>SJXQ01002583.1:29188-92973 GCA_006408695.1 Aepyceros melampus | reverse complement strand
TCAGTTTGCCAACTGACCTGACTGGAGCAGGGGAAAGGGAAGGCAGGGAAGATAAGACTGATCACGAGGCTTACTGGGAGAGTCAAGATGACAGGCTCGCAAAGTGATTTAAGCTGTCTGAGCAACCACTGTAAACAGCCTGGGCTGCTTCTACCAGGGAGAGGTTATTGACACTTGCTTTACCATGCGTGTACTGAGAATACTGGGGGGCTTACCAACCATACGGAGGCGGGAAGGCAATTCTATTCACTTACACTTCCCTCTTGTAGCCCTGGGAGGGGAGGTCGAGGGCTGGGTTCTCGGAGATCTTAATGGCGCCTTGCATGGCCGCCAACAGGCCGTTTCCTCCTTCACCCCGCAGGGCGGGGCCAAAGCACTCAGGGCGTCTGATGAGCAGCTTGACCACGACACTAGCGTTTTCTTCCACACTCTCACCTAAGGGAAAGAGGCATTATTACCATCTCACTAGAGAGGACAACTTCAGAACTGATTTCATTTTTTTGGCCATGCCATGTTACTCACAGGACCTTAGTTTCCTGACCAGGAATTGAACCTGTGTTCCCTGCAGTGAAAGCGTGGAGTCCTAATCACTGGATTGCTGATGCAGTTGCCCAGAACTGATTTCTAATTGATAAGGCTGGAAGAACAGTTTTGATTTAGCTTGTCACATACTCTTAAAATTAGTAGGTAATACTGATGCAGAGAAAGCTTTGATAAATTAAGTCAGAATCTATTTATCTGAAGTATTACAATTAACCAGTATTAGAACAGAGTCTTGCTTCTCAGTTCAGGATTTTATACTGTTCACATTATTTCACGATATTTAGGTCCTCAGAGGGCAAGAAATACATGACTGCATCTACCATGGATTACTGATTAATTCACAAGTGACTTAGAGAATAAAGGACCTTTATGTCTTTATTAACTCCCTTGGGGTACTTAATAGGTATTTCCTTGCTTCCTTGAGAGGAGGTAATAGGGTAGCTCAAGCTGATGTGTTTCAGTTAGCATCTGGAGAGGTGACATGCCTCATTGTTCTCTCTGGGGTATGTCTCTCTTGGGGATGATGGTGTTAGTTGCTCAGTTGTATCTGACTCTTTGAGACCCCATGGCCTGTAGCTTGCCAGGTTCTTCTGCATCATGGGATTTTCCAGGCGAGAATATTAGAGTGGGTTGCCATTTCCTTTTCCAGGGGATCTTCCCAACCCAGGGATCCAACCCGAGTCTCCCGCATTGCAGACAGATTCTTAACTGTCTGGGCCACCAGGGAAACTCTCAGGGATGGACCTCAGAGCATTTCTGAAATCATTTATCTGGGTAAGAATCTACTTGGTAAAGTTGTCTTCGTTATTCTTAGAATTGCTCTGTGGGGAGCTAAAGATTGGATGACTGTATTTGCTGGTATTTCTCTTTGGAAGAAACCGTAGATAACCAAGACAGGGTATCACTTCCCAGAGAAGTGATTAAGCAGTGAACCGTTACATGTGGACAGGGATCGCCAATGCTTCTCAGAGTCAGTTTTACAATCCAAAGTAGTTTTACAGCTTGTTCAAACAATTTCCTGGGACATACTTTCTGTCTCAGTGTCTCACACAAAACCTTAACTTGCGTCTGAGAATTCACCCCTGGGCCAAACTTCAAAGACAAGGCTTTTTGACACTGTGTACTGGATGAAATCTGGAGAAAAATATTTTTATAAAATTACTAGATATTATTGGAGGATTCAATTCTATAATAGAGGTTGCATCTTGATAGGTTGTTGTATTAATTATTTATCCTTGCATTAAAAATTATCTTCAATCTTAACAGGCTAAGACTAACTGCCAGGAACCAGTGTGAGGAATCCCGCCCATGGCAAAGGTCACGAGGAAGGAAGCCAGACATACGCAAAGGTGTGATCTGGCTTCAGGGGTTCCCCCTGGGTTTTCCTGAACATCTACCCCCCCAAACCAGAGTCTGCCTGCCTTATTGTACTGTGCTTTCCACTCTTCTGACATAACAGGGGGCCATCCCTGATCACTTTTCTATGGAAAGAGTTAACTCAGAGCTCCAGTAACAGTCTCCTGCATATAAAAAGAATGTCTCGGCTTAAACCCCTCTGATAGCTTTCTAACTTACCTGACCAGTCTGCTCGGACTTTTACAACTTGTGATTTGTTTACAGCCCCCCAACCAGGAGAGGCACGAAGCTTAAACCATCTTAAAGATACAGAGCCTTATTAAAAAAGCTAAAAATTATATTGGTGACGGGTTTCACTGTTGACTCAATGACTGCTGCCAGGCCTCCATATTCTTTATCTTTTAGGCACCTGGAGGATATTAATCAATGTAATTGGGATATAGAAAAAGGAATATAGTAGTTTTGATGTTAGCAACACTAGACTTTTGAGTTAACTTTCTCTTTGTTATAAATCACTGTACTTCTTTCATTGTTATAAATTGTTGTGTCCTTGCTATGTAAGAATGTAACTTTATTTAGTGCTTTCTGAGAGTGGCACAAGACTTTGGGAAGAACACCACAAATAAGTTATTTGGTTGACAGACTCTTATCAGAAAGGGGCCATAAAATGTTAATTGGCTTTCTGGCCAGAAGATGATGTAAATCACCTAAGACTTGTGTATACAACTAGGTATGCAGAGAGAAAGTCTGGTCTCGATAAGAGTCAGGGCTGCTGATGCTGCACAATTTTGTATCATCTATTGATCTCTACATACAATCAAAAGTATAAAAGGCCTTTCCGGATAATAGAGGATGAGCCAGTCACTGGAAAGACTGGTTTCCCCCGTGTCTTCTTTACTCTATTTTCTGGCTGAATTCCCATCTGGGGTGTGGAGGCTCGCCACGTCTACTTACTTGCCCTGGCTTCTAAGATCCACGTGAAAGGGAGCCCAAGGCGGGGCACCCTCTGCTATTTAAACGGGCGCCGGTGGCCTAACATACATGGTGAAAATCTCTTGTCCTAAGGTTTTATTAGTTCTCCATGTAAACCAAATTATTCAGCCTCTTTTCTCCACTAAATTTTCCTACTATACTATTTCTTCCTAATCTCTTTTTATATTTCTAAATAAATAAGTTTTCCTTGCCATGTTGTCCCTGCTTCGAATTATCCTGGATCCACTGGGGCTGGACCTTGACAACTTATTATCTCATAGTTTTTGTAGTTCAGGAATTTGGGAGTGACTAAGCTAGGTGGCCCTGGCTCGGGATCTCCCATGAGGCTGCAGTAAAAATGTCAGCCTGGGCTGCCGTCTTCTGAAGGCTTGACTGGATGTGGAGTATCAGCTTCCATGCTTACTCACATGGCTGTGAGCAGGAGGCTTCAGCTCCTCACCATGAGACCTCTTCATAGGGCTGCTTGAGTGTTCTCATGACATGCCAGCTGGAATGTCACAGAACAAAGGATCCAAGAGAGAGAGTCAGGGAAAAGCTGAATACCTTTTACAACCTTGTCACATACTGTCACTTCTGCTACATCCTATTCATGAGAAGCAGTTCACTGAATCCAGCTCGCACTCAAAGGCAGAAGAAGTAGGCTCCATCTTTTGGAGGGAGATACAAGGAAGAATCTGTAGATGTATTTTGAAACTATCACAAGAGTTTAAGTTTTGTGTAATGAACAGTTTTATGAATCAACTTAAAGTGGGGCATTAGCATGAGAACCCATAAAGCCTGGCTTCTCCCCCAGATTTTTAGCAAATCCCTGTGTGAGCAGGCACACTGCACCAGCTCACCGAGTCTCATTTGTCCTATTGAGATACTTGTGCCTCTTCTAGTATTAGGGTGAGTCTATTAGTCTTACTCATGTGCAGAGATTTCTTCCATCATGCTCACAGCATTAGAAGGGCTGAGCTTGCTTCCAAATACTTGAAATTAACTTGTGCCCACTCAAACTCACATGTGAACACACTGCTGTGTCTCACAGCCCTGGACAGTCTACCAGTATTCCTGGTCTAAGCATGGCCTGCTGACATCCTTTCTTATCACTTGACCTTCTATACCACAGGTAAAATTCAAGATCGTTAAGTATACACCAACCTAAGTTTTACAACCATGTAATTAGATTCAGAATAGAGTTTCATTAAATTGAATTTATACAGCCCATCAGCATGCATTCACTATTTTATAGCTCAATCCTTCAAGAAGAGACTAAATTTTTTTGTAAAGAAGTTTTTCTTCAAGTTTCATCTAATATAGTATCAAAACAGAATTTGTTTTTAACTAAGCCAGAATTCATGTGAAGAAAATTCTCAGGAGATGCTAAAAGGGAAAAATAGTCACAATAATGATATGGTGGAAAGAATCAGGAAGGAAAGGAACCCATGGGGAGGTTGACATTGTATTGTTTACAAGAGGAGTTCAGATAAAGAAGTGATGCTCGTTCGAAGGACATGTTTTCCATGAGGTCAACCTAGCATTTATACATGATAGAGTTTATTCAAAGTGGGATACTTAAAGAAAAGCACCAGGAGAATCAGTATACTTGAAAGCAAGTATTTTTAGTTATAGATGTAACCCACAGTTGATGACTTTCAAATATTGTCGGCCCTCAACACCTATCAGGTAGCACATATATCTACACTCCCAGTTGTCATTTCCTATTACAAGAATAATTAAGCTAAAACTTTGACATTTTAAGTGTCAAAAATGTAGGAAAACTCAACCCTACTAGTCAAGCTTATTTAAACACTGTGCTCAGATTCTTTCAGTTCTCAGAATGGAAACACTTATGGGTCAACCCTTGTCTTAACCAGTATGCTGAAATTAACTTTGTTCTTTCCAAAGTGATCAGTGTCATGAAGTTTGATGGAACGTGGACCACAATGTCCAAAAGGATTTGAAGAATTAAGACTCTGAGTTCTGTATTGAGTTTGCTATTGAAATTCATTTGTCAAGGTAGCCTTATTTTATCTGAATCTTATGTCTTCAGTTCAGTTGCTCAGTCGTGTCCAACTCTTTGTGACCCCATGAACTGCAGCACACCAGGCTTCCCTGTCCATCACCAACTCCTGAAGCTTGCTCAAATTCATGCCCATCAAGTCAGTGATGCCATCCAACCATCTCATCCTCTGTCGTCCGCTTCTCCTCCCACCTTCAGTCTTTCCCAGCATCAAGGTCTTTTCTTGATAAGTCAGTTCTTCGCATCAGGTGGCCAAAGTATTGGAGCTTCAGCTTCAGCATCAGTCCTTCCAATGAATATTCAGGACTGATTTCCTTTAGGATGGACTGGTTGGATCTCCTTGCAGTCCAAGGGATTCTCAAGAGTCTTCTCCAACACCACACTTCAAAAGCATCAATTCTTCAATGCTCAGCTTTCTTTATAGACTAACTCTCATATCTATAAATGACTATTGGAAAAACTGTAGCTTTGACTAGATGGACTTTTGTTGGGAAAGTGATGTCTGCTTCTTAATATGCTGTCTAGGTTGGTCATAGCTTTTCTTCCAAGGAGCAAGCATCTTTTAATTTCATGGCTTCAGTCACCATCTGCAGTGATTGTGGAGCCCCCCCCAAATAAAGTCTCTCACTGTTTCCATTATTTCCTCATCTATTTCCATGATGTGATGGGACCAGATGCCAGATCTAAGCTAATTAGGTTGGCTGGTACAATGGACCCAGGAAGCTATAGCTTGATCACTGGATATCGGTCATCTGTGGGGGATGCAGAGAGCACTCTGCAGAGGAAGGAACTGAAGGGCAACCACTGATGCTAGTTGGAGAGGGGACCAAGGAAAAGCATTTCTGAAGGTTTCACAAGGTAGAAAGTTTGGTCTGATTAGAAGAGAACAGTCTCTTCTAACTACTTGTAGCTCAGTAAGCTGGGCTGCCAACCAAATCCCCAGGGGTAAGGGGAATACTGATCTTGAGGGAATTTTTCAAGGGAGAGAGAGATCTGAGGTAAACTAGTTTTGCCCAAGGGCTTACAACAGTGTTTTTGCTGGAGTTCCAAGTGAATAATAAGCTTAATAACTGTGCACATTCAGAGCTTCTCTTCAAAGTCTCTCAACATTGCCTTCATATTACCACCTTGTTTTCAATGTTCCTGAGAAGTTAGATGGAAACGGAATGATTCTCCCCATTTTAATCCTAAGCAGTCATTCTCATCACAAGAATGATTAATAAGAATGTCATGATTGCCCATTGCTTTTCCTACTGTCTGTATTCTAACCACAATCCCTATTTTAAGTTCTTTTGCTTGGAATGCTCTCTTCCTTTCCATTCCTTTGACATAAAACCTTGACTTATGCAACTCCATTTTGCCCTTGAGGATCAGCTTAAACTTGAAAGTTCCATAGGATCTAATCCTCCAAAACACCCCATCTTCTTTGTACACAAGTGTAATTAATGAATGTTTTAGTATCAGTATTTTTCATACTAGAAGGTGTATTTAACGAGAACATGGTCCATATCTGAATTATCTAACCCTGTATGCTCAGGCCTCTTGTTAATATCATTTAGAGGCTTGAAAGAATCAAATGGAATGCTGAGGCTGATTATCCATCACTATATTACAAACACAATTATCAGCCATTGTTTGTAAGAACTGAGGCTGTCCATTTCCTAGGATTATAAATTTGACAACAAGAACAAAATCTTAGACATTTTAATCTTAACCATCCCCAGTCATCAATACTAATCACAATGAAAAATGGTTATTACATTTTTTCTGGCTCTAAAAATATGAAAACAGAACCAGCTGATCTTTTAAGCATCTGTACCTACTATGCCCTTCAAAGCTAACATGCTAAGTTTGTATTCTTGATCCTAAAAGACCTTTTTTTCAGCATTATTGAGATATAAATGTCATACCCTAAAGGTTTCTGGCTCCCAGCTCAGCGCCTCTCAGTATGCTCTCCCCTGACTACTCATTAAACTAGGTCCATTTCTTTCCTCGGGATGCTGTTCAACATCTGCCTTCTTCCCCAGGCATTCCTATATTCCAAGATTCCAATAAGCACCATCGTTTTGGCCTGCCAACAGCCACATGTGGCCTTATGGAGCTGGGTGTCGTTGAGTGTTTAGTACGTATGTAATGTTATGACCATTTTTCTTCGGTTTGCTCTGTTTGCTGCTTTGACTTGCAGTGACTTCATGGTAGAAGGTCTCGTGTGTGTCTCCTGGCACTTCTCATAGCCCCTCACATACTCTTCACATGTCACATGATGGATGCCCGAGTTATGGTCAAGCTGCCTAGGGAAACAGATTCAGTGAAGCTGGACACACTGTGTTCTTCAGATAAGTTTGCAGCCTGAGGAAGATACACTAAAACACTCCAAGGACTCTCAGGAGGCACAGATTTACTTTTCCCCTTCTTGTTCTTTTTTTTTGGACTGTGCCACATGGTCTGTGGGATCTTAGTTTCCTGACCAAGGACTGCGCCTGGACCCTCAGCAGTGAAGGCACCAAGTCCCAGCCACTGGGCTGCCAGGGAATTCCCCTTCCTCTTGTGGATCTGTGAGGAATCTTTTCCTATTTGGTATCCACTTTAGGAAGGGATTAATCACACACCCAGACACATCTGTGTCTAGACAGGCTATAAAGTTTGTAATTACTGGTTTAATAGAAACCTCTCAACTTTAGTTCTCCCAGAGTTAAACACAACCCAAGGTTTCCCAGCAAGCTAATAAAAATAAAGTGGAGAAAATTATATGCTTTAAGAAGTTCTCTTAAAGACAAATCTTGTTTAAGAAGATTTAACACCAATATTAAGAGAAACTAGTAAATAATGTTAGAAAAGAATTTTCTAATTCTATTATTTTGATATAGCAAGAGCTTTTGATTTGGCTTAAAATTTTTTTTATTTAAAAAACAAACACTAGCACCAAACAGAAATTAAACAATTTCATAATTTTTGATCAACTCAAAGGAAAAAATGCTGTTTATCCTTGTTCATTAGGGAGACAGTATTTACAAGGCAATGCCATATAATGGTTTGAGTAAAGTTTGGCCTCTGGAGCCAAACTGTTCTGGTTCAAATCCTCACAAACGTCTACTAGCTGTGTGATTCTGGCAAAGGTACTTATTAATGGCTTTAAGCATCAAGGTGTTTATCCATAAAATGATGATAACTATATCTAACTCACTGGGTTGTTATATAAAATGAATCAGTTTGCACATATGAATCCTGCTGTCTTTTATGTTCGCCCCTGGACAGTCTGTTCTTACCATTTCAACTGCGAGTGACCTGCAAGTCCACTTGGTCCCAATCTGCTGCCTGATTGACCTCTATTCTATAGCCTCAATTTGGGGCATCTCCATTTGGGGGGAGGGTCACACACTGCAAAATCATTCCCTGAACCACACAAGCCCATGACCCTCCATCTCCAACCACTTTGTGCTTCCGACCACCTTTACTTCTTTTCTCCCTTAAATCTCTAAGCTCTAAAGTGACCTGTTTTTTTCCTTATGTCAACATGCCCAGGACCCAGCCATTATAATCCTCACCACCAGCGAGTCCTATAAATTCTGTCTCTATTATTTATTTCAAATGGATCTCCTCTATCCCATTCCCATCACCGCCATTACAATTCAGAAACTCATTATCCTAACCAGGGCACAGAAGTTCCCAGTGGTTGCCAGTCTTTCTTCTGGTGAAAAGGTTTCCCAGTTCTCTGCACAATGAATCAAGACTAAACTCTTCAGCTTGGCATTTCAATTCTCCCCATCAGAGCTGCCTACCTACCTTTTACACCTTGTCTCTTAGCACTGTCATCCGTGCATCTATCCTCCAAGACCAGCTGATCATGTGTTTCCTGAGCACATGTGCTTTAGCCCTCAGGCCACTGCTCAACTGGCTCCTCTCCTGCACCTCAGCATCTGGAAATCTGACCCTTCAAAGCTCATCTCTAATATTACCTCCCTAAAAGGCCTTTTCTGATCTCAACAGAATGTGAGTGTCGCCTCATGAAACCCACTAGTACTCTGTCCCTACCTTACTCCACTCCTTATTATAGTGACCTCTGTCCATGTCTGTTCCCCTTACCAGACTGAAAATTCTTTCAAAGCAGAAGCCAATAATCTTTGCCAAAACAAAATGTGACCGTCACATGATAAAAGACACCATAAAGGTTAAAGTGCACATATTTTCCTACTGATGGTTTAATAGATTTGCAGGAGTTTACTGCATTACGAAATTGTAGAGTATATTAAAAAGGCATAAAACAATCTGAAAGAGGGTGGACCGAACATATTGATTCAGAGTTTAGTTGAATATGATTGTACCACATAAGCAAAAGCAAGTGTTGGAATTCGGCCATCCAGGTAAGGAAACAGCCAGTGGATTCCTCAACCTTCATAACCCAAGTAGACAGTCCCACTAACTGATTCATAAAACCCTTGATCTTCCCGTGAAGTTGGCCAAGATGAATAAATCAGTCTTTCCTGGATCTGGTATGTGTCATACAGTCTATTTATAGAATTTTGTGGCCTTTATGAATCTTTAAAATCTACACAAAATCCCCTTTACTACCACAATTACTCTGCATTAATTCGGGACATGAAATCATCTGGACTAGAACTAAGACAGGCTATCAGAGGATACTCTGAAACTGGCTGCAGAGGAAGAAAATGGGAGTTTAGCAATGCTGATGATGAACAGATAGTAGGTATGGAACACGCAGAGGGAAGCAGAAAACCCAAATCCCTGAAGACTTGGCTGGACTGAGTCCTAGGGGGACAAAAGACAAACATCTTAAGTTCTGTGACCCAGTCAAGAAAGGGAAAAAACCAGGACACTGGAAACCATTCAAATATTAAGAACAGAGTGCTTATGATGTAGGAAAATAAGCAGAGGTTTGGGGAGAAGGAGAGAAGAGCACATGGCAAGACAATGACTGCGTGATACCAATACATTTTTAGGTGAATTCGCATAGAACAATCGGCATGACTGCTTATTATCAGAAGTCCCTCTCTGCAATCACTTAACTAGCCCAGCTAGGTTTGTTAGCCAGAAACTCCAGACTAGAAAAGGGAGAAAGATTGTAACTATAATGTAAATACAAGTAAGCTAGTATTCATATCATAACACAATTTTGGAGACAAGGTACAGTTTTAAGGAACTACTCATTTTATGCAATATTCAGCATATTAAACTAGTGGAAATGCAAAATTTGGGTCAACTTGGAATTCACTATAAATTAGACGTGGTTTGCATTAAGAGGAAGAATATTTAGGGTTTCTATAGCAATTCTTTTTTTTTTTTTTCCTACTGGGAGTTTAGTTATCTTTAACAGCTATCAGCTCTTCCACGTTTTTATTCATTCATTCATCCATCCAATCATCCACCCATCCATCCAACCATTCATCCATTCATCCAAAACTCTAAGAATCTAGAGACACACTTGCATTTAATTCTGGGAAACAAGTGAGATCAAGATATTAACAAGCGCCCTCTTTTAGAAGAAGAGGTACGAAGAGGTGACAAGCCCAGGCCGATGTGAGCTCCTTGTAGGCTCTGGTCCTAGCATTCGGGACTCTCTCCTCTGGATTCCACTCTTGATCCCTGTCTAGCCTGATTGTCCCAGAGGTTTTTCTATCAGCCACCTACTCATACAGTCTATCGTGTTTACAGATAGGAAGCAGTGCAAAGAATTTCCTTTTCTTAGTACGCACTGCTATGGCGCCATCCTAGGTCTGAAAGGCATGGGAAACTGAGACTCACTGTTCACGAAGACGGCAAACCTCAGGAAGGACAGGTAGCGCTCCCCTTCAATGGGGTTCCAGCCGACATCAGGGTATCCTTTGGCTAGAAGCATGGGGCAGCTCTGCAGGCCACAGCCTGCCAAGTAGGCACCACCTGCCAAGAACAAAACAAAAGTGAACTGCCCAGGTTTTTTCTTTTTAATGTAAGTTTTTTATATAGCTGGTAAGGCATGCACAATTCTGGGAACTGAAGGGTTTTCATTTCTCTAGAAGCTGGAGACAGCCCACTACTTTCCAAGTAAATAATTTAGCAGATTTGAAATTGGAACCTTTTACTCATTTTTGTTTCCAAGCAATTGACAAGACTGATGATCACTGCTATGTAGATATAAGCCATATGCTATGATTTCCTGGTTCTGGCAAGAGGGACATGCCATTTAAAAGTTCTGGCAAGAGGGACATGGCATTTAAACGTAGGCCTAACTAAGGTGCCATGGGGGAGACAATGGTGGCTGCAGGCTGGGCCTGTTCATTTGACCATGGGATTTAAAAACCAAAATGTTTAGTCACTGGTTGACTGGGTGGGCTCTCCTTCTCCTCTACAGACTTCCTCGGGTACCCGCTCTCTCTTCTCCCTGCCTCCTGGTCTCCGTTCCAAGGGAGACTCGAGGTCCCTGATGAGCAGTTATCATGTGAACAGGTGAATGTGGCTGCAGGTGGGCTGCTGAGCACGGCACTGTCTTATCGTGCGAGAATCATTACCTAATTTCAAATACAGGTGTCAGCTAGCATCACATCACCTAAATGAAAACTGAGATATTTATTGCCATTTAAATGGATGAATAGCCAAGTCTGAATAAACTCTGTCCCCTCAGAGGTAGAGGCCAGGAGTGCCCAGGGCATTCACAGAACAGCAATCACATAACTCGCTGCTGGGTGCACAGCTCCTGAGTTCGTGTGTGTATGGGGTGGGGTGGGATTTGTCTTGCTTCTGTTCCAATCACTTCTTCCTAAAACTAGGACGTGTTCCAGAACATAAAAACCGTGTCACGCTTCTCCGCTGCTTGAAGCCCTCCAGTGGTTTCTGTGGCTCGAGGCTCTAGAGTGAGGACCCATAACATCACAAGTAACAGCACGGCCTCTAGAGCCCAGAGCTTTCGACTCTGGCTCGACCCTCGAACCTGATGACTCTGAGGATGTTACCTCATCTTTCTATACCTCAGTTTCCTCTCCTTTAACTGGGGCAATGATAAAAAGGCTTGTCCTGAGGATCATGTGACTTAATCCTGAGTGGGGCCTGGCACACAGTGATTCCACAGGTGTATGGACCTCTGCGATCAGCAGCAATGGCAGCATAGGGCCCATTCATTTCTGCTTCTCCTCCCTTCTCAGCACTTCCCACAAGCTTCGGGGCTCTGGTCACAGCCAGCTTTCTGAAGTTCAAGCACACCACGCTCTCTTCTCTGAAATGCAAACATTCCCAGCACACGCTTGATTCAACGTGACTGAGTAGCTTCTGCCCACGCTCGGGGTCACCTCTTCGCTGAGAGCCCTTCCTGATCCCTTTGTTGGGGTCAGACGCCTGCTCCTAGCTGCTCCCAAACCCACCACACAGTGGACAGCCCTTTCCTTGTCCCCCTCCTCCTGACTAGACGGCTCCCCTCCAAACTGAGAAAGTGCATCATCAGTCTCATCAGCTGTCCAGTCAAGGAAACAGTGAAGACAGGATAGGAAGAAGGTGAAGGTGTCTGTGGAGCTGGCAGGTCCTGTCCACAGCAGATGCTCTGGTCCTATTTATCACACGGCTCCCAGGACTCACATCCCGCCACACCTTCCTTACACACTGAAGAGGTTCTGATGGAGGCTCAGCCTTTGGTCTGCTTTTCCTTGGCTTGGCTGTGCTATAAGCAGGGGAGAGCAAGCGCAGCACCTCCCCAAGGCCACTTACCTTCTCGAGGTCTGGCTCCTCTAACCCCAGTGCTAACTCATTGTTGTCCATCACGGAGGAAGCAGCCACATCCAGCGGGGTGGATCCTCTCATTGAGGGGGAAGCTAAGGAAGAAGGAGAGAAAGGGAGAGAAAGGGAGAAAGAGGCCACCCAGCGCTGAGCTGAGGTTGCAGTGCACAGTAATGGCCAGGAGAGGTCAGCAAACACAAAACCTGGACACATCGCTGTTCTTAAAGGGGGGCTGCCGTCAAGAGCAGCTTTGTTTTCTATCCTTCCTCCCCACACTCATTACTGACCGTGAATATAGCTTAAGTTAGAAAATCACTTCATAGGAGCAACTGGGACCATGTATTTTCACGTGCTTTTCTAACAGGGAAGTTCTTGGGCCTTCATTCTTGAGACCATTCAAAAGTCTCAGATGTCACTTGATAACTAAGCTCACATAACTTGGTCATTTCTGGGGTCACCACCTAGAGTTTAAAAATAACCTGAAACAGATTAGCTCTTAGAATTATATCAGGTCACCAACATTGTCTTTCATTTTCCTTTGTTTGGTTCTTAGGCTAAAATTGAGAAAAACTTTAGGTGGCCTTTTATAAAAAGGTTGGTTAGTCTAAGCTTGATGTTGCTTGGTCCCTAAATCGTGTGCAACTCCTTTTGCAATCCCATGAGGTTGTATTTGATAAACAGGAAACCTGAGATTTCAGATTTCACGTGCACATAATGTATCTGTGTCTTCCACAGATTCACTGAGTTTACATACAAAAGAGTGAGTAAGGCAAGTGCCTGCACTGGTTTTCTAGCGGTGGTGCTGGATTTACACTGTTTGTCCACAGTTGCTCCTGGCCTGTCTGCCTTGCAGCTATTAAAGCACTGGCTGGTTAGCTGATGGGACAGGCATGTAGCCTGAAGCCAGCCTGCCAAGAAGGGATTGGATCCATGACCTTGGAATTATTAGCACTGCTCCTTGGTCAGCTGAATGGGCTGGGAGGTGCTGGATCTCCAGACTACATCCATAATTGCAGGTAACATTTCATGAACCCCGGGTCCCCAGAGAGAGGAGGCAAAACTATGTGACTATAAACTGTGTGCCTAAGCCAAAACAAATCTGTCATCATTACTGTCACCACGGCTGGCTGGCAGCGACTTCTCTCCTTAGGCTGGAAAGCAGAGACATGGTATTATTATTATCTCACATGTTTTGAGACCAGGCAGGATTCCTTCCTCTATTTAAAAATACCATAGCACACATGTGACTTCTTTGCTTTCCTGCCTAAGTGGCCAGCAGGGGAAGGGTAACCCCTGCGCCAACTGCAGAAGCTGTAACGTGACCTACCTAGGCCAACACTGCTGTTCTCCAACAGGTAACTTAAATGCTCAAACATGGCCTTCTGATTTTGTCGGCTGATTCGACAGAAATAGCACAGGAAGCGGCAACAGCTAGCAACCATCTTTGGAAAGGCAATCTGTAGGGAGAAGTAGAAAGTGTCACGGGGAAGAATCTATCACGAAGCCTTTCTGAAAAGGCTGACTTCAAAGAGTCTTAGGTGGGAGCCTTGCAAGCTGTGAACAGTTGGGAAAAAGAATTTTCTCCTTGCTTCTGGTTGTTTCCAAGACATTTTCATAGGAGCGACAGAGAATAGACACCTAAGAAGAGGCTTCTAAAAATATCGAGAGCTACTTATAGCTCCTACAGTATCTTTCTTTCAAAAAAAATAGATGTCAAGCCAGAATTCTAGCCATCCTCAGATGTCGTGTGAAATTGTTCAACCCTACATCAGACCACTGTTTCTGAGTAGGAAGGGAGGGGACAGAGAGGGAGATGGGTGATCACAGAAAACAAGACCTAGCGCTGTATCAAACCTGAGTCTTCTGGGTAAAGATCGGCCTCTACTGCTGTAGAAGCCTCAACAGCATCACCCTTTCAGACTGTGAGCCTCCCCCAAATGCCTCTGTCCGTGATCACCACTCTCCTATGTGCATTCATAACATGATTCTTACAATTTAGCATCAAAGTGCCAACTTCTATTACCATCAAAAGTGGTTGGCTTCTCTGCTTAACAAAGTAATTAGCATCTCCAGGGTCTGGCCACATCTTCTGTTTGATCAATCATGCTCAATAAATGGTGTCAGTGTTAACCTTGGCTCAGGATCCAAGAGAGCCCTGGATTTCCACTTTTAGAATCATGGAACATGCTCTAGGAGGTAAGATTCTACAAGTTAGTCTGTCTGCTTGCTGAGACACACAGATGTTTGTTCAGAGGTCTTCTGGGGAGAGTCCACTTTCCGAGAGATCAGAAGGAAGCAAATGAGGAGCAAGGTGAATGGGGCTCCTGTGTTCTTCCTTCACAACGCTCACCTGTCAATATTGGTGGCACTGCTTTCCTAGGACCAGGTACTCTAGAATTTCCAATATTTAAAAACATCCCCTATCTGTAGCCTTAGAACCTCTCTGACTCTGAGAAGGACCTGGACAAGGTGCAATGCCTGCCCAGGTGGGCCCTATTGGCACTCCCTGTCCCTTGACAGCAGGAGCTCCCGGGCCCTTTATGGCAGGGCTGGCTAGGAAAGCAACATCGTCAGGAGCTTGGCTCGGACAGGAAACATGTACACTCCAGTGGGAACAGTGCCAGGATCGTTATTAAAATCCTGTTCTCCTTTAGAACTGCCTTCTGACACAGCACCAAACACACCAGGCTCCTAAGTGGAACCTGGAGGAATTCCATCTTGGAAGGAGCAGGACTGCAGAAGAGGATGCGAAGGAGACTGAGCAGCCCAGTGAAATGAGTGACAGCTCTTACACTGGCTGGGTCCCGTCTCCTTGCTCCTTCTTGGCTTTGGGCTCATCCCCGTGCCCTCCCTCGGAAGAATCAGTAGGCAGTGGGCACCAGCCACGTGCAGGGGTCAAATTCAAGATAAACTCTCCTTGGAGCATTACCTGAGACTTTTCTGCACCCAGCACGTTCACCATCACCTCCATGACTGTCTCATGCATGCCGAGGACTCTCATGAGGTTGGGGTGCTGATAAAACACCTTGTTGTTCATTATGTCTCTAGGGTGATCAGAGAGAGAAGTCAGCACTTGCTTATTTCAATGCCACAACAATTCAGGGCTGAGCATACACAAATGCACATGCACACACATGCGGGGTAAACTAATGTATGAGTTTGACCCCTGAGTTGGGAAGTTCCTCTAGAGAAGGGAATGGCTACCCCCTCCAGTATTTTTGGCTGAAAAATTCCATGGACAGAGGAGCCAAGGAGTCAGGCAGGCTACAGTCCATAGGGTCACAAAGAGTCAGACATGATCGGGGACTAAAATTTTCACTTCTAATGTACATGCCATCTGCTAGAAAGATGGTCAGAAGGTACTAGGTTGGTGGAATATATGTGGAGGGACGTTTTTAGCGGATAGGAATATCTATGCTCATTTATTTCTACTTTTTTTCTTTTAAATATTTCCTTCTGATGACATCAAGTAGCTGCCCCTCGTTTTTTTGTTTTTTTTTTTTTGTTTGTTTTTGTTTTTTTTTGCTTGTGATAGTTTTGAGATAGCCCAAACCACTGAATTTCTCTTCCTCTGTGTATTAAGGATCTTCTATTTTTTGTTCTCTTGTCCTTATATCTATGTCTCTATGTACTTTAGTTATCCAGATGGTAGGGTAGGGTTGTGCCCATGTGGAGGGACGTTTTTAGCGGATAGGAATATCTATGCTCATTTATTTCTACTTCTTTTAAATATTTCCTTCTGATGACATCAAGTAGCTGCCCCTCGTTTTTTTTTTTTTGTTTTTGTTTTTGTTTTTTTTGCTTGTGATAGTTTTGAGATAGCCCAAACCACTGAATTTCTCTTCCTCTGTGTATTAAGGATCTTCTATTTTTTGTTCTCTTGTCCTTATATCTATGTCTCTATGTACTTTAGTTATCCAGATGGTAGGGTAGGGTTGTGCCCTTTTCTTAAGGCTACTGTGTATTAGGTGCCAACAATATTTTGGGACAGTAGTGCTCAATAAAATGATCAAAATGAAATGTAAAAAGAATCACGTTTTTAAGTCATTCCACATAAATTCACATAATAAAGCTGCAGGAAATCAAAATACAGAGGCAACCTGTGACCTGGCTGTGTAATACCTTACAAGTGGTTACTCTCAGCCCATATCCCTTTCTCCAGAGGCTTGCAGTTGTTAAAAGGAGACATCACTAGGTTTTAGTGGAGCTATGTCTACCACAAGGGCTGGGAGAAAGGCTAATTCTGCAGCTGGTTCCTCTTTCCATAAAAGTCTCTTCACCTCTATTGTAAGATTCCTCTTTGGAAATGAATTTAAGGAATGCATGTATCCCCTCGTCCTGCCTCAACTGCCAGCGTCCCTGTTCTGAGTCTCAGTGATGCCCCTTTACTTTGCTGCTTTGAGGGTGGTAGGATGACAATTCCAGCAGCAGGAAGACTATGGTTCTAGTGCTTGATTTTATTCAGGTAAAACTTTGGGTTCAGTTCAGTTCAGTTGCTCAGTCGTGTCCGACTCTTTGCGACCCCATGAATCATAGCACGCCAGACCTCCCTGTCCATCACCAACTCCCAGAGTTCACTCAGACTCACGTCCATCGAGTTGGTGATGCCATCCAGCTGAATCATCCTCTGTCGTCCCCTTTTCCTCCTGCCCCCAATCCCTCCCAGCATCAGAGTCTTTTCCAATGAGTCAACTCTTCGCATAAGGTGGCCAAAGTACTGGAGTTTCAGCTTTAGCATCAGTCCTTCCAAAGAAATCCCAGGGCTGATCTCCTTCAGAATGAACTGGTTGGATCTCCTTGCAGTCCAAGGGACTCTATCCAGGCAAGAACACTGGAGTGGGTTGCCATTTCCTTCTCCAATGCATGAAAGTGAAAAGTGAAAGTGAAGTTGCTCAGTCGTGTCCGACTCTTCTTGACCCCATGGACTGCAGCCTACCAGGCTCCTCCGCCTATGGAATTTTCCAGGCAAGAGTACTGGAGTGGGGTGCCATTGCCTTCTCCAACAATGGAATACTACTCAGCCATAAAAAGATGAAATTTTGCCACTCACAGATATAGACAGCAAACTAGCGGTTATCAGTGGGGAGGAGAGGATGGGGCAATATAGGGGTAGGGGAATGGGAAGTACAAACTGTTGGGTGTAAGATAGGCTCAAGCATATATTGTATAACACAGGGAATATAACCAATATTCTGTAATAACTGTAAAAGGAAAGTAACCTTTAAAATTGTTTAAAAATTAAAACATTTCAATTATGAAAACAAAAACAAGCAAATAAATAAAATTCAATCTTTCTAGTGATGTGGCTTCTAAGGAAGATCTATAAGGTACTGTCATGAGGAAACACATTTTGAAGAATTGATGACAATGACTCTACTCCCAAGAAAAGGGAGGAAAAGGGCTATAATTATTCGAAGGGAAGTCTCAAAAGATTTCCAGTCAAAATCTTAGGTGCTCAAAAAAGTTTCTCTCTTGTTGGATTGAACACATTGTCCCTTCCTTTGAATTTTTTCGTTGCTTCCCTGGGACTATTTTTATCAGATTCAAACTAAATATCTGCTTTTCCCCAAGATTCCTTCCTACTTTTGGCCATGGCCCTTCACCCCAAGTAGCCCACTGTCTGGTCTCTGAGGTTGTTGAAGGGGACTGCTTTAACGAGCATATAGTCCCCAAAGGCGTGAAATCAGGATGGGGAACCCAGAGGTTTTTATGAGACTTGATTTCAGAACTGCCTCCTCTGCAAGCTTGCCCTTGATGGGAATGACCCACCCCAGCCCGTTGATCATGAGCAGCTCCTCCTCCTTGCCCATCCTGACGCTGAGCAGGCAGCGAATTTGGCCAGGGCGGCTAGCAGGCTGATGGTGTCGCTCACGGAGGCCTGGCTGATGGTATAGGTCTTGCGCAGCGCCTGCAGCAGCTCCCCGATGCTGTCGTACTGCCGCCGCAGAAGGCTGAACATCATCCGGACCAGCTCTGCATCCTGGATCTGGTCCTCCTGGGCCCAGCGGATCATGGTCTGTGAGATGAGCTCCTTCAGGGTCGCTGGAAGGACAAGGGGAAGCACCAGTACTGTGGCTGGCGAAGCTCAGGAGCACTCGCACCTCTGTCAGTCCACTCAGTGATAACGTACAACATCAGCTGGGCAGGGTTAAAAACATTCTTAAAGGTGGTTATGGCACACAGAGAAGTAGAACGCATACCAAAAGGCAGGCGCGTGAGCCATATTATAATAAAAGAATATCTTCAATTTGAACTGAGAAGGCTAAATGTTCTATTTGGATTAAATGACATTCAGTGATGCTTGAATGATGCTGAACATAGAAGACAAAATAAGATGCCTTCTTGCCATCAGGGTGCTCTCAACTTGGTTCTCCACATTTTCATTTTGACTTAAAAGCTACATCTTATCCTTATTTTGTAATACAATGCAATACACACTAAGATGGGGTTGTGTATAAGCGCCACAGGACAGAGTGGGGAGTGATTCTGGATGGACAAAAACGTAAGAAGACATTGGGCACTGCCTCTTAGGAGTAAAGCACCATTAAGTGCTAGGATTTCTCTACTATAAATACTATCCTCCAAGTATTCTAAAGATATGATCTACCATGAACTGAGTAAGCCATACCACTGATTCAAGAACTCTAAAACATATTTGAGATGACACAAACATAAAAATACATTAGGGGATGGAGAGAGGTAGACTGAGAGCCTTCTATTAGGTCCAAAGACTTTGCAACCAGACATCTGACCATCACCCGCTGAACTGACTGTTGTCCTGGATCTTTGGCAGGAGTCAGCTGACACTGTGTCAGATGCTTCACAAGCATCAAGGGAAAAACCAGTATGAGTGAATGCAGACGTATCAGGGCTCATGCTGGTTGCACAGAAACACCACTGGCTGCACAAGGAAAGGAAAGGTGGCTCAAGTGGGAGCCAAACCAGCACTGGGACCTTCACAGGTTGAACTGAATGGACCCTGCAAAGTGCTGATGGGCATTGGTGTGGGAAGATGACCAAAAGGGAGACGCGGATCTGAGCAGGAGGACAGTGTGATAGGGGATCCTGCCAGAACGCCTGGGAGGCACTGCTCACCCGCCTCCATGTCAGACACATTTCCCGAAGATGCTGTAACACAGTGAGACACGCTGCTCTTATAACTGCATCCAAGTCCAGCTCTGCCTGTCACATTCCTGCAAAGTATGGATGGCACCAAGACCCTTAATTCAGACCGGTGATAAAGGCAGAGCTCAGGGGCTGATGAGGGTTATGCAGTCCTTGAGTGAAAGCACTGGGAATAAGCTCGGACAGGTGCTTTCAGCAGCCTGTGTCGTGTCTTATATCATTTTCTACCTCTGTGACACTGAATATGGCAGGTGCCTTATCTACATACAATAACGGCTCATCATAAGGATATGAAAACTGAACTTTGTTACCGAAGCTCCAGAAGAACTCTAGATGTAAAGGATTAATTCAACTTCTGTGTCTATCACCCCTGGGGGTGTTTTAGGTTTAGACAGGAGACATAAGCTAAAAAACTTTAAAAAAAAAAAAAAAAAGGATACCCAAGGCAGAGAGAAGCACAGTTAAAAGATGTTCTTAAGAGGTCTCACTAGGCAGGGATTGCTGACTAACATTTGTTAGGTTAGATAATACCTGAACTTTCTGAGGGAGAAAAGTTATTTACTGTATGTCTTCTTTGATTATTTTTCTGGAATTGAGCTGCATAAGTTGCTTGTACATTTTTGAGATTAGTGGCATTGAAACATGTATACTATCATGTAAGAAATGAATTGCCAGTCTAGGTTCGATACAGGATACAGGATGCTTGGGGCTGGTGCACTGGGATGACTCAGAGAGATAATATGGGGAGAGAGGTGGGAGGGGGTTCAGGATTGGGAACTCATGTACACCCATGGCGGATTCATGTCAGTGTATGGCAAAACCAATACAGTATTGTAAAGTAAAATAAAAAAAAAAAGAAAAGAAAAAGTATGTCTTCTTTGATTATTTTTCTGGAATTGAGCTGCATAAGTTGCTTGTACATTTTTGAGATTAGTGGCATTGAAACATGTATACTATCATGTAAGAAATGAATTGCCAGTCTAGGTTCGATACAGGATACAGGATGCTTGGGGCTGGTGCACTGGGATGACCCAGAGAGATGGTACGGGGAGAGAGGTGGGAGGGGGGTTCAGGATTGGGAACTCATGTACACCCATGGCGGATTCATGTCAGTGTATGGCAAAACCAATACAGTATTGTAAAGTAAAATAAAAAAAAAAAGAAAAGAAAAGTTATTTACTGTCTAAGCCTGGTCTCCTCTCAGGAACTTGTTTCCTCAGCAGTCAAATGTAAAAGTTTCTGTTTCTCCTACTCAGTAGTCACACTAATGAATAAAAGCAGGACAAAACCATAGACGAACTTATATGCAACATAAGCTTATCCAGTCCTGTATGTACAGTTTCCTCTTAAGCCTGATTTAGGACTGAAAGAATTACAGTTCTCAGTACTTACAACCAAATTCTTTGCAGAGATAATACACATGACCACAGTCCCTGCCACACATGAAAAGCAACCAGAAGTATTAACCAGATCAAGAACCTTCCTCTTTTCAACAGGGAATTCTACAGAGTCACAGTGAAACCATGTAAATATTCCCTTAACCTCTCTTTCGGATTAATTCAAGATTCGGGTGAGCTCTTAGCCACACACTGATTTATTAATCCAAATCAACATTTATAGCCTAGAGAATGGTTCATTTCAGCACAATACCTCATGAGAGGGCAAATGGAAAAGGAAATAGCTATTTCTTTTTTGGAAAGGGCAAGATTTTATTTTTTATAGTTATTTACAATATTGTGTTAATTTCTGCTGTATAGCAAAGTGATTCAGTTATGTATATGTGTGTGTGTGTGTGTGTGTGTGTGTGTGTATACACACACACACACTGTCTTTTAAAAAATTTTCATTTCCATTGTGGTTTATCACAGAATATTGAATACAGTTTCCTGTGCTATACAGGGGACCTTGTTATCCAATGTATATATAATAGGTGTGGATCTGCTAATCCCAAACTCCCAATCCTTCTCCCCCAACCCCTCCCTCTAGACAACCACAAGTCTGTTCCCTATGTCTCTGAGTCCATTTCTGGAAAACAACTCTTTAGCTTGAAAGGGCAGAACAGGAAATGCCCCATGGGTTCTTTGTCCAGGTCAACCTTTAATGTATATGTGAGGCAATGGGCTAAACAATTATCTATGTGTGACCAAGAGAAGACTCTACACATGGACATCAACAATGGGCAACACTGAAATCAAAAAAAAAAAAAAAAAAAAAAAAGAGAGACAGATATGTTTATACTACAAAAAAGAATCCATGTATTTCATTTAGTTCTTTTTCCTAATGAGAAAATACTTTCTGAATATGTGTCATATATATGCATATGTATATATATATGGAGATATATTAATAATTGTCATAACATTACCTTAATTTTAGGCATACAACTTAATGATTTGACATAATTATATATTGCAAAATAATTACCACATTAAATTTAGTTAACATCCATCAGCATGCATAATTACAAATTATTTTCTTCTGATGAGAAATTTTAAGATCTACTCTTTTAGCAACTTTCAAATATATAATAAAGTAGTTACCTCTAGTTGCCATGGTGTATATTACATCCCCAGAATTTACTTACCTTATAACTAGGAGTTTGTACCTTTTTTACTAAAAAGTACAAAATACTATGCTCTTGACCAGAAATCTACATCTAGACAAGATCAGGCACATTCAGGGTGGAATGACTATAGATTGAAATCTACCTTTAGAAATGTTAGGTAGTTAGAACAGGGAAAAGGAGTCCAGAATGGCGGTGGCTGAAAGATAAGGAAGAGAAAAGCCCACAAAAATAGAAGAAAGAAAGGGCAGAGGACCGAGGACCAGAGTGAAGACCTCAAGTAGAACAAACAGCACTCCCAGCTGGCCCAATTTACACAGGGCAGGCCGGGGCACTGGGGAGGGGTACATATAAAAGAGGAGCCAAAGGGCTCTCTCTCTCTCCCCGCTGCCTGCTGGGGTGCTCTTATCTTATCTGAACTTTAATAAAAATGCACATTTACATTTCCAGGGTTAGCACCATAAAGAATAAATCTCTATAAAGAGCAAAAAAAAAAGAAGGCTCTAAGTCCTTACATGTTAAAAGCACACTCAGAGTAAGAAAGCAACAGACACACACACACACACGCCTAACTGTTGCATGAGGAGTCACTATGAGAACTTTATGAGTTCAGAGGAGACCCAAGCAATGAGTCATGGTATGTATCAGAATAGCCTACTTTATGTTTGAAGAATATGAATATATTGAAGGAAGGTCAAATGGGGAGGCAGAATTCCTGTGTCAATTTGGTCTACCATCGTGACAGAAAGCCTTAGATGCTAGTTTTTATTGAAGATCTTCTCTGTGTTATTATTACTAGACTTGTTTCATATCTAAAGCAGCAAAGTTGTCTTATCAGTTAGGATTATTTAGATTGTGTATCTCACACACACACACATGAACACCTACACACCCCAAACCAAAATGCCTTAATCAAAAAGAATATATTAACTCATATAACAAGAAAAAGAAGAAAGGGAGACTGTAAGTTCAGCTCAGTTGAAACTTGAAGGATATATCAAAATTCAGATATTCTTTTTCAAAAGTTTTCCTGCTTCTGGAGTATTGATTTTTTGCCGACACACAGTTTTGCATGTGGTAGCAAGATGGTGAAATTAGCCTCAGCCTATATAATACAGTGATAAAATTCTAATCACTTTAAGTAAGACCATGTTTCATTGGTCTTACTGGGTCATGTGTTCATCACTTGGGTAACCATTATGATCTAAGTGAAAGTAATCAGAACAAAAACAGAGAAAAATCAATGAAACCATAAACTGATTCTTCAAAAAGATTATTAACATTTATAAGCCTCAGAGAAACTGATCAAGACCAAAAGAGAAAACACAAATGATCAATATCAAAAATGAAAGAAGACACGTCTCGAGCTCTCACATACATTAGAAGATTAACAAGAAAGTGTCGTGAGCCACTTTATTGATTGCATTCTTTGACGAAATGGACTTCAGAGATGACAATACTTTACAAATTATTACAATACTCTCAAATTATTGGTACTATAAGTTGTAACATTAAGAAACATTCTTCCCTCTATTTGTAGGGCAATTTGGGTCTGGTTTATTAGATCATTTAACAAATGTGCAATATGCATGTCTTCCCTTTCTCCTTTCATGGATTATCTTCTCATAAATAAGTATTTCTTAAAAGGAAATTTGTTTCATTTTTTCTAACATCTCCCTTGTCATTTACTTTTATAAAGAAGACTTATCAATGAGCTGATATTCTTCATCAGACCACTTGCAAATATGTTGGGTTTATAGGTTGATAGATTTGTAGTAAGAAAGGATGCCACACGGCATATCACTGATTGTGTAATATCATTGTTTTAAAGTTTTTAAAGATTTATTCTCAAAAACTTATAACAGAAAATGTATATGAGCTAAAATTTTCTTCTGTCTCTGACTGCTACCATCTTGCTTAACTCATCACTCTTCCTTTTCTCCCAGGCTCTCGCATCTTTTCCAACAGCTGCTGACAACCCACGAAAGCTTTCTTATTGTTTTCTCTTATAAAGCAAGCTTAACTATTTTTAGTTCATATGGCTACTGTATTAAGCTATCTATACCATGCTGCCACTAAGTTGTGTCAGTCGTGTCTGACTCTGTGCAACCCCATAGATGCAGCCCACCAGACTTCCCTGTCCCATCTATACCATGGGGAGGCTTAAATATATGCTACTAATTAACCATATAAATGCTATCCAAAAAAAGAAAAGATTCTTTCCTTGAAAGGGGTTCTGTGTTTCTCTTTATAAAACTGGCTCAAATTTTGCCTCATTTCAAGAACAATGTACCCTATTTTCTACCTTTTCATTGTTATTAACTGAATGCTATTACTAATATACTATATGCTTAATTATACTATGATATTGGTGCTATTATCGCCATAATACTGATGAGAAATCCAAGTCCTTCAAAAAAACTATAAAATTTAAACAAATTTTCTAAGATCATGTTAATTAGGGGCAATGCTTCAGCATAGTAGAATCTGTTTTATTGATCACTGATTTGTAGGTCCTACCATGATACTACAGGTTAGACGGAAGCAAATTATACTTTGTTTATTAATATAGTGCTATTGTCTTACAAGTTTCAGGACATAGTAGCTGTTCGGTAAATATGTCTTGTTCGGTTACAAAAAGCTCCTAACATTATACACATATTTGTGGTTGATTGGAAACAATGATAAGAATGAAGAATAATTTTACCAATCAGTGAGACAGTATGTTTTAGCCAGATGATCAGAAGTTAAACACATGTTACACAGACATAGAAATCTATTTATAGTTTCTTATTTTCCAAGTAATTTTACAAAGTACTTTGGGAAGAGAACATTCAAATTGAAATGGTCCACTTAGTTTTAGCTTACATTAGGGAAAATTAATCAGATGAAACCAACAATTGGCTGTTTTTATTGAGTAATTAGAACAGTTTTTTAAGTTTGAAAACATAAAGAGCTTCTAATTAAAAGTGTTAAAAAAATCTTAAGCTCAGCTCCTGTAATAGTTGGGTGTGTTTTCTACACTTTGTTTTATTACATGGAAAGCTGCAACAGAATCTCCTTAAAACAAGGTGTCTCTGACCAAGGTTCTAACCACCCTTCTACCGTCCATAGTGTTTTGTTTCATTCTTTTGAAAACCTCAGACATAGTTTTATAGGAAGAAAATCATTATTTCTAGGAAGAAAATCATTATTAAATCATCATTTCTAGGAAGGAAATCATTATTGAGACTTTCCAAAAAGAACGTCTCAAACTCTAGACTAAAAATTAATAAAACATGTACCCATAAAGCAAATATAGTTTTCCCTGGAGGATCCTTTAAAAGACATTATTACTTTTGATGAAAATTTTGAGAGATTTTCATAATTGTTTTTGTTTATCCTTCTCATGTTTTTGTCCTTAGTGCATTTTTTTATTCATAATTACTGAGCACTGTATGTATTTACTCATTTATTTGATCAGTGTTTATTGAACACCTTCTGTGTTTGACATTGACTATGGTAAATGTTGGAAATGTAGCATTGAAAGTTCCTTCTTATGGGATCTCACATTTGATGGGGTGAAGCAGATAATATTAGAAGGGAGATATATATATATATATATATATATATATATATATATATATATATAATGTTTGAAAAAAATTTTTTAAGTTTGAAAAAATGAAGAGCTTCTAATTAAAAGTGTTAATATATAAAAAGAGCCAAAAGAAAAGAGATTTTGAGATGCAGAGTCATTGTCCACTTTAGATACAATGGCCAAAAATTTCTCTTTCAAATGTGGAAAGTCGACATCTGAAATATGAGAAGGATCCAGTTTTACAAAGAACCAGGAGAACATATCAGAAGGAACAGCAAATATAAAGGCCTTGAGTTGGGAATGACCTTGGTATGTTGGAGAAATGAACAAGACCCGGGCATGGTTAAGGAGAAAATGTCTGAGTTCAAGTTGAAGAGGAGCTAGAAAATGCAGGATATACTAGGCCATGGTAAATTGTTTTGAATTATTTTAGGAGTTTTGTTAAGCCACGTGAGGGGGGTGGTTAGTAAAGGAGTGACATAACATACTATATATTCTTCAAAAAGAAAAAAATAAAAATATCAATCTAGCATTGGACATTTAGATTGTTTCTATGTCCTGGCTATTGTAATTGTGAGGCAATGAACATCAGGGTACAGTTGTCTTTTTGAATTATGGTTTTCTCAGGGTGGATGGGTGGGATGAGGGGTTGGGAGAGAGGTACAAGAAGGGAGGGCATTATGAATGCTTATGGCTGATTCACTTCACTGTACAGCAGGAACTAATACAATGTTGTAAAGCAATTATGAAGGAAAAAGTGAAAGTCATTCAATCGTGTCCAACTCTTTGTGACATCATGGACTGTAGCCCACCAGGTTCCTCCATCCATGGAATTCTGCAGGCCAGAATACTGGAGTGGGTAGCTGATCCATTCTCCAGGGGATCTTCCCAATTAAAAAAAAAATCAATTTTGTAGCAATATGGAGAGTAGATCATTTTGTCACAGTGGGGCAAGGATAGTGATTAGGAGAGCAGTTAGCCATGTCATTGTTCAGGCCACCACTGATGGTGGTACTGGCTAATGTGGAAGCAGGGCTTTGGAGAAAAGCAATGGATTCAAGGAATTTTTTTCTAAGACTGACAGTGTTTGCTAATGGATTAAATATGGTAGTGAGAAATAGAGCTGAAAATGGCTGAAGGATTTGGATATGGGCAATAGGACAACAGACTGGTTCCAAATAGGAAAAAGAGTACGTCAAGGCTGTATATTGTCACCCTGTTTATTTAACTTATATGCAGAGTACATCATGAGAGACGCTGGGCTAGAAGAAACACAAGCTGGAATCAAGACTGCCGGGAGAAATGTCAATAACCTCAGACATGCAGATGACACCACCCTTATGGCAGAAAGTGAAGAGGAACAAAAAAACCGCTTGATGAAAGTGAAAAAGGAGAGTGAAAAAGTTGGCTTAAAGCTCGACATTCAGAAAACGAAGATCATGGCATCTGGCCCCATCACTTCATGGGAAATAGATGGGGAAACAGTGGAAACAGAGTCGACTTTAGTTTTTTGGGGCTCCAAAATCACTGCAGATGGTGACTGCAGCCATGAAATTAAAAGGCACTTACTCCTTAGAAGAAAAGTTATGACCAATCTAGATAGCATATTCAAAAGCAGAGACATTACTTTGCCAACAAAGGTCCGTCTAGTCAAGGCTATGGTTTTTCCATTGGTCATGTATGGATGTGAGAGTTGGACTGTGAAGAAGGCTGAGCGCTGAAGAATTGATGCTTTTGAACTGTGGTGTTGGAGAAGACTCCTGAGAGTCCCTTGGACTGCAAGGAGATCCAACCAGTCCATTCTGAAGGAGATCAGCCCTGGGATTTCTTTGGAAGGAATGATGCTAAAGCTGAAACTCCAGTACTTTGGCCACCTCATGCAAAGAGTTGACTTATTGGAAGAGACTCTGATGCTGGGAGGGATTGAGGGCAGGAGGAGAAGGGGACGACCGAGGATGAGATGGCTGCATGGCATCACTGACTTGATGGACGTGAGTCTGAGTGAACTCTGGGAGTTGGTGATGGACAGGGAGGCCTGGCATGCTGCGATTCATGGGGTCACAAAGAGTCAGACACGACTAAGCGACTGAACTGAGCTGAACTGAACTGAACATGAGCCCATCATGCCATCCCAACAGCAAGCCTCTTTGGGACTTCAGAAACTAAGCCCAGGGCTACGGTTTTAAAATAGACCACCTATTCTGCCCAACTTTGTCACCGTGAATGTACATACTGCTAAGAGGAGCCAGCTTTGACTGAGGATTTATCATGTGGCTGGCTCTCTATAGAACCTGTCTCATTTCATGTTTACAACTGCCCATTGGAGGACATATTCTTTTTAAAATTTTAAAAATATTTTTGTTGGAGGATAATTGTTTTACAGTGTGGTGGTCTCTGTCATACATCAACATGAATCAATTATATAGATATGTCCCCTCCCTCATGAACCTCATCTTCCTCGATCTCACCTCTCTAAGTCGTCACAGAGCACCAGGCTGGGTTCCCTGTGTTTACAGCAGCTTCCTGCTAGTTATCCATTTTACACATGATAGTGTATAAACATCAATGGTGCTTTCTCAATTGGTCCTACCCTCTCCTTTCTCTGCTGTGTCCACCAGAATGCTCTCTATATCTGCAACTTCATTTCTTTCCGGTAAATAGGTTCATCAGTACTATCTTTCTAGATTCCATATATATGTGTTAGTAGTTGTTTTTTCTCTTTTTGACTTACTTCCCTCTGTATAACAGGCACTAGATTTATCCACTTCACTACAACTGACTCAAATTTGTTTCTTCTTATGGCTGAGTAATATTCCACTGTATATATGTACCACAACTTCTTTATCCATTCATCTGTCAATGGACATCTAGGTTGCTGGGACATCTAGCCATATCCTGGCTATTGTAAATAGCACTGCAATGAACACTGGAGGGCATGTTTCTTCTAGAAGAGTGGTTTTCTCAGGGTACATGCCCAGTAGTGGGATTGCTGGGCCATATGGTCGTTTTATTCCTGGGTTGTTAAGGAATCTCCATACTGTGCTCCGTAGTGGCTGTACCAGTTTCCAGTCCCACCAACAGCGTGGTAGGGTTCTCTTTTCTCCACATCCTCTCCAGCATTTATTGTTTGGAGTTTTTTTGATGATGGCCATTCTGATTGGTGTGAAGTGACACCTCATTGTAGTTTTAATTTACATTTCCCTAATAATGAGTGATGTTGAGCATCTTTTCATGTGCTTATTAGCCATCTGGACATATTTGGAGAAGTGTCTGTTTAGGGCTGCTGCCCATTTTTTGATCGGCCTGTTTGTTTCCTTCTATGAACTGTATGAGCTGCTTATATATTTTGGAGATTAATCCTTTGTCAGTTGCTTCCATTGCAATTATTTTCTCCCATTGCCTTTTAATCTTGTTTATTGTTTCTTTTGCTGTGCAAAAGCTTTTAAGTTTAATTAGGTCCTGTTTGTTTATTTTTGTTTTAATTCCATGACTTTGGGAGGTGGGTCAAAGAGGATCTTGCTGTGATTTATGTCTTGGTGGCTCAGAGGTTAAAGCATCTGCCTGCAATGCAGGAGACCTGGGTTTGATCCCTGGGTCAGGAAGATCCCCTGGAGAAGGAAATGGCAACCCACTCCAGTGTTCTTGCCTGGAGAATCCCATGGATGGAGGAGCCTGGTGGGCTACAGTCCACGGGGTCACAAAGAGTCGGACATGACTTCATTTTCACTTTCTTAAACCCATTTTCCAGATGAAAAACATCAGCCCGAGAGTTGAAGAGATCTGCCCAAGAACATGGCCAGGAAGTGGTGGCGGCTTGAGCCTCTTAGGGTTTGTGAGACCCAAGAGTTTGTGCATGTTTATTTTTGTTTTAATTCCATGACTTTGGGAGGTGGGTCAAAGAGGATCTTGCTGTGATTTATGTCTTGGTGGCTCAGAGGTTAAAGCATCTGCCTGCAATGCAGGAGACCTGGGTTTGATCCCTGGGTCAGGAAGATCCCCTGGAGAAGGAAATGGCAACCCACTCCAGTGTTCTTGCCTGGAGAATCCCATGGATGGAGGAGCCTGGTGGGCTACAGTCCACGGGGTCACAAAGAGTCGGACATGACTTCATTTTCACTTTCTTAAACCCATTTTCCAGATGAAAAACATCAGCCCGAGAGTTGAAGAGATCTGCCCAAGAACATGGCCAGGAAGTGGTGGCGGCTTGAGCCTCTTAGGGTTTGTGAGACCCAAGAGTTTGTGCTTTGCCCTATAACTTCTGTCTGCATTTGGGGGAAGCTTATCCCAGATTGTAGGGGAAAACTTAAGGAGACATTTCTCTGGCACTTGGGTCACCTTGGCCCAGGATAGTCGGTGTGCTTGGGAATGGCCCACCTCAAGGCCTGAGGGTGATCTATTGATAACTGGACTGCCAAGCCCGTGGAGCAGCACCTCAGTTAAGTGACCTTCTGTCTTCTGCTTGAACATCTAGCAGCCTTTTTTGTTTAAAAATTGAAGTATAGTTGATTTACAGTGTTGACTTAGTTTTAGGTGTACAACAAATTGACTAAATTTTATTTATACAGATTCTTTTTCTTTATAGTTTATTACAAGATATTGAGTATAGTCCCCTGTGCTGTACAGAGGTCCTTGTTATTTATTTTATATATGGTAGTAGCATCTGTTAATCCCATACTCCTAATTTATCCCTTGCCTGCCTTTTCCCTTCGGTAACCATGAGTTTGTTTTCTATGTCTGGGAGTCTGTTCTGTTTTTAAATAATTTCATTTGTATCATTATTTTAGATTCCACCTATAAGTGATATCATATATTTGTCTTTCTTTGTCTGATTTCATTTAGTGAAATAATCTCTAGGTCCATTCATGTTGCTGCAAATGGCATTATTTCATTATTTTTTATAGCCAACTAATATTCCATTATATTCATTCATCTGTCAGTAAATGCTTAGGTTGCTTCCACGTCTTGGCTAATAATGTAGGTATAGTGCTTCTGTGAATATTAAGGTTCATGTATTTTTTCAATTTTAGAGCTTTTGTCTTTTCTGGGTATATGCCCAGGAGTGGAGTTGCTGGCTCATACGGTAGCTGTATTTTTAGTTTCTGGAGAAGGAAATGGCAACCCACTCCAGTGTTCTTGCCTGGAGAATCCCAGGGATGGGGAAGCCTGGTGGGCTGCCGTCTATGGGGTCGCACAGAGTCGGACACGACTGAAGTGACTTAGCAGCAGCAGCAGCAAGGAACTTCCATACTGTTCTCCATAGAGGCTGCACCAATTGATATTCCCACCAACAATGTAGGAGGGTTCCTTTATCTCTTGCACTTTGTTTCTGTAGACTCCATTCTGACCATTCATTAGTTTTGATTTGAATTTCTCTAATAATTATATGGGGCTTCCCAGGTGGTGCTAGTGGTAAAGAATCTGCCTGCCACTGCAGGAGATGCAAGAGACATGGGTTCGCTCTCTGGGTTAAGAAGATCCCCTAGAGTAGGAAATGGCAACCTACTCCAGTATTCTTGCCCGGAAAATTCTATGGACAGAGGAGCCTGGTGGGCTACAGTTCACAGGGTCACAAAGAATCAGACATGACCGAACACAAGAATTATATTATTATAATACAATAATATTAAGATGCTTACAGTGTTGGGCATCTTTTCATGTGCCTTTTGGCCGTCTGTATGTCTTTGGAGAAATGTCTGTTTAGGTTTTCTTCTGTCCATTTTTTGATTGAGTTGTTTGCTTTTTTGATATTGAGCTGTATGAACTGTTTGTATATTTTGAGATTAAGCCCTTGTTAGTCGCACTGTTTGCAAATATTTCCTCCTAGTCCAGAAGTTGTCTTTTTGCTTGGTTTATGGTTTCCTTTGCTGTTCAGCAACTATTATTTAAGCTCTTTGTGTCAGTTACTTGGAGCAGTTCCTGTGGTTGGTGACAAGATCCATGCTTCCTGCCTTTCCTCAGCTCATAGTCTAATGTGAAAGACAATGAAACCAATAATTACAATATAATGGGGAGAGTACAACAATGGGACAAGTATGGAGCACTCAGAGATGCCCAGCAGGGTCACTGAACTCAGACTGAAGGGTGCCATCAGGGAAGGCTTCCTGGAGGAGGTGAGGTTGAAACTCATTCCTAAAGAAAAAATGGTGTGTGTTAGACAACAAAGACATGGAAGGATGTTATAGGCAAAAACTTAAGGTGAAAGAAAGAAGATGGGGAGCTCCTTTCAAGAGAGCCTGTTACATCTTGGCTGTATCTTTGCGCTCTTTACAGCTCACTCCTAACTTGCCTGTGGTCATACACTTAGGAACCAAAGCTGTTTGACTCCAGAGAGAATGCTCTTAGCCTCCGCTCCAAGTTCCCTTTCTCCCTCTGAACATTGTTGTGTCTGGATGTGATGCCTGAAATTGTTGCCACTCTCTCAGCACCATGAGGGGAGCCAGCCTGAGGGCAGCACGGATTCACTGAGGATGGACAGTGGAGCGATGTGAAGAACCCGAGTGAGTCCTTGCTGACACTGCGCAGCTTCTGAATCAGTCTGCTCTGTTTTCCTTGGCTGTGCCCTGCGACTGGTGAGATCTTAGTTTCTGGATCAGGGACTGAACCCTGTCCCTCTGCAGTGAGAGCGCAGAGTCCTAACCATTGGACCACCAGGGAATTCCCTCACCCACTGCTTCTCTTAAATAACATAATGTTTGAGAGCATAAGGTTGAATGCCTGCTCTGCCTCTCACGCATCACGTGATTTTGGGTAAATCTGAAATCACATGATGGGTGAGAGACAGAGCAGGCATTCAACCTTTGCTCTCAAACATTACGTTATTTAAGAGAAGCAGGGGGTGAGGGAATTCCCTGGTGGTCCAATGGTTAGGACTCTGCGCTCTCACTGCAGAGGGGCAGGGTTCAATCCACTCTAGTACTCTTGCCTGGAAAACCCCATGGATGGAGGAGCCTGGTAGGCTGCAGTCCATGGGGTCGCTAAGAGTCGACACGACTGAGCGACTTCACTTTCACTTTTCACTTTCATGCATTGGAGAAGGAGGTGGCAACCCACTCCAGTATTCTTGCCTGGAGAATCCCAGGGGCTAGGGAGCCTGGTGGGCTGCAGTCTCTGGGGTCGCACAGAGTCGGACACGACTGAAACGACTTAGCAGCAGCAGCAACAGCTTTTCTGAGTCTCGGCTTCCTCATCTCTGCAATAGGGATAATAGTAATTGATAATAATGGTACTTCCCCAGCAAGTGAGGTTGTAGAGACTACATGTGTTAATGCATGTCATGAGCATATAATAATGCCTGGCCTTTGGAAGTACCACCAGTTGGAAGCTCTTAGTATTGCCAACACACATTTCCAGTCGGCTCACACTCCCAGCCTTTTCAAGGCTCTCAATTAATAACAGAGGGACTTGGGCTAATCACAGAGCAGGTCAATCAGTGTTGTGATAGAGCTCAGAGTGGGAAGCATTTGACTTTCCGGGGGAGCAGGGGAAGGTCCACAGAGCCCATGTGTTTGATCAAGGACTGAAAACACGAGTGGAAGTTTAAGAGAATGGAGCAGGAGAGGCTTTCTTGGCAGTGAGAGCAGCAGTGCCTGAGCAAGGCACGAAATTGTTTCAAGTGTGTCATAAAGCTCAAGTGGCTGGTGTGGTTAGAACTCAGGTGTGGGTGCATGTGTATGGAAAGCATGTCCTGAGGCTGGACATAGGGCTGGGGACCAGGTATGGAACCCAGAGTTGGGTGTTTGCTGTCACTCTCAAAGGTGTTCCATGCAACCACAGTCCTAAGGGATGCTGCTTGAAACTAGGATTCCATGGTGGTCAAGTCAGTATGGAGATGTTGCAATATTGCATTCCTGCAAAGACCGATGCACAGAGCATCATAAGGATCCTGACAAGTCCTGTAGGAGAAAAACCTGTTCAACTCGGTTGAGTGCAGTGTTTTACAAACTTTTTCACCACAAGGAGCCCTTTATCCACCGAACATCCTTTCCTGCAGGTCACACTTTGGGGAGATACTTTGAGGCACTGGGGAGCTGTCAAAGATTTGAAGCACAAGAGTGAGGGATCAGTTGTGTGTTTTCCAGAGATTCCTTCTAATTATTTAAACAATAAGGGCAAATTAAGTCGCAAGTAAGCTGTTTCAAAGGATTGTCTGGCTCAGCTGAGGATCTTTTATGTTAAATGGGCGGCTCCTCTTGGCTGTGTCCCTCTTTGAAAGTCTTCTACCTTTCAAGTGTCCGAAGCAGAGAGACTTGCTGCAACGTCCTGTAGGTTTCCTTCTGACCTTTTTGCTGTGGCTCTTTAAAGCTGAAGGTTAGATAATTCAGGCTCAGCACTTGGATTGACACTTGAAAGCTATGATGGGGCTTTTTAAGGGTTAAAGGTTAAAGTCAGTGGAGCTGCAGTTTGACTTGGAAAAATTTTTTTTGAAGTTTTTTTCTTTTCATTCCTTTTCTTTCTCTTTTCTCTCCTCTCCACCGCCCCCTCCCTTTCTCTCTCTGTCTCTCTCTTAACAGAAGGACCACTTTAAAATGATGCTTTCCAACTTGGCAAATACTGTTGAAGGTAGAATATGTGATAGGTAGGTTCCTTTAGAAGGTTTTGGCAAAAGCTGAAATTTCTCAATCACCTGTAAGGGGGAGAGGGAGTGGCCATATGAAAAATACAGATTTCAGGGACTCTGCAACTTGTGATGTGGATGCACAGTAGACTTGGAAAAATACAGGCCTGGGAGCCTTCACATTTCACACGTTCCATTTACAGGTCCTCCCTAGAGGGGACTCTCCTCCTACCCATCTCCTCACAGTGCTGTTCATCCCTGCCCAGTCCCCAACCCCAGGGTGCTCCCCCAGGATTCAGAGCAGGCCCTACCCTAGTCCACATAGACTCTGGCCCCACCACTGGGATCTTCACTTCGTTTCCCAGCTCCCACTCTCTCGCTGCAGCCACTGTTCTTGCTGCTGGGGGCTGAGGACTGAGGCCCAGGTGCAAGATCAAGTACTTGGGGGTGACGGAGGTGATGGTGAGCATTCTTAGGGATTCATGCCTTTGGTGCTGGTTTGGCCCTACGGTGCTATGAGTCGTCCTGCTTTGTGGGTATCTGACTTCCATATGACCTCATGCTGTAGGATGGAAATGTAGGGAAATTTGCTCTTTGAGGGTCCCAGGTGTTCCTCCTTTCTTTTTTTTTTTTTTTAAATAGGGGTATAGTTGTTTTATAATGTTGTGCTAGTTTCTGCTATACAAGTAAGTGAATCAGCTTTGTGTATACATATATCCCCGCTCTTTTGGACTGCCCGCCCATTCCCCACCCAGTCCCACCCATTAGGTCATCACGGAGCACCAAGCTGAGCTCCCTGCGCCATGCAGCACCAGCTCTGTGTTTCGCACATTGTAGGGCACATACTTCAATCCCAGTCTCCCAGTTCATCCCCCCTGCCTCCTGCCTCGTCCACACGCCCGTTTCCTGTGTCTGCGTCTCTTCTGTCCCTCCCTCTTCTTTTCTGACTGTGCTCATCTTCCCCATCTCTTTTTTAACCTCGTCATCACTGGAGCGTTGCCTTTGTCCTCCACACTGTGACAGGTCACCTCCTAGGGCTAGATCATTGGTGACGATACTAGCGGGGACAAATCTTTATGACTGTTTTCAGCCACCAATCTCAACTCTGCTCTTAAAGAAAACATCCCATCTCTTACCATACTGGGATCCCCACTTAGGAGGCCTAATCTTGTTGCTTATTCTAGAGAACTAGCATACCTCTGGAGAGAAAATGCTTCGGGCCAGGCTACTTATTGAAGAGACTGGTAATAACTTTCCCTCTGGGAGCTATTGCTGCACTAGAGGCTTTGGTCCCTGTCTTAGGCAGCTTCGTTCAGTTCAGTTCAGTTGCTCAGTCATGTTCGACTCTTTGCAACCCCAGGGACTGCAGCACGCCAGGCTTCCCTGTCCATCACCAACTCCTGGAGCCTAATCAAACTCATGTCCATCACATCAGTGATGCCATCTAACCATCTCATCCTTTGTCGTCCCTTTCTCCTCCCAACTTCAATTTTTCCCAGCATCAGGGACCCCATGGACTATAGAGTCCATGGAATTCTCTAGGACAGAATACTGGAGTGGGTAGCCTTTCCCTTCTCCAGGGGATCTTTCCAACCCAGGGATTGAATCCAGGTCTCCCACATTGCAGGCAGATTCTTTACCAGCTGAGCTGTAAGGGAAGCCATGAGGGAAGCCTTAGGCAGCTTGGGCTTTTATAACAAAACACTATAGACTGGGTGGCTTAAACTATAAGGACTTAGTGAGAACTGTGAGAAATCACAGCTCCGGGGGCTGGAAAGCCCAAGGCTGAGTGCCAGCAGGCTGGGCGTCCTGTGAAGACTCTCTGGGTTGTATGCAGCCACCTTCTTGCTGTGCCTTCACATGACCTTTCCTTAATTCATGTGCCTGGAGAACCTCTCTTGTGTCTCTTCTTAAAAGAGGACTAATCTTATCATGAGGGCTCCACCCTCATGACCTCTTCTAGATCTAACACCTCTCAAAGGCCTTATCTTGAGCTACCATCATATTGGGTCTCAACATGAATCTTGTGGGAACACATTTCAGACTGTTCCGTTCCGTTCAGTCGCTCAGTCGTGTCCGACTCTTTGCGACCCCATGAATCGCAGCACACCAGGCCTCCCTGTCCATCACCAACTCCCGGAGTTCACTCAACTCACGTCCATCGAGTCCGTGATGCCATCCAGCCATCTCATCCTCGGACGTCCCCTTCTCCTCCTGCCCCCAATCCCTCCCAGCATCAGGATCTTTTCCAATGAGTAAACACTTCGCATGAGGTGGCCAAAGTACTGGAGTTTCAGTTTTAGCATCATTCCTTCCAAAGAAATCCCAGGGCTGATCTCCTTCAGAATGGACTGGTTGGATCTCCTTGCAGTCCAAGGGACTCTCAAGAGTAATGTTTATCTGGAACTCTCTTGCTTTTTCCATGATCCAACAGATGTTGGCAATTTGATCTCTGGTTCCTCTGCCTTTTCTAAAACCAGCTTGAAGATCTGGAAGTTCACAGTTCACGTATTGCTGAAGCCTGGCTTGGAGAATTTTGAGCTTTACTTTACTAGCATGTGAGATGAGTGCAATTGTGCAGTAGTTTGAGCATTCTTTGGCATTGCCTTTCTTTGGGATTGGAATAAAAACTGACCTTCTCCAGTCCTGTGGCCACTGCTGAGTTTTCCAAATTTGCTGGCATATTGAGTGCAGCACTTTCACAGCATCATCTTTCAGGATTTGAAATAGCTCAACTGGAATTCCATCACCTCCACTAGCTTTGTTCGTAGTGATGCTTTCTAAGGCCCACTTAACTTCACATTCCAGGATGTCTGGCTCTAGGTGAGTGATCACACCATCATGATTATCTGGGTCGTGAAGCTCTTTTTTGTATAGTTCTTCCGTGTATTCTTGCCACCTCTTCTTAATATCTTCTGCTTCTGTTAGGTCCACACCATTTCTGTCCTTTATTGAGCACATCTTTGCATGAAATGTTCCCTTGGTATCTCTAATTTTCTTGAAGAGATCTCTAGTCTTTCCCCTTCTGTTCTTTTCCTCTATTTCTTTGCATTGATCGCTGAGGAAGGCTTTCTTATCTCTTCTTGCTATTCTTTAGAACTCTGCATTTAGATGCTTATATCTTTCCTTTTCTCCTTTGCTTTTCGCTTCTCTTGTTTTCACAGCTATTTGTAAGGCCTCCCCAGACAGCCATTTTGCTCTTTTGCATTTGCTTGCCATGGGGATGGTCTTGATCACTGTCTCCTGTACAATGTCACGAACCTCATTCCATAGTTCATCAGGCACTCTATCTATCAGATCCAGACCCTTAAATCTATTTCTCACTTCCACTGTATAATCATAAGGGATTTTATTTAGGTCATACCTGAATGGTCTAGTGGTGTTGCCCACTTTCTTCAATTTAAGTCTGAATTTGGCAATCAGGCGTTCATGATCTGAGCCACAGTCAGCTCCCGGTCTTGTCTTTGTTGACTGTATAGAGCTTCTCCATCTTTGGCTGCAAAGAATATAAGCAATCTGATTTCGGTGTTGACCATCTGGTGATGTCCATGTGTAGAGTCTTCTCTTGTGTTGCTGGAAGAGGGTGTTTGCTATGACCAGTTACCTCCTGTGAAAGTCTTCTGGTCATCTAAGCAAAGGTGCTCCCCCTCTGTACTCTCTATTGTGTAACTGATTTATTGCCGTTGTAGCACTTACTGTCTGAAACTTTGTTCATTTATACATTTATGTTTTGCTTTGATTTGTCCTGTTGTTGTTAAGTCACGCAGTCATGTCCGACTCTTTATGACGCTATGGACTACAGCTTGCCAGGTTTCCCTTCCCTCACCATCTCTTGAAGAGTTTGCTCAAACTCATGTCCACTGAGTAGGTGATGCCATCCAACCATCTCATCCTCTGTCATCCCCTTCTCTTCCTGACTTCAATCTTTCCCAGCATCGGGGTCTTTTCTAATAAGTCGGCTCTTTGCATCAGGTGGCCAAAGTATTGGAGTTCAGCTTCAGCATCAGTCCTTGACTGTCTGCCTCTTATTAAAACATAAACTCACCAAGAGCAGGGTTCTCATCTGTGTGTTCATGGCTGTGTTCACTGCCCAGGGCAGTGTCTTGTATATGGTGGGCACTCAGTGGCTATTGGATATTTGTGAATGATGATCAGTCATGCTGCTGTTCTGGGGCCCTCTGAGCCCAGGGTCCCCCTTAAGGCCAAGTCCCCTTGAATATGAGGGGAGGAGGATATGGCAGCAGCTCGGAGGCTGGAGCCCAAGCCTCCATCCAACCATGTACTCAACAGCCCCGTCTGAACACTGTTTCCTCAGTGTTCCTATGCCAGATGGCCCCGTGGTGTCCACTTTTGCCTAAGCCCAAAGACCAGGTGTGACTTTTAATTCTCTTGACTTCCACATTCCCCACACCCAGCCCTACAAATCAATGCAAAAAAGGACAAATAACCCAACAGAAAATCAGAGCAAAACTGTAAACAGATAGATCACAGATGAGAAATACAAATGGCTATAAGCATATGAAAAGATGCTCAACCTCATGGGAAAGAGTTCAATAAAATGAACCTTTTCTGAACCCCCCCGCATCACCACATTAGACTGATAGAGGGAGGGGCCTCCCTGGTGGTCCACAGGCTAAGCCTCAAGGCTGCCATTGGAGGGCGCCCAGGTTCGACCCTGGCCAGGGAACTAGATCTCACTGCCGCGTGATGCAACGAAGACCCAGCTCAGCCAAATAAATAAATAAACATTTTTAAAAAGGTCAATATAAATTTATAAATATGGGTAAAATATTTAGTCCTGGGAAGGGGTGAGGGGATGAGTGATGATGTTGTGCCCTGTCACTGTAGGTAGTAATGTGAGTTGGTTGATCCTCTTTGGACAGCTAATGAGGAGCATCTGTCAAAAATCAAAATGCACATACCCTACAACCCCTCCCCCATCCCCGTGCCACCTGTGGTTATCTATCCCAGAGAAATACTCACGTGTGTCATCAGAGAGCATGGATGATCACTGCAACATGGTTTATAAAAGCAAAAAAGTAGGCACAACCTAAATGCTCGCCAATAGGGAAATACTTAAATAAGCTTAGTACTTCCTTCTTACGGTTCAATGTGGTGAGCCAGCGGTGCAGTGGTTTAAAAAGAGCAAGACACAAATTTAAATGCTGACGTGAATATAGCTCCAAGAAATGCGAGACACACCAAATAAAAAACAGAAGTTGCAGAATATTGACAGTATAATCTTATTTATGTAAAAATAACCATGACATATATTTACATTAACAGCTGATGTTTATTTATTAAGTAATAGCTCATATTTACACAGTGCTCACTCTGTACCAGGCACTCGTCTAAGTGATTCAGGTACATTAGCTCATTTAATCCTTATGCTAAACTCTGTCAAGCAGATACGATTATGATCATCAGCCTCATGGGTAGATGTGAAAGTTGAGGCACAGAACACTTAAGCAACTTGCCCAAAGCTGCACAGCTAATAGATAATAGAGCTGGGATTCAAAATCAGATTGACTGTGTCTTTTAACTGTTGTATTGGTGTGAAGTAGTTGCTATGCTTTTCTTAGTATTATCCTTTTTATACGGAGAAGGCAATGGCATCCCACTCCAGTACTCTTGCCTGGAAAATCCCATGGATGGAGGAGCCTGGTAGGCTGTAGTCCATGGGGTCGCTAGGAGTCAGGCACGACTGAGCGACTTCACTTTCACTTTTCACTTTCATGCATTGGAGAAGGAAATGGCAACCCACTCCAGTGTTCTTGCCTGGAGAGTCCCGGGGACAGAGGAGCCTGGTGGGCTGCCGTCTCTGAGGTCGCACAGAGTCGGACACGACTGAAGTGACTTAGCTCCTTTTTATACAGATATGGAAACTGAGCTATGGAGAGGTAAAACGATTCACCCAGACCCCCCAGGGTAAGTAGAGAAGCTAGATTTGACCCAAGGTGTAACATTAGCACCTGTGCTCTTAATCACCGTGCCATCTCTTAATTTTTATATAGGTTTATGGCAGAGGTCTAACTTCCAAACAACTGAGAAGAACAGAGGGTAAGAAGAGATTGTCTCTTTTTCCTCCTCCACACTCTTATTCCCTGTCTTAGATGTCTGGTAGGGGCCTTGCCAGGCAGGATAACCATTTGCCTTCTCAACCTGGCAGAAGTGGGGCTGGGGGTAGGACTGGAGGCTGGGATCAAAGTGAACCTGGTTGGTCCCATGAAGACCGTCTTCTCGTGGGCACTCACCCTAGCAGGGGCCTCACTGGTGTGACTGGAGCACTGAGGGATCAGCCGGGTTGAGCAGATGGCAGAGGGTCTCCTAGAAGTGCTGTGTGACCCCAGATAGAGGTGGCCTGGTCCCAGGTACTGGGATGCTGAGCAGCCTGTTGTGTTCTGCATGGGCTCTGAGCCCAGTGGTGCCAGGCAGCAGGTGAGACTGCCTGGTGGAGCTGCCAAGGCGTCTCCACAGAAATCAGTGATGGCTGCTGCCTCTCAGCTTTGCAGAAGCTGGGATGAGAGGCCACAGCTTTGGACCCAGCTTCATGAGGACATCTTGGAGAAGGCAGTGGCAGCCCACTCCAGTACTCTTGCCTGGAAAATCCCATGGACGGAGGAGCCTGGCGGGCTGCCGTCCGTGGGGTCGCTAAGAGTTGGACACGACTGAGCGACTTCGCTTTCACGTTTCACTTTCCTGCATTGGAGAAGGAAATGGCAGCCCACTCCAGGGCTCTTGCCTGGAGACTCCCAGGGACGGGGAGCCTGGCGGGCTGCCGTCTGTGGGGTCGCACCGAGTCGGACACGACTGAGCGACTCAGCAGCAGCAGCATGAGGACACCTACAGGCACTCTGGGCCCAGAGGGATTTTTGCGCGGAAGTTGTACAGATAAGCTAGCTCCACCTCTGCAAGCGGTAAGCGACCCTCCAGACCCCTAGGGGAGTGCAGAGAAGGAGTCAGACACGCGCGCTGCTCAAGGTCTGGAGACAGAGCCTGGGCTGACCCAGCTGGTGGAATCAGTGAGGAGTATGTGAAGGTACCTGGGGGCTCGGTATAAGGGGGCTTTAGCCTTATAGGCTGGGATTGAAGCCTGATGCTGCCACTTACTGGGTGAGTGTAATGCCGAGGAGTCTACTGTGTCTGCTGAGCCTCAGTATTCTCATCTGTGAAATGGGGATGATGAAACCATAGTAACTTCCCATCGGACCATCATGCAGTTTAATAAATGAGATAAGGAGTGTGGGGCACACAGATATAGGAGTAAGCACTCAATGCACGTCAGCTATTATTTATTTTGAATGTCATTGTCTATTTTTCAACAGATTTCATGGTTTGCATTTCCTTCATGATCCTCTAAAAAAGTTTTTTGATTCACAATTTTTAGATTACATTCCATATGTAGTTATTATAAAATATTGGCAATAGTCCCTGTGTTATACAGTATATCCTTGTAGCTTATTTTACACACAGTAGTTTATATCTTTTAAACACCCCCCCTACCACCTTGCTCCTCACCCAGGACATAAATACCCATGTTGGGTGGTGTGCAGTCCCGTCCAAAGAGATTCTTCCTCTCCCCAGAAACCTTGGAGCCCTCTTGGATGCTTCCCTTCCCTTCAACACACACAATCCCGTGAATTGCCAAGTTCTGCCATTACAGCCCAGTGATAGACTGAATAACAGCCCCTAAAGTGTTACTGTTGTTGTTCAGTCACTGCTGCTGCTGCTGCTGCCAAGTCGCTTCAGTCGTGTCCGACTCTGTGCAACCCCATAGACGGCAGCCCACCAGGCTCCACTGTCCCTGGGATTCTCCAGGCAAGAACACTGGAGTGGGTTGCCATTTCCTTCTCCAATGCATGGAAGTGAAAAGTGCAAGTGAAGTTGCTCAGTCGTGTCCGACTTTGTCACTAAGTCTTGTCCAGCTCTTTATGACCCCACAGACTGCAGCACACCAGGCTCCCCTGTCCTCCACTGTCTTTAGGAGTTTACTCAAATTCATGTCTGTTGAGTTGGTGATGCCATCTAACCATCTCCTCCTCTGCCACGTGCTTCTTCTTTTGCCTTCGACTTTCCCAGCATCAGGGTCTTTTCCAGTGAGTTGGCTCTTCGCGTCAGGTGGCCAAAGTATTGGAGCTTCAGCTTCAGCATCAGTCCTTTCAATGAATATTGAGGGCTGATTTCCTTTAGGATTGACTGGTTTGATCTCCTTGCAGTCCAAGGGACTCTCGTCTTCTCTAGCACCACAGTTTGAAAGCATCAATCTTTTGGCACTCAGCCTTCTTTATGGTCCAACTCTCACATCTGTACATGAATACTGGAAAAACCATAGCTTTGACTATATGAACCTTTGTTGGCAAAGTGATGTCTCTGCTTTTTAATATGCTGTCTAGGTTTGTCTTAGCTTTCCCTCCAAGGATCAAGCGTCTTTTAATTTCATGGCGGCCCTCACCATCTGCAGTGATTTTGGAGCCCAAGAAAATAAAATCTGCCACTGCTTCCCTAGAGATGTGTGTGTCCTAATCCCTGAAACCTGTGAATATTACCTTATGTGGCAAAAAGGAATGTCACAGATGTGATTGACTTAGGAATCTTGTAATGGGGAGATTATCCTGGATTATTCAAGTGGGTTCCCCGTCATCACAAGCATCCCCCTCAAGGGAGGCAGAGGGAGATTTGACTGCAGAAGAGGAAGGAGGAGATGTGACGATCAAAACAAGAAGTTGGGAGTGGTTTGAGGAAGGGGTCATGAAAACTTCCAGACCGACAAGGAAATGGATTCTTCTCTGGAGTCTGCAGAAAGAACTGGGTGTGCTGACACCTTGCCTTCAGCCCAGTGAAACTGACTTCAGACTTCTGACCTCCCTCCCTACAAGGGAGCACATCTGTATTGTTTTAAGCCACACGCAAAAATGTGTGGTAATTTGTACAGCAGCCTTTGCAAATTAATACCACCTCCCTTTTCTAAAAAGATGTTTTTCCAATTTGTCCTCTTTTTTCCCCATTCTTGCTACTCCTTGCCATCTCTTGTTTGCATCTCTTCCTAAATCTTTCTGCATCTGTAATGATTTTTATAACATATATGAACAGCAGCCTTGTTATATAACATATATGTTTTATAACATATATAGCAGCAGCCCATATAACATAGATGAACATCACGCTGAGAACTAAGCCCAGGTCCCTAACATGACAGTCCATGTGCGTCCACGTGACCAGCCTCCTGCCCGTGGCTCCAGCCTCATCTCCTGCCTCTTCTTGTCTCATTCACTGTGCTTTCAGTGCAGCCATCCTGAACCTGGGGTCTGCATACTGGCTTCCTTCCTTCCCACCAGACATCTGTGGTTAGGCTTTGGAAAGTCTGTGAGCCCCTGAAATTCAGGTCAAAACTTGTCATGTACAAGTTGTGCGCTGACAGTGGGAATGTAAATTGGTACAGCCACCATGGAAACATTATGGAGATTTCTCAAAAAAGTAAAGATAGAACTACCGTTATGACCCATCAATTGCACTGCTGAGTATGTACCTGAAACAAACAAACAAAAGAATGAATTCAAAAAGCTGTCCATCGAGAGATGAATGGATGAAGAAGAAGATGTGATATACATATACCAATGGAATACAATTCAACCATAAAGAAGAACGAAAGTTTGCCATTTACCCAGCACGGATGGACTCGGAGGGCATTATGCCAAGTGAAGTAAGTCAGGCAGAGCAAGACAAATATGGAATGATATCACTTATATGTGGAAATTTAAAAAATACAACAAACTAGTGATTATAACGAAAAAGAAGCTGACTCACAGTTACAGAGAACAAACTACTGGTTGCCAGTGGGGTGGAGGGAAATATAGGGATGGGGGAGCAGGAGCAACAAACTACTGGGTGCAAGATAAGCTCAAGGATGTATGGGGCAACACGGGGAATATGGACAATATTTTTATTAACCTTAAATGGAAACTAACCTTTAAAAATTGTATAAAAATTTAAAAAAACACCTTGTCCTGCACGCGTGCTCATGTGTGTTCCTGGAGACAGGAGCCACAGGGATCTCTGAGCAGCTCCTGTGTCTCTGAGAAGACTGCAGGCCAGTGACAGCTTCTGGTTTCCTCTACCTTTTCTGCTGCTGCACCGAGCGCACCTCACTCCTGTGTTCCATTCGCCTGAAATGCCTTTCCCCTCAAATCCCCTCGTTCCATTCTTGTCTCTACTCTGGACCATCCCCCCGACAGAGAACCCTGGGGGTTATGGTGCAAAAGGGAGACCCTCCCTCCCCCACCTTCCCTCTTAGCACCACAGATGAGAACCCTCCTCCCACCTTTCTAGAATCTGTGAACCTCAAGAGAGGGACTTGGAGGCTCGAGTTCAAGATATTTTCCCAAAGGACGACATTTTCCTCCCTAAGCAATTCTGGTGTCAGCCGTTAGATAATAATTTCCCCACCTCATTACCTAAACCACGAACCTGGAAGAAATAAATGTTATAATGCTGGTATTAGAGCTATGCTTTGGAGGCGAAGAGAATTGGGTGATTAATTCCAACCTGGAGGATTATGGCAACTCCACAGAAGAAATATCACTGGAGCCATTTCTCACTGAATTATAAGGAGGACTTGATAAGAGGAAAAGAAAGAAGGGAATGGGAGAAAGAAAGGTGTGGAGGCAGGAGGGGGCTTGCTGTGGGGATGGGGAGTGGTCTTGTGCCCTTTGAACTTTTGGGTGTCTGGGCTGAGCTGTGGCCGAAGAGGTTAACTTGAAGAGGTTAATTCATCAGAGGAGGCCCCGCCTGGGGTGCTAGGGAGAATGGACTTTTGCATGGGCAGTGGAGAGCCATCAAGAGTTTTTGAACAGGAGAATAATATAATCAGCTCTGTGTCTTATTAACATTTGTCTTCTCAGCCCCAGAGTACATGGCATGTCACAGGGCACAAAAGATGCTTTTGCATGAAGGAGTGAATGCAAGGTTGCCTCTGGAGAGTGAATTGAGTTTGGAAGAGGCTGAAAAGGAGGGGACCCGTGAAGTGCTTTTCTGGTAGTTTAGAGTGAGATGATGAGGTGGATCCAGTCTGGGGTGCTAGGGTGGAAGGCAAGGGGTACTGAGAGAGTTATTGCCGGGAGGGATTAACTGGGTAGGGAGGGGCAGGATAAGAAAGGGAATGTTTGGGGAAGACAGGTTTGTGACCTAGAGAGGGGTGAATGGTGGCCTCCAGTGGGGGCCGCAGGAAGAGAAGAGGTTTGGGGATGGAGGGATGGAGAAGAAAGTGAGGCATTTAGGAGGCTGGTATCGTGAGCTCTCTCAGGTGCTAGATTCACAGAGTAGGGGTGGGACGGGAAGTGGGGAGGTGGCATCTTAAGTTTCACCAGTGATCCGGGTTACGCACCTCCTCCCGCCCTGGCTTTCTCCCCAGAGAGAAGTCTGCACAGAAGTCCAAGGGCGGGAATCTCATTTGTTCTGTCTCAGAACAAACCAGCCCTGAAACTAGTGCGAAGCAGCCATTTTTCATCCCTGTGCTCAGCCACCAGCTCCTCCCAGGAGCCCTCACCTGTTATCTCTCGGCTTGGCATGGCCATCAGTTTGGGCTGGGACAAGGCACTGTATCTCCTGGCGATTTCCCTGATATGCTATCATCAGCAATGGGCTCTCACTTCGAGTTACAGCGTTTCTAAATGTCCACGAGAGGAACAGCTCAGCCTGCTGGAATGTTAATTATTTGGAGACCCTGAAGGTATTTCTGAATTACAGTTAAACTATGGGTACCCCCTAATCCCTTGCCCCAGAGATGCCCTAAGAGCCCTAGAGCAGGAGGTGCATAGGGAATGGTCGTGGCCATTTTGGGACATAGCTCGTGTGTCCTGGGGGGGCCCCAAGGCAGGGACTGGGGCTCACATAATTTCCTGGGAGTGTGGTGGGTGTGAACTAGTGATTTGATTCTATGTCCATCCATTCATTTATTCACTTACCCTCTCATTTCATAGATGGTCATAACAGGCCCATCTAGTTGCTAGGAATATAAATGTCATCAAAATAGATTTGTGTTATTTTGTTGCTCAGGTAGGGGAATAAATAGGCACTTACAAAGCTGAGGGCTGAAAGTGCAAGTGTGGACTTGGTTTAAGAAGAAGAGGTAGCTAGGTTAAAAAAAAGAGGTAAAGGATGTTCCAGAAAGGAGATACAGCAGATACAAAGGTCTTGAGATATAAGAGGAGAAAGTGGGGTGAGTTCAGGAAGTCAAGTATTTCAATACGACCAGAGCATAGTGTGCACTCATATGTGTATGTGTGCGTGTGTGCATGGCCCTCTGTACTTGCACGTAAATATGAACACAATTGTGCATATACGCACCAGTACACATGCATACTCACAACATGCATTGGACACATGGGCTTATGTATGTGGGTGCATGTGTGTACATGCAAATGCCTCTGTGGCTGTGCACACATGTGTACACACACGTGTGTGTGTGTGTGTGTGTGCACACGAGTAGACAGATCTTGGGTTGGGGAACATGAGAGAGATAAGACTGGAAAATGTGGGCAAAAGAGAATTACAGGCTCTCTTCTTCAATGAGTTCAGGGCTTAAGAAACAAAATAGGGAAGGGAACTACTTCCTAGGCAACCTCTACTGCCTCTCTGGACCTCCTGTCATCAAACAAACCTCCCCAAGGAAAGGAGGCATTGCAGAGCCTGGCCACACTGGCAACATGAGTTTAAGGAGGGCAGAGAGGACACTCGATTCTTAACCACTCAATACATTACCCCGACCCACATGCCTATTATTACTGCAAGAGGAAAGACCTGCCATATTTCAGGGTCCTGATTTCTACCCTTGCTCTTCTTCGGTTTCACAAAGATGCACCGAGGTATGTCTCTGCCTGGGCTAGTTCTCCCAACAGTAGACAGAGATGCTGCTAAGCGGAAATTTTCTAGACTAGTGGCTGACAACCAAGTCATGCACTTGGGCAAAGGAGCAAATGGAGCCCAAGGTCCTGCTCTGCTCCACGTGTAGCTCCTGTGCAGCTGGCTAATTATTGGGGAGGGACATTTCTTCCAGAAGACTGGCATCCTGACAGGGCACAAGTGTTGGGGTGCTACAGTGCGCAGCCTCCCCAGCCCAGCCCAGCAGGTTGACAGTGGCTAATCTCAGGCCACCTGTGAAGCTTGGGCCATGGTCCCCACCTTGGTCCTGAGAGAGCCTGGGTCCATTCCCCTTGCCCTCCAAGAGCTGCAGGCTCTGGCCTTTACTGTGCGTTTCCTGGACCGTCTCCTGAGAGCCCACTTTATGTCAGGCCCCATGGGAGGCCATTGCTGCTTCACTCTGTGTTGCTATCCTTGAAGAGATGGGAGAAGAGACACATAAGCAACTTAAATTCAATGTAGAGTAAGAAATGCTATAGAGGAGGACTGAGAATATACCTATAGGTGAAAATGTTCAATGTGAAGCTTAACACATAGAAGGTGTTTAATAATGTTTAATTAAAAAATTCAGGATGCAATGGATAAAAGCATGGACTTTGGAGTCAGATTCTGGCTCCAGCAGTGCTGGGAGGCTTGATGGCACTAACAATCATAATAACATTTAATATTTATTGAACATTTATTTGCAGTAGCTATGGGAGTGGGGAACATAACAGTAACAATAGGAAATACTCAGAGGGCTTAGTAAGTGCTGGACACTGGGTTTAAGCTATTTACGTGCATTGTTTTATGTGACCCGTAGACAATCCTATGAGGTATATGTGCTGGGCAGAATAGTGGCCCCCAAAGATGTCCGCATTCTCATCCTTGTGAATATCTTACCTTATAAGGAAGAAGTGACGTATATCTTCAAGATATACTTAAAGATCTTGAGATGGGGAGGCAGTCCTGGATTATCCAGGTGGGCCCTGTGTAATCACAATTGTCCTTTTAAGTGAAAGAAAGAGACCAGAGGGGCTTTTGGTGGATATGCTGTAGACTTATACAAGATTTGAAGATTGTGTTAGGAAGGAAGACGCAATGCTCCATTAGCAATGTCTGCCAAGGATGTGGGAAGGGCGGAGCTGTATGTGAGTTAGTTATTCACCATCCCAAAAGAGGCCTAAGTAAGGAAACTCATTTGCTCATGCCTTTGCCCATCCTTCTAACAGTAGCATGTTACTCATCATGCCCAAGTCCCAGCTCCCAGCCTGATACTGGTTTAAAGATGGCTATCTCTGCACCACTGGTTTCCTCTAAGTCTTGGATCCCAGTGCCCACTTGAGCTAACCCAGGCATTTTGTAATTTTCTGTTGGAGTTTCCTCAAGTCAGGCTGGTCTGCTGTGAGGTAGTGAGCTGCTTCCCATAAGCTCTGAAATCATGGAGAGAGTGCTGGACTTGATCCACGAATCTGGGTTCAAATCTTGGCTCCATCATTTACTACTTGGAGTTGTAAAAAGGAGAAGAGAGAGTGTTCTTGGTTGAGGGATGGGTATAAGCAAAGGCAGAAGCATGGCCCGTGGTGGAGTCCCGTGGCAGATGGTAACCCTCGAGAGAGAGTGAAGGATGTCAACACGGTCCTCTCTCCCTCAGTGTTGGCTTAGGCTCTAAGACAATTGAGAACTTGTCCTTCTGAACAAGTTGTTGGAGCGCTATGCCATTTCCCTCCCTCTCTGTGGGCCCCACCCACAGAGTGGATCTTTATCCTAAGCTTAAAGAGAGGGCCTATATTACCCCTGGAGTTTCAGGCATACAGTGGATTGGTGTCCAGCATGGTCTTGAGTCTGGTTTGCAGCTGAGAGGCTGGCAGAAGTGAGCTTGTGGTCAAGCTCAACTTCCATAGGCCAGAGTGTTAGGAACAGGAGCCCACATCTCATGGACCAGGGTCATTTAAAAACAATTACCACCTGTGAAGCTGCCCAATTTTATGTGTCAGCTTGGCTAGACCATGGTGCCCAGATACTTGGTCAAATATTATTCTGAATATTCCTGAGGTTTTGGATGAGACTAGCATTGAAATCAGTGGCTGTTGAACAAAGCACATTGCTCACTGTAATGTGGGTAGGCCTCTCCCAACCAGTTGCAGGCCTAGCTGGCACAAAAGGTAGCTCCCCCAAATTTTGCAGCAGATGGCCTTTGGACTTGAGCTGCAACACTGGCTCTTTCTAGATCTCCAACATGTCAGCCCACCCTGCAGACTTTGGCCTTGCCAGCTTCCATATTCATGTGATCCGCTTCCTTAAAATAAATCTTTATGTATGAGATATACATACATGATAGATGTACATATCATATGGGTTGTGCTCCTCTGGAGACCCCTGACTAGTATCCCACCCGTAGGGATTCCTCCCCTGGGTGAGGCAATCTCAGCAGAAGAAGGCTGGAGGATGACTCCCGGATGTAGACTTGGGGGGAAGCAGTCATATGGGCCATCCTGTGACTACCCACAGGGTGACTGGTGGGATGACAAACGCTGTCTGCATTCGAGAGGGAGTGCTGCTTTATATTCCCAGTGAGAGTATTTTCAAGCAACCCATGAAAGCCGCTTACTCTGAATGTTTTGTGAGAGAAAGAATACATCAGGATATTGGGGGTACCTCACAGGTCTCAAGAGCAGCAAGCCCAGTGAGGAGTTTCATGACAGAGGCAGGAACCCAGGTCCATCCTCTTTCCATCTTATCCTGTGGCTTCTTGTGTTGGTCTCTCCTTGGGGTGACTCTTTTCTTGCTCACTATTACACGTTGCCTCAAAATGTCTTCCTCATCCATGGACTACTACCCACTACCACCCACCAACCATCTGTATCTCTTAGTTCACGTTTTCAAGAGAAATCTGATTGACTGATGGCTAGCCAATGGGCTGCCTCCCCTGGTCAGGCGCTCCCTTCCCCCTCAACGATAAGCTGGGGCTTGGAGGTAGGGTTACTCTGGTAACACATGGTATCTGGGCTGCTCCCTTCTAGGGCTGCGGTGGAAGTTAAGTGTGCAAGAAGATCACCAACAGTAATCAGAGGACTAGTGTGACTGCAGCCTGCAAAACACGATTACACTGAAAGATGAGGCTTTGAGGGGCATTTGGAGCTAGATCATGGGGGGATCTTGAGTGTCATATCAAGGAGTTTGAACTTACCTCCTGTGAGCCGGACAAGTGAAGTAACATTCATCAACAGCCCCATCCCTTCAGGTCACTGACAGGTGGCTCATTTGCCTGGCTAAGCAGTCTGACTGAAGGGTGGCAGATAGCTGGGGAACGCTCTAAAGAATGTGCCTTTTTTGATGGACTCCAGGAATGATGCTCAGTCTTTGGAATGATTCACTTCAAGGACTCTTGGCTTTTGTATGTTTCAACTCTCAATTGCAACACTCCACTAATGTGGTTTTTTGCATTGAATTAAAATTAATCTAATACTTGACAACTCCGGCTGGACGCCTGCCAAATATGGAGACTAGAGATGCTTCCTGTAAATTCTGCCACAGAGGATTCTTACGATTCAGGGAACATCTCATTTATCTCACTGCTATGCACTCCTGACCCTAATTCTCCAGAGATTCCTTCCGTAAGACCCTCTTGCATAAACGTGAGCATGTTCCACGGCAGTTACTTTTTCAAATCTGTTTAACCTCTGGGGACCAGGATCATCTGAGGTGCAGGGAGAGGGTCATTTAGATGAGCCAACTCTGTTCAAAGTCAGTCTTGGATTTTTTCCAGTAATAATCTCTTTCGTCATTAATGGCCTGCTGGGTGAATCTTATTATATCTCCTTAAAATAATTTAGATGCTAATATCTCCCAGTGACCATTATGTGGGGAACGTGGGGCTGGAGGTGGTGGTAAGGACTGAAAGCTGTCTTCTTTCTACTCTCCTTTTCACAGCTGGAGACCCTCATCTTATGGACTTAGAAAAGCTGCCCTAGCAACTAGGATTTTCATGCCTTTGCCCTCCAAATGCCTTTGATTGGTATCACAAAAGTTCTGCTTTCTGAAAGAGGAGCCAGGATTCTGGGTGAGCAACCCCAGGGGATTCTGGGTGAATTTTCCAAAAGAATTCTGGGTAAACAATGGAAGGGAAATAGTATTTTTGATCAGATGTGAGCTTAAGGGTTGGCTAAGGAGACATAAAAGAAGCAGAGGAATCTGGCAGTCAGGAGATTGACTTTGGTTCTAGGTGTGTTGGGTTTCCCAGGTGGCTCAGCAGTAAAGAATCTGCCTGCAGTGCAGCAGAAACAAGGGAGGTGGGTTCGATTCCTGTGTCAGGAAGATCCCCTAGAGTAAGGCATGGCAACCCACTCCAGTATTCTTGCCAGGAAAATCCCATGGACAGAGGAGCCTGGAGGGCTATAGTCTGTAGGGTTGCAAAGAGTCAGACGTGATTGAGCACAGCACAGCTAGGTGTGTTAATGTTAGCCAAATTCCTTCCTTCCTTCCTTCCGTCTTTAGTTTGCAGCTATTGATGCCTACTCCATGTCAGGTCCCGACTTCCCTGGTGGCTCAGATGGTAAAAGCGTCTGCCTACAATGTGGGAGACCCAGGTTCAATCTCTGGGTCAGGAGGCTCCCCCTGGAGAAGGAAATGGCAACCCACTCCAGTACTCTTGCCTGGAAAATCCCATGGATGGATGAAGAACCCTGGTAGGCTACAGTCCATGGGGTCCCAAAGAGTCGGACACGACTGAGAGACTTCACTTTCACTTTCCATGTCAGGTCCTGTGCTGGTTCTGAGAAAACAGAGATAGACAGGTCATCATTCTTCTTCAAGGAGATCACAGCTTGTGTATGACTTTCTCCTTCCTGAGCCTCAGTTTCTTATCTATAGAGGGAGCAAGTGGGAGTGGAAGTTCTCAGAGGGCTCTTCCAAGGTCAGTGCTCTGCAATGGTAAAAGCCTTGATATCGGGCACCTTTTGTTTGATCTCATTCACTAAACTCCACTCATGCACTGCCTCATGGGCCCAGGATGCTGGCTTGCCGTCAGCATCCTGCTCTTGAGTTGCTCAGGGCCAGTTAGAGCAGAAACACATATGAGCTGGTGGCAAACAGGCCAATACGTTTGTCCAGAGCCTTGTGGAAAAGCGGAGGATGGAACAGATGGCTTTGTTCATGGATGCTGATTGTGAAGCTGGAGGTTTTCCAAGTTTCATGGGTTCTATCCTCCTAGATCCCTCAGAGAATCCCAGCTGATTCCAGCCAACTGTTATAATCCTCTAACAGGACAAACAAAGGATTGGACAGCGTTTTCTAACTCTTGGAACTCCGTTTCTGTCTCACCTATGGGGAACTGTGTAGAAAAATAGGCAGAGTCTGCACTGAGGTTCTTGATTTTGAGCACCAGGGAACATGCCACCACTTAAAAGCAAAGTGTTTTTCAATGCTGTTGACATTTTAAGAGAAATATTTCTTGCTGGATGCTGGAGAGTACACCAGTGTTGTTTCTAAGAACAGGAGAGAGTGTGAGATAGGAGTATCAAGCTTGATTATGTGGCATATGGGCCTCTCAAGGCAGAGGGAAGAGTCAAAATGACATCCCAAATATTGTCCTAAGGATGCTGCGTCCATAGTTCTGTCTCAGGCTACCCATGGGAACTCTAACTCGAGCTGATTTATCCTCATGGGTCCTGGGAGTTCCTGGCTATCTTGGTTTGGGTCCCCCCAGAAACAAGGTATATTGGTGAGGATTTAATCAGAGAAGAGCGGCTGCCACCAGGAAGAAACAAGATGTCCATGTTCATCTCTTAGTAGGGTTTTCCTGAACCCCAACTAACACTTTAATACTAAACTTTGTTCTGATTTTTCTTCCTGTAGGATGTATATCTACACTTAAGAGATTTGTTACAAAGACTGAATTTTACACACTGTGGGATTCTCTGTAAGTTCCAGTTATATTGCCTGATATTGGAGGTTGATGTCTCGAGGGCAGGCAGCTGGGAAGGGAAAGATGGATGAAAAGGGAGGGAGGTCAAGGACAAGCTGGAGCCTGCACCCCTGAGCTGGAACCCTGCAAGGATGCCATGAAATCGGGGTATGGGGGCTGGTCTTCTGTTTCAGAACTAAACACGTCCACCTGACCTGACCATCAGAGAGGTGAAGTAAGATCCAGGGAGCTGATCCCAGGAAACATCAGTGAAGGGTGAAGGTGAGGAAGAGGAACTGGGAAGGAAGAATCCAGCCCAAGTGATCCCCCAGAGCATGACCCCCTGGGACTCTGGGAGGTAGCCTGAACACGGCTTTTGGAATTACCTCTGGGCCAAGGAAGCTGGGGAATTGTCTCTGATGCTGGTTGAGAGTTGCTTCCATCCAGAGAGAAGGCATTTGGGCAGGAAGCTTCAGGTGTTCACCTTTGCAGGCTTTGGAGGGCGGCAGGGACGCAGAGGGCAGGGCTGAAAGGATTCCCTCTACACGGGGGCATCACATATATGATCTCAGCTACCAAGTCCACTGTCTTCTCGAGCTCTTCCTTTGGCTACAGTGCTGGCAACTCCTTCCATGTCCTGTGGTCACTTGAAGTGGACAGAGTGGCTTCTGCATCCACTGGTGGCTTTACAATGTGCTCCTGGAAGTGGGGCTGACCTGGGTTCACTCTCAGGCCTCTTCAGAGATTCGAGGGTAAGAGTTGACTGTGTCTTAATTCGTCTTGTCTGGCTGTCTCCTGGGTTCAGCTGAACATGGCCCAGGAGACCTCTGCCAGTTGACTGCTATTTTCTGAACCAGCCCTCTTTTCTGACCAAGACCTGTTTGTGAGGACCAAGGCTGTGCTCTGCATGGCAGACCTGGACTCCACTCCACTCAGGCCCAGCGGGACCACAACTCAGCTGAGACTCGGGGCCTCAGAGCTCCCAGGATCTCTGCCTCTCAGAGCTAGAAGGGGCCAGCCTAGTCAACTCACCTATTGCCCTCACTCTACAGACAGAGAAGTTGCCCGGCAAGGAGATGGATTTTTCCGGGGTCACATAACCATTTCCTGGGGTCCCAGCTTGTCTGAATCCACCACCAGCTGATTTCCTGTAACGCTGTGCTCTGTACCAGACAAAGTGTCTGGGGGGGCTGCTCCTTCAACAGGGATCTCGTCATAAGCAGTTGGGAAATCTCTTTTGCAAGTGACTTTGAACCTGTTTCAAATCCTGGCATTGACCTGACATGCCCTCCAAGAGAGAAGAGCATGGACTTCAGACTTGGACAAACTGGGCTTGAATTCTAGCTCACCTGTTATGTGACTCTGGGAAAATACTTAACCTAGGTGTCCCACTTCTTTACCTGAAAAAAGAGGATAATAAACCATATTTTTCAGGGTTGTTGTCCAGATGAAATGTGTTAATGTACACAGAACACTTAGCGCAGTCTCTTGGACATAGTAACTATCCACTAAGTAGTGATGATGACAATTATTGTGGTCATTGTTATTGCTAATGTCAAGGCCATTTGCCTCCAGTGTAGGGGCAGCTGATCATGCTGTCTGTATAAGTCTGTCTAATTCAGGGGTTTGATTTTAGGAAGCTCATTGTGACTGTACATCTAAGCCCTACTTCCAGTCCTGCCAGTATCAGTAATAAAATCAATTCTTTGATCTCTACCTATCTTACTCTGTTGTTTTCTAGTGAGTTAGTTCAGATCCTGGATGGGGAAACCAGAAGTATTTATTGGGCCTGCTCAAACCCCAATAATGTTCAGTATGCACATGATGAAAGATTCAAAGAGAAAAATTACCCACAGTTGTGTCATCTGGAAGTAAGCTTCTTAAACTTTTTCTATGTGTGTATATGTATTTTTAACCAAAGCTGTATTATGTTGTAGGTTTTATATGTACTTTTTCACTGAAAGATGGAATGAATTCCTCTTCAATAAATATTTTTTTGATATGATTTTTAATGGCTGAATGTTTTTCAATCGTCAGAGTCTTCTACGATTTAGTGAACCAGTCTGCGGCTGGTGGTGTGCCAGGTACTCTGCCCTCAAATTCACTCTTCACCCTCAGGGACTTCTCTGAACTTCCATGGACCCATCAACAGGCTGCTGTGCCCTAGAGTGCCGTGGGTCCCCAGCACGGAAGAACGCAGAGCAGAGCGCATGTGCAGATCCCGAGGGTGGCCGGGGCTATGCCAGGCGCATGCGTGCTAAGTGGCTTCAGTCCAGGCAGACTCTCTCCTAAACTTGCCTGTTAGGGTGGGAAGGGGAAGATCCTAACCCAGGGATCGAACCCAGTTCTCGCACGTTGCAGGCGGATTCTTTACCAACTGAGCTATCAGGGAAAACCCGAGAAGGGGACAGAGTCCAGCAAAAAAAAAAAAAAAAAGAGGCAGTATTATTTAGACATACTTCCTCCATTTAGAGCCAAAAGGAGTGAGGAGGGGGGAAAAGGCCATGTAAAAAAATTTCCAAATACTCTCACAGCTAACCTGTGAGGTAGGTAACATTATTGGTTCCTACTTTACAACTAAGACTAAAGTTCAGACAATAAAGTATTTGCCCAGAGTTACACAGCTAGTGAGTCACAAGCTTGGACTAGAAGCTGTATGTGACTCCTGACTGTAAGTTTCCCCTCTCTGCATGAATCCTGCATGTTTTAAAAGTTTGGAGTTTGAAGGAAGGTTGCCAGGGTATGGTGGGCCAGGCTCTTGGCAATTCTAAGGCCAGGCTGCCCAAGAACCCAGGGAGAGGGGACAGTAAAGCTTGTGAGCAGAAGAGCAACTCTTGCTCAGAATCTGTGAGGACTGCCGTCTGAGGCTCCCAGAGGCCCTTGCACCCACCACCAGCCCCGACCTTACCTCTCCTGGTTCCCGGCATGCCCTTGTGCTCTGCCCGCCCCTGAGCCTCTGCAGGTGCTCTTTCCTCTTCCCAGGATGCTTTCTCTACCTAGCATCCCTTGTGGGCATTTTCTGTCCCTGAAGGAAAAATAGAAATGCTCTCCTCCTCCACAAAGCCTATCTTGACCCTCTTCCTCTGAATCACTTTGATTTCTATGTGGAAGTGAACCACGAACCCCACAGGAGCCTCTGGCAGAGCCCTTCCCCCTGGCTTCAACAGCAGCAGCTTGCCTTTAGAGGGTGTGCAGCTGTTTGTCAAAGCACATCAGAAGTAAGGAGTTTTGCCTTTTGACATTGCCCCCTGTATTCCAAGAGTGGGGAGTGAGGGCTCAGGTTCTACTCAAGAGACAGAAGCTCTTCTAGGGAGCCTGCCCACCAACACACACACACACACACACACACACACACACACACACAAAACCAGCTGCAGTCCTGGCACTGTGTGTACACAACTTTCATGATGTTTTTCTTGATCCTCATAATAGTCCCTCACATCCTTCCCCACCTCTCCATCCCGCTAGGTATCAGTTGGTTATTGCCGTGTAACAAAGCACACCAGAAGCTAGTGGCTTAAAACGAAAATTTGTTAGTTTTCATGATTCTGTAGGTTGATTGGTTTCAGACAAGTGACTCTACTTCCTGTACTATTACAGAAGTCACTCCTGTAGCTGCGTCCCATTGCCCAAGATGGTTGGTAGTTTGGTTTGAGCTTCTCTGTGTGGCCGCTGACCTCCAGAGGGAAAAACGCTAACTCTCACAATCACAGGAATTAAAGCAAAATCACAGGTCTACCCAGATTTAGGGGGAGGGGAAACCAGTCTCCACCTCTTGATGCGAAGGGCAGCTAAGCACAGAGGGAGGGGAGGAACTGTTGGAGGCCACATTTGGAGACTAGCTCCCCTCCCCTCCTCTGCCTCAGGCTTGGCTTCATACTGAAGCAGTCTCCTAACTGTTCCACTGCTGCTGTCCCTTCTGCACTTCATTCCTTAACCAGAGGGATCACTCCAGGATACAAATCTCAGCACATGACGGTATTACTCTCCTTCTGTGGTGGCTCCCACTGCTGTAGACTTAAGTTCAGGATCCTCAGCCTATTAGATTCATCTCCCAGGTACCCTGGAAGCCTCAGAGGTTGTTAATTTCTTCTCGATTAAGCCTCACCCCTAGAGTGCAAAGTCAAGTGGACCTTAGGAAGCAACTCAAAGAACAAAGCTAGTGGAGGTGATGGAATTCCAGCTGAGCTATTTCAAATCCTAAAAGATGATGCCGTGAAAGTGCTGCACTCAATATGCCAGCACATTTGGAAAACTCAGCAGTAGCCACAGGACTGGAAAAAGTCAGTTTTCATTCAAATCCCAAAGAAATACAATGCCAAAGAATGTTCAAACTACCACACAATTGCACTCATTTCACATGCTAGCAAGGTAATGGTTAAAATTCTCCAAGCTAAGCTTCAACAGTATGTGAACCAAGAACTTCCTGATGTACAACTGGATTTAGAAAAGGCAGAGGAGCCAGAGATCAAATTGACAACATCTGTTGGATCATTGAAAAAGCAAGAGAATTTCAGAAAAATATCTATTTCTGTTTCATTGACTACACTAAATCCTTTGACTGTGTGGATCACAACAAACTGGAAAATTCTTCAAGAGATGGGAATACCAGACCACCTTGCCTGCCTCCTGAGAAATCCGTATGAAGGTCAAGAAACAACAGTTAGAACCGGACATGGAACAATGGACTGGTTCAAAATTGGGAAAGGAGTACATCAAGGTCTATATATTGTTACCCTACTTATTTAACTTACATGCAGAGTACATCATGCAAAATGCCGGGCTGGATGAAGCACAAGCTGGAATCAAGATTGCTAGGAGAAGTATCAATAACCTCGATATGCAGATGACACCACCCTTATGGCAGAAAGCAAAGAGGAAATAAAGAGCCTCTTGATGAAGGTGGAAGAGGAGAGTGAAAAGCTGGCTTGAAACTCAACATTCAAAAAACGAAGATCATGGCATCCAGTCCCATCACTTCATGGCAAATAGATGGTGAAACAGTGGAAACAGTGACAGGACTTATTTTCTTGGGCTCCAGAATGACTGCAGATGGTGACTGCAGCCATAAAATTAAGATGTTTGCTCCTTGGAAGAAAAGTTATGACAAACCTAGTTTAGTTCATTTCAGTTCAGTAGCTCAGTCATGTCTGACTCTGTGATCCCATGGACTGTGGCACACCAGGCTACCCTGTCCATCACCAACTCCTAGAGCTTGCTCAGACTCATGTCCATTGAGTTGCTGATGCCATCCAGCCATCTCATCCTCTGTCATCCCCTTCTCTTTCTGCCTCCAATCCCTCCCAGCATCAGAGTCTTTTCTAATGAGTTGGCTCTTCTCATCAGGTGGCCAGAGTATTGGAGCTTCAGCTTCAGCTTCAGCGTCAGTCCTTCCAATGAATATTCAGGACTGATTTCCTTTAGGATTGACTGGTTTGATCCAAGGACTCTCAAAAGTCTCTCCAACACCACAGTTCGAAAGCATCAATTTTTGGGTGCTCAGCTTTCTTTATGGTCCAACTCTTACATCCGTACATGACTCCTGGAAAATCCATAGGTCAAAGGACTATATGGATCTTTGCCAGCCAAGTAATGTTTCTGCTTTTTAAATATGCTGCATAGGTTGGTCATAGCTTTTCTTCCAAGGAGCAAGTGTCTTTTTAATTTCATGTCTGCAGTCACCATCTGAAGTGATTTTGGAGCCCAAAGAAACCTAGACGACATTGGACTCATTGGAAAAGACCCTGATGCTGGGAAAGATTGAAGGCAGGAGGAGAAGAGGATGACAGAGGACAAGATGGTTGGATGGCATCATCGACTCAATGGACATGAATTTGAGCAAGCTCTGGGAGGTGATAAGGGACAGGGAAGCCTGGCATGCAGTAGTCCATGGAGTTGCCAAGAGTTGGACACGACTGAGTGACTGAACAACAACAGTAATTATATATTAATGGAAATATGGTAGTTATTTGAGCAAGTGTCAGGATTCTCCTATCAAACTGTACCCCTGCAGGGCAGGGACCATGCCACTCATCTTGCCTCAGACTAGGCATCCATAAATATCTGTCTAGTGAATGAGTTTTATCCCTATAGGAAGAGATGAGGAAGGTGAGGCTAGAGGTGTCTGAGGGTTTGCCCAAAGTCATGCTGCAGAATTGGAATTTGAACTTGAATCTATTTGAACTCCAAGATCAGTTCTTTCCTCACACATGTCAGTTAGGTTACTTTCAGCTATGAGAAATAGAAGACTCGACTCAAAAATGTTTAGGCAAGGTAGAGAGTTTAATTGTTCATAGTAAGAAACCTGGAGTTAGGACAATTTCAGGATTGATTATTTCTGTCCTCTACTGACCTCACCAGGGACTCAAGTTCTTGTCATGTCTTCTCAGCTGTTTTCCTCATGGTCACAAGATAGCTGCAGCAGCTCCGGGCATCTCTCTTTAAGATCAAAGATCTTAGAAGTCCTCCAGCAGACAACCCCTCCCCCTTCATATGTTGGAGTCTAGAATTACATTCTATCCCTATTCCTAAACAGTCATTGGCTGGAGAGATAGAATGGCTTCAACTGGCTTAGACAAATCATGAGTTTGTCTATACTTGCATGAGTCTGTAAATTCCTGATACCAAGAAGAAAATAGGCCTTCTGTAAGCAGGGAGTGGGGAGTGATGTCAGGTAGTCAACCTACACAGAATGCCACACCATACCCAGACCTGCTATGCTCCCAAGGAGGGCTCAGACCCATGAGATAGAAGAGAAAATGTTGCCAAAGTTAAAGCTCTTTACCAGCTTTCCTGCTTTCCTTCTGTGTCCAGGGAGGCTTGGTTTGGCCTGGCCAAGGGGACTGAGCTGCCGCTGCCCTGAACATACCTCTTGGATACAAAGGGAGGAAGGCACTTTTCTGTCTTGGGCCTAAACATCTTTAAGAATAAAATCTTCATTTCTCTTCATTCTGCCCCGCAGTCTTGGAGGTCACAGTTGTCTCTAACCTTCCTTATCTTCTCCGGCTTATACACTTGTCAAGTGAGGATTTTGCTTCCCTTCTCTGCTCAGATAACAGGTGATATGTGAGGAGTTGGCGTCTTTAAGAGCGATTAGTTCGGGTTTTATGTGAATATATTTTAAGGATTTCAAGATTAAACTTTTCCTCCTTCCATGTAATTCATTTTGGAGAGGCAGCTTCATGCCTATTTTATTTCGTGGTGAACTCCGTCTTGTATCCAGAAGATCCTTACAGCCTCTAGGACCATGTTCGATCTTCCCAGGAGGCAGTGTACAGTACTGGTTAAAAGCTCAGTCTCTAGATTCAGATCTGAATTCACTTCCCAATGCTCTCGCTTGTTACCTGTGTGACTTTGGACAAATTGCTTCAGCTCTCTGACCCTGAGAGTCCTCAAAGAGGTCCACTGATGGCCTTCACCTTATCCTGCGGTGAGGAGTGAATGAGTCAGCACGAACTGCCATTCCTCCTTAGTGTTACTGAAGGTGGTTTTCCCAGTTGGGGCTCCCTAGAGGCTCATACAGTAAAGAAACTGCCTGTAATTCAGGAGACATAGGGTTCAATCCCTGGGTCGGGAAGATCCCTTGGAGAAGGAAATGGCAACCCATTCCAGTGTTCTTGCCTGGGAAATCCCATGAACAGAAGAGCCTGGGGTCACAAAGAGTCAGACACGACTGAGCGACTAACACAGCCAAGGAAGGGAGGCAGCTTTTACAGGACAAGACCTCCTCCTCCTTTCCTTCTCTCGTTCTTCTACTTTCTTTCTTCATCAAATATTTATTGATCTCTATTACGAATGAGACACTGCTTGGAATTAGGAATACAGTACAGAGAAGAACAAGCTCTGCACTCCTGAAGCTTATAGTCTATCAAGGAAGACATCTACAACAAATGAATTTAAGAACAAGGGCAATAAATGTTCCATGAAGAAAGGTAGGCGTTATAGAAGGTAAAATGCAGAGCTCATCTGGGACCCAGGGTGGGTGAGTGATGATTAGGTAAAGCCACATAAGAATAATGGTATTTATTTATTTATTTGGCCATGCCAGCTGTGATGTGCAGGCCCTTTGATCTTCATTGAGGTATTTGGGATCTTTAGTTGAGGCATGCCAACTCTTAGATGTGGCATGTGGGATTTAGTTCCCTGACTAGGGATTGAACCTGGGTCCCCTGCATTGGGAGGGCAGAGCATTAGCCACTGGACCACCAGGGAAGTCCCAGGGCTGGTGATATTTAAGCTGAGCCTTGAAGGATTGCAGAAGTTAGTGGAGATTTGGGAAAAGTGTTTTAGGCCGAGGGAACAGCATGTGCAAAAGTCCAGAGGAGAGAGAGTGGAGAGTGTTTAAGTGAAAGAAATCCAGTATGGCTCTAATGGAGCAAGACTCAGTAGGGAGAGAGAGTTCTGTGCGTCATGAAGGAGTTCAATTTTTTTCTAAAGTGATGAGGATCTTTGAAAGGGTTTTAAATGGGAATGCAATCAGGTGTGCATTTCACAGATCTCCTGGTTGCCTCATAGAGAATAGAAGAGTGAGTGGTAGTGATAAGGGGAGGAAGGAAGAGAAGTTAGGTGGCTGTTAGAGCGGTTCGGGTGGGAGATGATGGGTGTGTGGCCTGGGATGCCGACAGCGGAGACGTCACCTGAGTTCTGGTGAGTTACAGTGAGGACAGTCAATTGATGGGCGCACTGGAAAGGGAGACCCCATGACAGCTTCCACTGCATTCTCTCCTCGGCCAGCAGTTTGCATCACTGGCTAAATTTCCAGGCTTGTGGATTCCCTGCTGGTCCAGTAGTTGGGAGTTTGCCTGCCAATGCAAGAGCTGTGGGTTTGATCCTTGGTGCTGGCAGATCCTACATGCCACTAAGCCTGCGTGCCACTCCTGAGTCCTTCCTCTAGAGCCTGTGCTCCTCAACAAGAGATGCCACTGCAATGAGAAGCCTGAGCACCGCAACACTGCTAGCCCCTGCTTGCCACAATTAGAGAAAACTTGTGTGCAGCACAAAGACCCAGTGCAACCAAAAATAAATATAAATAAATAAACAGTTTCAGGCAGGAAAGGTCCTTGTAGGAGTTCAGGACCCATTCCCTGGGTTAGGGTCTCCCAGGCCTTGTGGAGTGAAAAGGTTCATGGCTTCACAGAGGCCACATTACTTCCGAGGTTGCACTAGGTTGATGTGGGGCCATGGTCGTTCTGGAGTGTGTGCCCCTTTCTACATCTGGGTTGCAAGGCAGCTCAGCCGCCTTGAGCCTTATTCCAGCATCTGAAAAAGGGGAGCAGGGAAAGGGAGTTTTGAAAGGGTAAAGAAACTTGCTAGTGTGGGGCAGGAGTAGGGGAAGCTGGGTTCCCCCTCCCACTGAGAAATAGGGGAAGTTAGAAAGGGAATCAGTCCTGAATATTCATTGAAAGGACTGATGCTGAAGATGAAACTCCAGTACTTTGGCCACCTGATGCAAAGAACTGACTCTTTGGGAAAGACCCTGTTGCTGGGAAAGATTGAAGGCAGGAGGAGAAGGGGATGACAGGGGATGAGATGGTTGGATGGCATCACCACTCAATGGACATGAGTTTGAGCAAGCTCTGGAAGATGGTGAAGGACAGAGAAGCCTGGTGTGCTGCAGTCCATGGGTTCACAAAGAGTTGGACATGACTGAGTGAACGACAGCAGCTCTTTTCCTGGGGGACTAGAGATTACAATGGGGTAGAGCTGTGCTTTGAAAGGAAAGAGCAGCAATGCTGTGCGGCTCTGTCCTGCTCTCACCTCTGATCTTCCTCAAACTCGGCAGGCTGGCAGCAGGTCACTCTGGAGGCGCTGTCATAAGTGGTGTCTCTCCTACTTTGAGTACAGCCCTGGGAGCCAGCTGTCTTTGTAGGGCGTCTACTGCAAAACAATGAAGAAGAGGAGGCCCTGACACCATCACATGCCTGGGTTCTGAGTGGGGATCCAACAGCCTAGCATGGCCTCAGGCACTTCCCAGCCCTCCTCCACCCCAACACCACCTGCCCTCCTTCCCCAGGTGAGACACCGGGCATTCCAGCTCCTCCGAGCCTTATTTGCCCTCCCCCTGCAATCCTTCACTCAGGCTCTCACTGCCTGGCTTATTCTTCCTCCAGCTTCACTTCATGAGCTCCTATTCACCTTCAAGGCCCAACTCAAATGCCGCCTCCTCTCAGAAGCCCTCCGTCACTCACCTAAGCAGCATGGCTCGCTCTCTGCTCCCTCACAGTCAGTGCTTTAGGCTGAGACTCTGCAACATTTGCTACGATCTTAGGTTCATCTGTCTTCACTTCCACTGGGCTGGGATCTCTGAGTGCAGCAACGATGAGGGACTTGCCCATATTCCCTAGGTGCAAGACCTGGGCCACAGTGAGTGTCAGGAGTATTGGTGTGACCGAAACACCCACAGCCTTTGGGTGCAGATGAAGCCCCCTCACTACGTAGACCGCATGCTCCTGTGCCCCTCACTGTAGAATCACGAGAACTTGGACCCCGTCTTTCCCCGCCTCTAGGGCTTCAGCAGGCCTCAGGCTGTCACACTGCATTCCCACGGGGGCCTCTGGCCTTTTCTAACTG
>SJXQ01002583.1:2041-28923 GCA_006408695.1 Aepyceros melampus | reverse complement strand
GCACAGTGTACGTCTCTGACTGAGCCCTGCCTCCCCCATCTGGAGAGACCACCTTGGCCCTGGGCCCTCAGCTGTAGGGGGGCTGCTCTTCTCTGGAGACCACCATTCCTGCCTGCTCAGGACTCCACCTGTCACCCTGCTGCGGGGAATTTTGTCCCCTTTGTCAGGTCTGGCATTTTTAAAAGGGAGTCCGAAGCAGGGGTGCCTGGGCATCGGGGTGCTACAGCTCCCGTGATTTTCTGCCTCACCACCTTGCTCTCTCCTGGGGCCGGCTGAGTGGGGGGCAGGCGGGAGAAGCAGCCACTGGAAGCTGGCTGGTCCTCAGGCCTTTGAAGTGCCAGGCCCATTCCTGGGTGGACTCTCTTCCTGGATCCGTAGGCCCTCCTTGGACTTGACCTCTGCACCAGCTCCCAGACATGGCTGCCTACAGCCTTCAGGTAGCTGTGCCCCAGGTGTTGAAGTCCTCTGAGTTCTTTTTCTAGAAGTCTCCTTAGCTGCTCTGTAAGTCAACTAATGGAAAGTTGAGTGTGTGTGTGTGTGTGTGTGTGTGTGTGTGGAGGACTTCTTGGTGCCCACCCAGGTTCTGCTTAGTACCTGTTGTTACATCCTGTTGAGTGAATGAACACATTGGCTCTGCCCTGGCTTCTCAGGGATGCTGAGTGAACAGCTGGCATGAGTGTGACCACCCCTCCCATTCTGTGGTCCTCACCTGAGCAGGGCCTTGGCTCTGCAAGCAGAGGGAATTGCCTCATTGGCAGTGATTGGGGGAAACGCTGCAGACTCTTCTGGGGAGTTTGGTCTAACTCTGCTCATTGATCAAAAATCATTTTTCCTAATTTAGTCAGATGACTTCCTTAAGAACATTCGTGTTTCTACCAATGAATATATTTGCATAATCTATTCCTCGGTGACAACCTTGCCTCCCCACACCTGCCCCACCTGCACTGGTCCCTTTCTCCCTCCAGGAAGCCACACAGCTTCCGGGCTAGTTTGATCAAGAGGAGTGAAAGCAAAACCATCTGCTTTCCTTTGACAGCTGATTCCAGCATTGCTGTTGTAAAAGACCTGTCTTCAGGTGGGCTGGAGATTGTGGGGGGTGATCCTTTTTGCTGAGATGAAAGGGCTCAGCCTGCTACAGAATGCCTCTGCGCCAGCATCAAGCTTCCAGTGACTCACATCAAAGGCCTCCCTGCTACTGCTGGCCCCTTCCAACTGGGGAAAAATAGGCTTATTAGAAGCAGGAAGGGTACACTGTTTACAGGAGGTGGTGCTGATTTCCTAGCATTCAGCTGCCATTTCCTTCTCACCTGGAGCTCTCAGGGCTCTGGAGGGCCCTCCACTTGCCCAAATGGCTCCTTTGAACGTGTGCATGAAGCCTTCCGAAAAAGAGCAGGATAACTGTCCTTTCCCTCTCCGCTCTCCTTCCTCCTCTAATTAGGTTGTTACCATTCAAGCAATATCTGCGGCTTGAATAGAGACTAGCTGGGGCACTGTCTGCAGAGGCCTCTGCATAATTGTGTTGATTAAGAGGTACAAGCCTGGAAATGTTGTCTTCCTTCAAGATCAAGTCCCTGTGTCTGTGGGAACCTTGATTTTCTGGGCCAATTTGTTTGTGTTGCCTAATTGCTCAGGAAGGGCATTTTCCGCAGCAGTTTCAGCCTAGATGATCTGTGGCCTGTGCCTGGGGCTCCCAAACAGGCAAGAGTGGGAGGAGGTCACAGACCTGGGCATCTGTCCTGCGGTGGTGGCCGGGGAGCCCTATCCTTCAGTCAGTGTCTTGGGGTGGGACAATGTTGGTGCCTTGCTGGGGGTGGACTGGAGAGGCAAACTGGGTGGATAGTCCTCAGGGCAAGACAAACAAAATGATCCCTAGGTCCAGGAGTTCTGGCCTCCCTGCTAAAAGCCATGCCTCTGTGGGGCCCTGGAGAGAATTCAAAGAAAGTAAGAACTCTGGGTCAGATAATATTAGGAGCTTTTTTAAATTTCATGTGGTTTATAGCAGTTGGTACTCATTAGAAACAGTGTCAGACTTTATTTTTTTAGGCTCCAAAATCACTGCAGATGGTGACTGCAGCCGTGAAATTAAAAGACGCTTACTCCTTGGAAGAAAAGTTATGACCAACCTAGATAGTATATTCAAAAGCAGAGACATTACTTTGCCGACTAAGGTCCGTCTAGTCAAGGCTATGGTTTTTCCTGTGGTCATGTATGGATGTGAGAGTTGGAACAGCCATGAAATTAAAAGATGCTTACTCCTTGGAAGAAAAGTTATGACCAACCTAGATAGTATATTCAAAAGCAGAGACATTACTTTGCCGACTAAGGTCCGTCTAGTCAAGGCTATGGTTTTTCCTGTGGTCATGTATGAATGTGAGAGTTGGACTGTTGCCGGAAGCCAGCGTGAGGAATCCCACCCGTGACAGGGTCATGTGGCAGAGATTTGATGGGCAAGGACGAGTCAGATCTCAGGATTTCCCCCTGGCATTTCCAGAGCATGTATCCCCCCAAAAATAAGAATCTGTCTGCTTTCCCACTCTTCTGACATCCTTTGGAAAAAGTCAGCTCAGGGCTTTAGTCTTCTGCATTTGAAAGAGTGTTTCAATCCAAAAACCTCCCTGCCTGCAGGACTCTTACGGCTGCACATGTGATTGTTTGAGACCACCTGACCACGGGAGGCACAGGAAGCTTCAAACATCCTAGGAATGTAGGGGCTTCGGAGGAGTCATAATCATTAGAACAGGACTGATTAAAGGTTTCATTTGTTGAGCCAATACTTGCTGCCAAATTTTCATATCTTATATAGTTGGTATATGGAAAAACAAGTAGTAGACCTGATATTAGCCATATTAGATCTTTGAGTTAAGTACTTTCTTTGTTATAACTCACTGCACCTTTGTCCTAGAGGAATGTAACTTTATTTAGTATTTTGAGGGTAATGCAGAGTAAAGAAAAAACACTTCTAGGGAAAAGGAGTTTTCTGGTTGATAGACAATTACCCAGGAAGAGAGCCATAAAAATGTTAACAGGCCTCTTGGCCAGAAGATAATGTAAACCACCTGAGACCTTTTGTACACGGGAGGGTATGCAATAGAAAGCCTGGTTTCGAGGCTGCTAATGCTACATAATTTTGTATTACCCATTGATCTCTATGTAAAAAAGAAAAGGTATAAAAAGCCTTTCTAGATAATATAGGCGGGGCCAGTCCTTGGAAGGGGCCAGTCCTTGGAAGGGGCTGGTCTTTGGAAGGACTGATTCCCTCATGTCTCCTATTTCCTCTTAATTTCAGGCTGAATTCCCATCTGGGGCGTGGAGGCTCGCCATGTCTACTTCCTTGTCCCAGCTGCTAAGATCCACGTGAGAGAGAGCCCAGGGCGGGGCACTCTCCGATATTCAAACGGACGCCGGTGGCCTAACATAGATGGTGCAAGCTCCTTGTCTGGAACTTTATTGGCTTTCCACGTAAACCAAGTTATTCAGCCTTCTTTTCTCCATCTAAAATTTTCCTACTATACTATTTCTTCATAATCTAATCTTATATATCTAAATAAATAATTCTTTCTAAGACGCCAACACTGTCCCCGCTTCGAATCACCCTAGATCCACCGGGGCTGGACCCCGGCAGACTGTGAAGAAGGCTGAGCGCCGAAAAATTGATGCTTTTGAACTGTGGTGTTGGAGAAGACTCTTGAGAGTCCCTTGGACTGCAACGAGATCCAACCAGTCCATTCTGAAGGAGATCAACCCTGGGATTTCTTTGCAAGGAATTATGCTAAAGCTGAAGCTCCAGGACTTTGGCCACCTCATGGGAAGAGTTGACTCATTGGAAAAGACTGTGATGCTGAGAGGGATTGAGGGCAGGAGGAGAAGGGGATGACCGAGGATGAGATGGCTGGATGGCATCACAGACTCAATGTACGTGAGTCTGAGTGAACTCTGGGAGATGGTGATGGACAGGGAGGCCTGGCTTGCTGCGATTCATGGGGTCACAAAGAGTCAGACACGACTGAGCAACTGAACTGAACTGAACTGAACTGATACAATATCATCTCAAACAAAGAAGCAGGGAGGGAAAACGAGGAGAGACCACGAGGCAAAAGAGGAGGAAATGAGCAAGTGAGGAGTCTGAGAGCCGCATGCTAATGGGGAGGGTCTCCCAGGTACTGGAGTGGAGGGCTCTTCAGGCAGCAATCCCCAGGGAAAGGGAGGACCCAGCTTCCCTAAGTGCCTGGGTTTAGGGCAGAGCACAAAGCCTGGAGCAGGAGAGGGACGTGTGGGGGGTGGGAGAGGCCCCCCTGGGGCTCCAGGGCACAGATGCTGGGTTTCTGCTTCCTCGACAGTCTGCTCAGGACCTGTGAGGGACCCTGTGTATCTGGGGATGTGGGCATTCTGCTTGTATTTGGAGACCAGACAGAAAAAGAGACAATTTCATGGACCCGTAATGATGGGCCAGGATGAGGAGGTGAGACTGCCTGGATTTGATAGCCCAAGTGACAGCAGAGGCCTGAACCAGCACTGGTGACATCAGAGTCAGGGTGAGGGCAGTGATGGGTCGGACACAGGAGTCCAGGGCAAGCTTTCATCAGACATCCCCACCACACGGGAATTCTCTGTGGCTGTGGTTAGTGATGAGCTGTGTGACACTGATGACCAGCATCCTCATCAGGATGGGGTCCAGAGTGATCCAGGAGGGTGTGAGGACCCAGCAGGAGGCAGAGGACAAAGCCTAGCCCCTGAGTGTCCCTCACTTCTGTCATCGGTCACAAAGGCAGGGATTTTGCCTGGAATCCCTTGTCATCATTGCCATGGTGATCCGCGCTTCCCCGATGTTCCTTCTACAGGATGTGGGGCCCTTGGAACTGGACTCATCGGGGGTGTCACAAGCAGAGGGACCCGGGCACATTTGGGGAGCCCCTGCTCCTGACAGTCCACAGATCACCCCAGCCCTGAAGGAGGAAATGCTCCAATGGGGTGGAGAGGAGAGGAGGGGAGAGCAGGACCGAGCCAGCACCTGTGGGCCCAGAGAACCACTCCCGGGGCTCCCTGCCTCCTGAGATGTATCCTCGGTGCTGCTCACTCCTAACGCTCTCTGCTCTGCCCCTTCAGGAGCAGAGTTCACACCCTGGGGGACGATGTGCCTGCTGGGATCGTCCACAGACTCTGCTGAAGGCGCCTCTGGGAAAGCCTCCTGCTCCTGATCTCAAGTGAGGGAGCTCAGCTCCACGGCTCCTGTGATCACACGGATGACCAGGGTGTGCTTCAGTGGCATCAGAAATTGTTTTCGTTTTCTGAGACTTCAGAAAACTGACTGTACAATTGGGAGTAGACATTATGAACCAGAACACACCTCAGGAATAAATTGGTTCTGGGGTATTATTTAAGATTTCACGGTCTCTTAGAACATGCCCCCGACAGGCTGAGGCTCTCATCCCAGTTTCCCGTCTACCCGTGTCGCTGTGAGGAGCCCTGTTGAACCGGCCTGCACGGTCAGAGTCAGCCTCGTCTTCAGGCTGCAGCCCAGAGACGAGCAGGAGCCCTGTGTTGGCATCTTTGGATCCAGAAACCCCGCAAGGACCTCGTAGCCTGGTTCTTACTGGAGTCTGAGTGGCAGGACCAGAGGACCGAGGAGGGCTCGCTGGCTTCTGCTGGTTCCAGTAAGAGCAGAGCGGCCACACTGATGTCACTGCTTGGGGTGCAGGCAGCCACAGAGTCACCTGCGGTCTGTGAGGGGACAGGGGTCCCCCCCACACACAGGCCCTGAATCCATTGCCGGTCTCAGCAGTCCAGGGCCTCGGGGCTGCGGTGTGCTCACTCACAGCAGCACCAGCGCTAGGGGCTAAGCTAGCCTCTCCTCAGAGAAACCGTTAATAAACGGGTGGCCTCAATCTACTTGCAACTTTTAGAAGAAAGTTAACAATACAGCCGTTAAATTTAAGATTCTCCCGAAATACCGAAGGAAAATACTAGAAAAACACGTGAGTTATGAACTTAAAATGATCATGTGTCTGCACAAGTCAGTGGGAACGTCATGGAGCATTCTAGCTTCACTTTCCCCTTGTGCTCTTACCTGGACCAGAAGAGCTGGAAGAGCAAGTGGGGGCTTCGGGGGGAAATTTTGCAGAAAGTTGTGAAGTGTGGCCCCTCCATTCTTATTCTCACCACATGAAATGAAATATGATTTTACAGCCATTTCTGAGCTGCTGCTCCGTGTCCGCTTCCCATGGCATGCAGTAATTGTGTTCCTTCTCAGGATCTGTGTGAAGCCCGATTCACCAGCCAAAGATCCGCTCTGCTCGATGTGGGGCCTATTGAGCAAGGTTCCCAATACAGTGGAAAATATGTCGTTTTGTGTGTATGAACATTGAGGATAAGGCAAATTTAAGGCTTAAGGGAAAAGGGAGAATTAGAATGAATAATCCCACATATTCCAAAAGATATCTCTGTTAACTGTGGCCCCACAGCCCAGGCAGCCAATGTGGAGACCCCGCACATATGTGAAAGGACAGTGACAGGGAGCAGGACACAGGCCTGTGACCTGTGCTCTGTGACCCACATGGGGGTGAGCCCGGGAGTTCAGGGTTGGGGTCACTTCCTCCTGGCTTGAGGCCTCCTGTGAGCAGCAGGGCTGAGTCCCACCTAAGCCGGAACAATCAGTCCAGAGACGGTCAGGGGGTCCCCACCTGACCCGGAGCCCACAAGCCTCGCTGAGACCCTGCAGGCGGGTTGTGACTCCTGTGCTCAGGAGCCTGGGACTCAGCACGACTGAGACGGCAGCCAAGCCGCCCCCTCGGTGCCAACAGTGTTGCTGTTCCCAGGCAGGTGAGTGTGGCTGAGCGTCCATGGAGTCACCAACCCTGGCTGAGTCCCCCCTGCCTGAGCCCCGGACACCACGAGGGGACAGAGGAGCCTCAGAACAGGACCTGCTCCCTGTGCAGGAGAGAGGCTGAAGGCATACGGGCCTCCAGGGCTGAGATGAGCTGACGGACCCCCAGCTCAGACACTCTGAGAACTAACAGACCCTGTGTCCCCAGCGATGGGAAAGAGATTTTCTGTGTCCTTTGAGACCCTCTCCTAGGACCGGGCTGCTGGAGGGACTTTGAGGACAGAGGGGAGAGGAGGAGCCTCCATGCTTGGGCAGACCCCCTGATGACCTGGACTCAGGGTGGGCCAGGAGCAGAAGGTCCAGCAGAGCCCAGGAGGCCGCTGGGCTGCCCCCGCTCCCCCAGTGAGACAGGAGTCCGGGTCTAGTCCCCGCAGGCCTGGAGCCCTGGGAAAGCCTGAGAGGCGGTCACAGGAGAGGCAGGAGCAGCAGCCCGGGCCTCAGCTCAGCCAGGGACGGCCGAGAGCTGAAGAGTCCTGAATCAGACACAGCTGGCCGCTGTCTCTCTGCTTCTGACCTGACCGTCACGGACTCTATCCGCCAGGACCAGCCTCTGGCATTCAGGGCCTTCTGCTCAATTTCAGATATTCATATAAAATGTGGTTGCCCAAAGCAAAGCCTTGGTGAGGGCACAGAATGAAGAAGAACTGAAAGGATTTCCCAGACCAAGTTCCTGGTGTGGGGCTCAGACCTCCGTTTTAAATCAAGCAAAAAACAGAAGTGTCTGCATCCGCAGAAGATGCTTCAGCCCCGGGAGGCCCGTGGCTCAGGGAGAGCAGGTTTTTGTCTCGCTTCCCCCCTGGCTCTGAGCACTGTGTCACTGCTGCTACTACTATCATAAGATGCACAGTAATAGACCGCCTCGTCCTCAGCCTGGAGCGAGCTGATGGTCAGGGTGGCTGTGTTCCCAGACCTGGAGCCAGAGAATCGGTCGGGGACCCCCGAGGCTCGACTGGTTGCACTATAGATGAGGGTTCTGGGGGCTGATCCTGGGATCTGTTGGAACCAGCTCACATAATTGCCATATCCAACGTTGCTGCTGCTTCAGGAGCAGGTGATGGTGACCCTCTGGCCTGGGGTCCTGGACACGGAGGACGGCTGAGTCAGCACAGCCTGGGCCCAGGATCCTGGAAGGGGGAGAGACAGAGATGGTGACTCGGCCGTCCAGACATGATAGCGGGGAATAAGGCCTGTGAGTCTTCCCAGGGCCCTTCCCCTGTCCCCACATCCAGTCACCTGTGCAGAGAGCAACCAGGGTGAGGAGCAGAGCGGACCAGGCCATGGTGGACACGGTCAGGGCGTCCTGCCTTCTGTGGCCCCACAGCTGAGCAGAGCGTCCCCACACCGCTCCTTCCCCTCTTCATACCCTGAGAGGGGGCGGGGCCTCTCATGCAAATGACCGTCCTCCCCGTCCCACCCCCACAATGCTCTGATGACCTCTGGGACCTGGGTCAACTTCCAGGCCCTGAAGGAGGCCAGTGTGTGACAGGGGCGAGGTTGGGTGGGGCTTGGGGGTGGGAGGTCACAGCAGGGAGCCCTGAGCAGGAAGCACCAGGATACACCAGGGTCTCTGCTCTCACCCCTCCAGATACTCAGGAAAAGCCTCAGAGTGCCCCCTGGAGTCCTGGCCAAACACAGATCCTGACCCAGTGATCAGAGCTCTTAGAGACAACTTTCCCAAAACTGGTCTTGAACTTATACCCATCAGGATGTGTTTGGATGGAAAACAATAGCCAACTGGAGCTGACCCTGCAGTGCATGTGAGTGTTACACAGTGGATGTGAATTTGAGATTTTAAATGAACCAAAATGTGATCATGGAGTAGTACAAATCTAAGGTCCTTACTTAAAACAGATGCCTAAATGCAACTGAAGAAAATGGTGTTAAGTCACTAGGCTGTGTCCAACCCTGCCTTGTTTTAATTCTGCATTGCCACCTGGTGGGCTGCCATCTGTGGGGTCGCACAGAGGCGGACACGACTGCAGTGACTTACCAGCAGCAGCAGCAGCATGGTACTATTTCTAAAGCATAATTATCCTTGTAGCCTCTGTTCTCTAAATAAGATCATTTTAAAGACTTTCTGATAGGTATGGCACCTCCACTGGGGGATTTTTATGTCGTAGCAGGACGTTCTATCTGTGACAAGGGCAGGCTGAGTTATCAGAGCCATGGGGCGGTCTCAGATCTGAGATGAGACACAGGACAGGACAAGGCAGATCAGCTGTTCTCAGGAATCTCAGACGTGACCATAGACACGGTCAGACAGAACAGCAGTGCCGGCCCCGGGGACAGGGCTGCTTTCCCAGCCCAGGGCCCCGCAGCCTCTCCCGGGCTCCCTGTGCATAAAGTCAGTCCCACAGCAGCTGAGCACAGACGCTCCTCAGCAGGAGTCATCTCCAGGTCTCAGGACCAGGGCTCTCTCCCCACCTGATTCCTCACTCGATGGGCACACAGGACGGAGTGTGAGGTTTCAGGGGACAAATCAGCTACTAGAGGGGTTCAAGGATCCCTGGGAAATGAGGGGACCCTGGGGAGGAACAGGGAGGGGACGAGTAGGGGTCACAGCTGAGCGCCAGAGACCTGAGGCTTCTCGGGAAGGAAGGGTTAGAGAGGCTCAAGGAGGGGCCGAGGAAGAGAGTGTTTCAGAAAGCTCTGGAGACACGTCCATGATCTTCCGTCAGAGTGAGCTGGGTCATGACCCTGGAGATCAACCCTGGAGGCTGTAGAGAGAGAGAGGCCCAGGATTGGGAGGAGAGTCAGGAATGAGGGGAGCGGGAGGGCAGGCTCTGAGCAGAGATGAGGAGGAGCGGGCGCAGGCTGAGGAGGGCGGGAGGGGTGCACGGGGTGGGCTCAGGGGCTCCTCCCTCCTCTCTTTCTGGGAAGAGGTGGGGACTGATGACCCCCTGGCCCCTTCACCCTCCAATTCTGGGTGCTCGGCCCGGGTGCAGCTTCACTCCCAGGAGAAGGCCTGGGGGCCGCGGCTCCCAGTCTGTCCCCTGAGAGGAAGCACCTGCTGTCGCGTCCAAGTCGGGCCGCTGAGCCCGGAGCAGGGCCAGCTCAGGGGACCCTGTGGGTGTGCTGAGGTGTTGCCAACTCTGAGCGGTAAACGTCGCCCCCTGGTGACGCGCTCGGGGAGCGTTCACGGTGGTGAGACTGAGCAAGGTGCTGCTCAATTACTTGGTTCTCAATCCTGTCTGACTCCTTTGCGACCCGTGGACTGTAGCTCCCCAGGCCCGTCTGTCCATGGGATTCTCTAGACAAGAACACTGAGGTGGGCTGCCGTTTCTTGCTCCAGAGGATCTGCCCACCCCAGGGACAGAAGCCACATCGCTTATGTCTTTTCACTGGTAGGCCTTTCTTTAAGCCTCGTGCCTGGGAAGCCTTGTGAGGAAGGAGGGGCTGCCTTTTTTCCTGTCACCAAACACCTTATCAATGAAGAAATACATGAATCAAATAATAAATATTACATGTCTTTGATATTGTACAGAGAACTTTTTTATTTTCACCTATTGTATTTTCAGGTTATTCTGCTATCTTGTTCTCATGATTCTTTTATTTTCCCCCCTTACATTTATCTCTTTTACCTTTGGACCCAAGAGAGTTTGTATTTGCTTATCAAATACATTTGATGTCTTGTTCCTAAAAATATCTTCCACCTGATTTCATCATCTCACACAGCCTGTGGCCTGGGGACCAGCGCCCTCAGGGAAGCCCCTGGCCTGCTCTGTGCTGTCTCCTTCCTGCCTTCAGGCCCGGAGCCCGTGCTGTGTCCCCTGTGACCTCATGGCCGTCTGTGGGCTCCCCTCCGACCCTCAGGGTCAGTCTGTACACGGCGCGCCTGGCAGCTCAGGGGTCAGGACTGAGGGGGCATCGGGGACACATATTCCTTTAAATCAGGCTCAGGTCAGGACAGTGGTGACCCCGTGGAGGCAGCCCCCCGACTCTGCAGGACGCGGGTGCTTTCTCCTCCACTGGAACTGAAGCGGCTCCTTACACAAGCACACAGGCACACACAGATTTCTTCGAGGTCCTTTCCCCGTGGATAAGAAGCATTTTGTTTGGAAATATATTCCGTGACCCCACTGTACTGGTTCCTGGTCTCGTCTTTCCTAAGTTAGATAAAAATTTGCGACGTGTTCGCTCCCTATGGGCTTGGGAAGCAGAAGCCACCTTTCTGAGTGAGGCTGTCTCTGCTCCCAGCTCCCGGGACACAGAAGGCAAGGTGACTGTGGTGGCACCAGCTGTGTCCAGGTACCCGGATCACGATCCCCACCGTCCTCCTCCTCTTTCGTCCGAGGATAGGAACCCCGAGTCATCAAGGAACCTGAGTGATTGCGTCTGGAGCCAAAGGACCGATCGCGGCTCCTGAGGGCTGGGGGCCCGCAGGCATCATGGTTTGGGGTCTCTGGCTGGCACCTGTTGGTTCCCGGACACTTCACAACACCAGCTCTGCCGCTCTTCCCAGGACAAGAGGACCTGAGCACTGAGCTGGACAGTGGGCCCGGCTGAGACGGTCCAGACTGTGCTCACGACTCTGTGCTCAGCGGGGAGGGGCAGGCGGCACGTCACTGCTGCAGAGCCTGACTCTGAGCAGGCAGAGCGACCCTTGTGTGGTGCCAGGAACCAGCATCCTTCCCCCTGACATCTAAGGGCTCCGCCCGCCCCCGCTGCTCATGCCCCCTCCAACTCCTCAAGGGAAGCGAGTATAAGGAAGCAACACTGTAAATAATGCAGAGACTGCACAGCCCGGCTACTCACTGTTTTCCTGGAAGAAAATATTTCACTCTTGCTCATATTTTCCTTTATTCTTCTTGCTGAATGTTTATTGTTATCATACTAATGCGGTCAAATTTTATGTTTTTTTTTTTTTATTACTGAGACCAGAGTAACATATTTTTGAACTACTTTTAAATTTATATAATTTTAAAGTTATATACTATTTTTAATAATTGTGGACTTGAACATTTTCCTATTCATTCTCATTAATTTTCAGCAATATTTCATATTTATGACTCAATGGAAAACACATTTTGTTAGGAAAGATTGAGGGCAGGAGGAGAAGGTGATGACTGAGGTTGAGATGGTTGGGTGGCATCACGGATCCAATGGACTTGAACTTGGGCAGACTCCAGGATGGTGAGGGCAGGGAAGCCTGGTGTGTTGCCGTCCATGGAGTCAGACAGTCAACAAGTGGCTTTACAATGTTCTCTTGTGCTACTTTTCATGACTGTTATCTTAGTGACATGCAGTGTTTCGAACTACAGATGAGGAGTTTATGCCTTTAATTTCTCTTGCATGTTTGTGATTTTCAATGCACAGACTTCTGATATTCCTCAGATTTAACTTTAAGTGTTTTATATTGATTGTATCATACAGGCTAGTGGTTTTATTTTCAGAAACTGGAGGTTCATTACTGAACTACAAAATACAATTCGTTTCTGTATGTGACTTTTATATCGCAAAATCCCAAGTGAAACACTCACAGAAGCCTGTCTTGTTGAGCCCTTGACCCTGAGCTGGGCCTGGCCTGAAACCACCTCTTCCAGGCTCAGCCAACGTCTTCACTGAAAAGTTTTATCTCTGAAAATGTAATGTTTGTCCAAGAAAACCCACATTGGATAAGAGTATCTTAGCAATCTAAAAGCTAAATTGAAGCAAACGACACAATATTATCAAATCTGCTGGTCTGAGGAAAATCAGTTGCTTGTCTAACATCTGACAATTGGAAGTCACCCCCTGAGCTAGACTTCATCCGAGCCACGAGCAGGGGTGGCTGGCGGAGGTTTCTGTCGCTCTTTCTCACTGGTCTGGAGCAGCGTGTAAGCATTAGTATCGCCATGCCACACAGCACAGTAATAGTCGGCCTCGTCCTCCGGCTGCAGCCCAGAGATGAGCAGGAGCCCTGCGTTGGTCGAGGCATCTTTGGATCCAGAGAAGCGATTGGGAACCCCGGAGCCCTGGTGCTTATCTGAGTCTGACTTGAACCTCAGGAGGTACCGGGGAGGGCTCCCTGGCTTCTGCTGATACCAGTATATGCTATAGTTGCCAACACTGTACCCACTGCTCAGGGTGCAGGTGAGTCTGGCTGATGCTCCCGGAGACGCAGAGAGGGAGGCCGGCTGAGTCAGCACAGGCTGGGAGAGGGAACCTGCAGACACAGACACAGGGGAGATGGGGCAGGAGCTGCAGGAAAGGTTCCCAGAGTCTGCGCCCCAGGGGATGATGAGGCTGGGAGCTGAGCCCTGGTGCCCGGGGCCTGTGCCTACCTGAGCAGAGAGAGAGGAGCACCAGCAGGAGAGGCGTCCAGGCCATGGTGCTCACAGCTTCCTGGTCCCCACAGTGGGGCTGGGCTGCCCCAGGCCTGCTGTTCTGCCCCAGCCTCTGCCAGAGGAGGGGCTGCCATGCAAATAGGGGTCCACCCAGGGCCCGCCCAGCCCATCTCTCAGCCCTGATGCTGGAGCTCAGCTCACAGCCCAGACTCAGGGGCTGGAGAGGAGTTCCCTCTTGGGAGCCCCTGGAGGAAGCACCTGCTGAGACCACATGACAGGGGACTCTGCAGCCAGAGAGGACACGCTGCTGAGTCCCCCCAGGAGTGCCGCCCCGCCCCCAGCCCAGCTCCCAGAGTGAGTGATGCTCTCTGAGCAGCTGTGCATGGATCCCAGAGCAGTCCCACAGCGCCCCCTGCTGGTCACAGGTGGAAAATAAAAGCAAAAAATAACCTCCAGAATTAAGGAGGTAAAATGCAGACTTCTCTAGGAAGGTGCATCGGTGAGCTAGCAGAGAAAACAAGCAAGAAGATTAATTTCCTTAGAAAAATGCGGAAATGTTCCTATGGAGTTAGTCCACAGAAAGACATAACCTGCATTTTCTCACCTGAAACCTGTGACAAACTCGAGCCGCTACATTGTTCTAATTGATTTGGTTGTATGCATGTCTTTTTAAAAACATTGAAAAAAGATGCAATATTTCCTAGTTTTTCGAGAATTAGTTAAACATTTGTACATATACCCGAAAATTTTATAAAAGGAAATATTACAAGTCACTAACATTAAGTATTGATCAAAATGTTCTAGTCAAAAAGTTAACAAAAAATCCAAAATTTAAGAACTTGATACTGATACCAAATGTTATTTTTCCCATCTACAAGTTGTATTTTATATTAAGACATATTAAAAAATAAATTTAGAAGCAATAATAAAATGAATGTAAAAATAGAAACACCTAGACACAACTGTAGTATTGCTGGTACTTACTCACTTACACACATGTAATTTCGTGCAGAGGGACTTAATGTCTCCATTACTTGAGAAAATTAAGGGACAAAAATAATGCTAATCCATGTAAAGTAAAAGTATGGTTTTGTGTTCAGATTAGATGTTCTTGTAACTTAGCTATTTAATAAAATTCATATGATTATTTTCTTTTCTCAACATGTGTTTGCATGATTCATCTCATATCAAACAAAATGTTCATAATAAATCCTTTTCCTATTATTCCAATGCATGGATGCTTGTGTAGAGAAAAATAGGAAAATAGGTGAAGAGAGGAACTGGTAAAGGACAGAACCATCAGGACCACCCTTGAAGGAGGGTGAGAAGGTGACAGGAAGCATGGATGCCCACACCCTGTGCCCAGATGCCAGGAGCGCAAGGCAGGGCAAAGGCCTCCAAACCCACATCCCATCACTTTCCCTAAAGGACAGTCTTGGTTCAGGAGTGAGGACACGAAGGGAGGGGTCCAGGTCGTGGAGGAGGGCCCCCAGGACCCTGCTCTTGAGATGAAGTTGTTGACATGGAGAAAGTCCCTCCCCTGGGTCTCTTATCCTCTGTCCCGGTATCACTGTAGGTCAAGTTTACTGACATTTTTGTTGTGTAATTTCCCATCCATCCTAGCCTGGACCTCAGGTCTAGGCACTGACCCCCTGGACAGAGGAGCAGGAAGTAAGAGGCAAGACTGTTGCTCGCAGCTGAGAGCTCTCATGTCCCCTGGGGCCCAGGTGCAGGAAAGTCACTCTCCAGTGAGCACCCTGCTTCCCACGTGGGCAAAGGCCAGTGGAGGAGGTTCCCAGGCTGCCTGGCCAGGAGCCTGGAGCCCTGGGTGAGCCTGAGAGGCTGTCACAGGCAAGGCAGGAGCAGCAGCCTGGGCCTCAGCTCAGCCCAGTGATGGTCGAGGAGCCTGAACGCCAGACTTGAGACCAAGAACCCGAACAGGGACCCCCTGCGTCCACTACTAGCCTCAGAGAGAAGGAGAGCTGCTGGGACCAGGACACATACTGGATGCTCTGATGAGTCCAGAGTCAGACAGAACTGTACTGTGTTCCTCTGGTTCTGACCTGACCCATCATGGACTCTGACCCCAGGGCACCTGCCCCTGGCACTGGGGATTTCTGCTCAAGTTGAGAAAATCAGACAATGTGTTGCTGCCAAGGAAAGCTGGAGAAGGGGTGAATTAAGAAAGATGTGAACAGCTTTTTCTGAACCAAGTTCCGTGGCGTGACTGAGCACAGTCTTAGGCCAAACAGAAACATGAGCGGCTGCCTTTGCAGGGGATGTTTGCCGGGAGCCAGCATAAGGAACTCTGCCCGTGGCAAAGGTCATGAGGAAGGAGGCTTCGGTATACGCAAAGGCGGGATCGAGCCTCGGAAACCCCCTGTTCCCGAGCATCTACCCCCAAAACCAAAGTCTTTTTTATGCTCTCACCTACACCTCTGACTTTACAGGGGGCTCTCCCCCACCATCTCTCTCAGAGAAGGAATTAACTTGCAGCTCCAGTCAATAAAACTTCCTGGGCGTGACAAGAGTGTTTCAACTTACAAACGCCTGTGAAGGTTATCTAGCCTGCCTGTACAGGTTCGTCCAGCCACATGTGATTGTTTACAGCCTCCCAACCATGAGAGGCACGAGATGTTTTAGACTTACTAAAGGCAGATTCTTTTAGGAAGTTAGAAATTATTAGTATAGTGGGTTGATTAGAAATTATATTGGTGAAGGGTTTTTCATTTGTTGGGCCAATAATTGCTGCTAAGTCTCCATATTCCCTGCCCTTACAGTGAATATAACTAGCATATAGAAGAAATAAGTATTAACCTTTAAGATTAATCATATTAACCTTAGGCTAAGTAAATTCCTTTCTAAATTGTAACCCACTACACCCTCACCCTATAGGAATGCAACTTTATCTGGTAACTTTGGTGGGTGGTGCCTGGCTTAAAAAAAATCACCCCTGGAAAATAAGTTTCTGGTTGACTGACCGTTATCAGAAAGAAAGGACCATAAAATGTCAGCAGGCCTCATGGCCAGAAGATGATGTAAAACCCCTAAGACCTTTTTTAATACATTTACATGAAGCACCTGATTTTGATAAAGGTCAGGACTGCTGACCCCCACGTGACTTTAAAGTTTCCATTTGTCTCGATGTGTAAAAAAAGGTATATAAGCAAACCTGAAAATAAAGAAAATGGATCAGTTTCCAGAAAGACTGATTCCCCCGTGTCATTCTTTCTTGCTCTCCGTTTTTCTGGCTGAATTCCCATCTGGAGCATGGGTGCTCGCCAAGCCTGCTAATTTTGCCCTAGCTTTTAAGTTCCACACGAGAAGGAGCCCAAGGTGGGGCACCTTCTGATATTCAAGTGGGCGCCGGTGGCCTACGTAGGTGGTGCAAGCTCTTGTCTCGAAACTTTATTGGTATCTCACGTAAACCAAGTTATTCAGCCTCTTTTCCTTCACTAATTTTCCTACTACACTATTCCTTTCTAATTTCTCTTTATACTTCTAATTAATTAGCTTTCTCCTAAGATGCCAACTCCGTCTCTGCTTCAAATTACCCTGGATCCACCGGGGCTGGACCCCGACAGTTTCTGCCCCCAGAGCCCTGACTCTGAGAGGACAGCAGGTTTTTGTCTCACTTCCCCCTTGACCTGGAGCACCGTGGGACTCTTAAGACTGAGGTCAACAGACACACAGTAATAATCAGCCTCATCCTGAGCCTGGAGCAAAGTGATGGTCAGGGTGCCTGTGTTTCCAGACTTGGTGCCAGAGAATTGGTCAGGGACCCTGAGGGTCATTTGTTACTATCATAGATCAGGGTTTTGGGGGCCAATCCTTGGAGCTGTTGGTACCAGCCCACACCCAGTATCGCAATGTTGCTGCTGCTTCCAGTGCAAGAGACTGTCACCCTCTGGCCCAGGGACCCAGACATGGAGGGTGGCTGAGTCAGCACAGCCTGGGCCCAGGATCCTGGAAGGGGGAGAGACAGAGATGGTGACTCTGGGGTCCAGAAACGAGAGCAGGGAGCAAGGCCTGTGAGTCTTCCCAGGGCCCTTCCCCTGTCCCCACATCCAGTCACCTGTGCAGAGAGCCACCAGGGTGAGGAGCAGAGGGGACCAGGCCATGGTGGACATGTCAGAGCGTCCTGCCATCTGAGGCCCCACAGCTGAGCAGAGCGTCCCCACACCACTTTTTCCTNTGCTGAGTCCCCCCAGGAGCTCAGCCCCCACCCCCAGCCCAGCTCCTGAACTGAGAGTGCTCCCTGTGCAGCTGTGCCTGGACTCCAGGGCAGTCATACATCGCCACCTGTAATATATGGGAAATAAAAAGCAGAACTAAACAAAAATAGCCTCTAGAATTGAAGTAAAATGCAAACTTTTCTACAATGATGCTGGCTCTAGTAGAGAAAACAAGTAGGAAGATTAATTTCCTTAGAAAAAGATGGAAATGTTACTATGGAATTAGTCCACAAAAAGACAACATGTATTTCCTCACCTGAAATATGTAACAAACTCAAGCCACTACATTGTTCTAATTGATTTGCATTGTATGAATGTCTTTTTAAAAACATTAAAAGAGATGTATATTTCCTAGTTCTTTAAGAATTAGTTAAAACTGTTGTACAGATACCTGATAAAATATGTAAGAGGAAAAATTAAAAATCACTAACATTAAATATTGATCAAAATCTTGTAATCAGAAAGTTAACAAAAAATTCCAATACCAAATTTAAAAAGTTGAAACTGATACCAAATGTTATTTTTCCCATCTACAAGTTACATTTTATATTAAGATGTATTAAAAAATAAATTTAGGAACAATAATAAAATGAATGTAAAAATAGAAACACCTAGACACTATTGAAGTTTTGCTAGTACATACTCATTTACATACATGTAATTTCGTGCATGAGGACTTAATGTCTCCATTAATTGGGAAAATTAAGGGACAAAAATAATGCTAATCAATGTGAAGCAGAATTATGATTTTGTATTCAGGTTAGATGTTCTGGTACATTAGCTGTTTAATAAAATTCATACGATTATTTTCTTTTCTCCACATGTGTTTGCAAGATTCATCTCATATCAAACAAAATGTTCATACAAAATCCTTTTCCTATTATTCCAATGCACGGATGCTTGTGTAGGGAAAAATAGGAAAAATAGGTGAAGAGAGGAACTGGTAAAGGACAGAACCATCAGGTCCACCCTTGAAGGAGGGTAGAAGGTGACAGGAAGCATGGATGCCCCACACCCTGTGCCCAGATGCCAGGAGCGCAAGGCAGGGCAAAGGCCTCCAAACCCACATCCCGTCACTTTCCCTAAAGGACAGTCTTGGTTCAGGAGTGAGGACACGAAGGGAGGGGTCCAGGTCGTGGAGGAGGGCCCCCAGGACCCTGCTCTTGAGACGAAGCTGTTGACATGGAGAAAGTCCCTCCCCTGGGTCTCTTATCCTCTGTCCAGGTATCACTGTAGGTCAAGTTTACTGACATTTTTGTTGTGTAATTTCCCATCCATCCTAGCCTGGACCTCAGGTCTAGGCACTGACCCCCTGGACAGAGGAGCAGGAAGTAAGAGGCAAGACTGTTGCTCGCAGCTGAGAGCTCTCATGTCCCCTGGGGCCCAGGTGCAGGAAAGTCACTCTCCAGTGAGCACCCTGCTTCCCACGTGGGCAAAGGCCAGTGGAGGAGGTTCCCAGGCTGCCTGGCCAGGAGCCTGGAGCCCTGGGTGAGCCTGAGAGGCTGTCACAGGAAAGGCAGGAGCAGCAGCCTGGGCCTCAGCTCAGCCCAGTGATGGTTGAGGAGCCTGAACGCCAGACTTGAGGCCAGGGACCCGAGCAGGGACCCCCTGCATCCACTACTAGCCTCAGAGAGGAGAGCTGCTGGGACCAGGACACATACTGGATGCTCTGATGAGTCCAGAGTCAGACAGAACTGTACTGTGTTCCTCTGGTTCTGACCTGACCCATCATGGACTCTGACCCCAGGGCACCTGCCCCTGGCACTGGGGATTTCTGCTCAAGTTGAGAAAATCAGACAATGTGTTGCTGCCAAGGGAAGCAGGAGAAGGGGTGAATTAAGAAAGATGTGAACAGCTTTTTCTGGACCAAGTTCCGTGGTGTGACTGAGCACAGTCTTAGGCCAAGCAGAAAAGTGAAGCGGCTGCCTTTGCAGAGGATGTTTCTCCCCCAGAGCCCCAACTCTGAGAGGACAGCAGGTTTTTGTCTCACTTCCCCCTTGACCTGGAGCACTGTGGGACTCAAGACTGAGGTCAGCTGACGCACAGTAATAATCAGCCTCGTCCTCAGCTTGGAGCGAAGAGATGGTCAGGGTGCCTGTGTTGCCAGACTTGGTGCCAGAGAATCGGTCGGGGACCCCCGAGGGTCGTTTGTTACTATCATAGATCAGGGTTTTGGGGGCCGATCCTTGGAGCTGTTGGTACCAGCTCACACCCAATAATCCGATGTTGGTGCTGCTTCCAGTGCAGGAGATGGTGACCCTCTGGCCCGGGGACGCAGACACAGAGGGCGGCTGAGTCAGCACAGCCTGGGCCCAGGATCCTAGAAGGGGGAGAGACAGAGATGGTGACTCTGGGGTCGAGACACGAGAGCAGGGAGCAGGGCCCGTGTGTCTTCCCAGGGCCCTTCCCCTGTCCCCACATCCAGTCACCTGTGCAGAGAGCGACCAGGGTGAGGAGCAGAGCGGACCAGGCCATGGTGGACACGGTCAGGGCGTCCTGCCTTCTGTGGCCCCAGAGCTGAGCAGAGCGTCCCCACACCGCTCCTTCCCCTCTTCATACCCTGAGAGGGGGCGGGGCCTCTCATGCAAATGACCGTCCTCCCCGCCCCGCCCCCACAATGCTCTGATCACCTCTGGAACCTGGGTCAGCTTCCTGTGCCTGAGGGAGACCAGTGGGTGATCAGAGGCTTGGGGGTTGGAGGTCATAGCTAGGAACCCTGAGCAGAAAGCACCAGGAAGCACCAGGGGACTCATCTCAGCTCTCATAGCTGCAGACCCACAGGAATGGCTGCGGATCGCCCCCTGGTGTCCTGGCCCAGANGGACTGGGGCAGGGCTGCAGGGGCCCAGGGGTGGGAGGTCCCATCCAGGAGCCCTGAGCAGTGGCTGCCTGGCAGGGTCAGGGCCTGGGCCCAGCTCTCACCCCACTAACCACCTCAGGAATGGCCCTCGAGCGCCCCCTGATGTCCAGGCCCGGACACGCTTCCTGTGACCTGGTGATGGAGCCCTCAGGGACAGCTCCTGCCCCTGCTCTGGGCACTGTCCCCACCTCAGAGCCAGTTCAGGGGCCTCCTCTGTGTCCACTGTGACCTGAGGGCCCCCTGTGTGCTCCCCTGAGGCCCCTCAGGCCGAGTCTGTCCACGGCCGCCTGGGCTGCGCGGGGTCAGGACTGAGAGGCCTTCTGGGGCACAAGTTCCTCTCGTATCAGGATCAGGGCAGGGCAGTGCTGGCCCCGGGGAGGCCCGTCCCCTTCTGGGCAGGATAGCGGGCCCCTCCTCTGCAGGTCCCCTCCCTGGTGGCCGGAGCCCTGCTTCCTCTGTGTGTCCCCTCAGCCGTGCGGAGGGACGTGGGAGGGTGTAGGGTGCGGAGGAGGGGCTCTTCTCTGAGGAGGTGGGAAGCTGTAGGGGGGAGAGCCCCGGGGGTGTGACTCTGGATTCCTGAGTGTCTGGATCTTCACTGTGTGAAGCTTTCCACACAGTGGACTCCCGTCGCTGTGTCCTCTCTCATGAAGTGACCCCTACTAGGCGTCTCTCCTGCAGGCCCAGGGCACAGGCTGTGATACTCATAGCACTTTTTACTGAGACTCTGAAAGGCCCTGAGCAGCGTCTCTTCCCAGGGAGCCTGATATGTGATGGGTGGTAGGACCACCCGTCCCAATCAGTGGGTCCGAGAAGATACAGTTAAGGGGAAGTTTGGCTGGAGAAGAATGGCCGACTGTAGTCTGTCCTGCGCTGCACAAGTGTGTTACACTGTAGGTGTGACTGTGAGACTTTTATAAATATGTATTTATTTATTTGTCTGGGTGCTTAGTTGTGGCTTGTGGGATCTAGTTCCCCAACCAGGGATGAAACCAGGCTGATGCACTGGGAACGTGGAGTCTTGAATTCCCTGAGATAGTAAATGTGTGATAATATGTTAATGGATTAGTGAAAATTTTAAGGTCATTACTTTAAATACGTGCATGTGTTTCATTGAAGGACAATCTATGCTTATTTCAATTTTTCATTGACAAGAGTTCCATATCCGAAATATAATTATCTTTGTAAGTTTATTTTCTTATTAAGAAAATATTAAATAAATGACACAAGGTGAATCTTTTGAAAAGTAGCATTATTAATTTTGGGGGGGGGTCTGAGTGAGGCAGAGCAGGAATCAGCCTCTTTCTGCCACTTACAGCATCTCCATTGCGGGATTTTTATCTCTGATTAGGAAGATGTGTGTCAAAACATGGCAGTCTGGGCGATCAGAGCCATGGGTGAGTCTCAGATCTGAGATGAGGGGCAGTACGTGACAGGTCAGATCTGTTGTCTCTGGAAGCTCAGAAGTGACCACAGGAGGTTAACTGGAGTTAGACACGGTCCAGGCAGAGCAGCAGTGATAGCTGCATGAGGGAGGGCACAGGGCTGCTGTGGGCCTGAAGCACCTGGTAAACACCAGCGTTTTGGTCACAGTAGCAGTTACAATCAGCCTCATCCTGAGTCTGCAGCCCAGAGATGAGCAGGAGCCCTGCGTTGGCCGAGGCAGCCTTGGATCCAGAGAAGTGACTGGGGAACTCGGAGCTCTGGGGCTTATTGGAGTCTGACTTGAACATCAGGAGGTCCTGGGGAGGGCTCCCTGGCTTCTGCTGGAAACAGGACATTTGCTAGCCACCAACATTGACCCACTGTCCTGGGTGCAGTTTGGGAGTCTGGCTGATGCTCCTGGAGATGCCCAGAGGGAGGCCAGCTGAGTCACCACAGGCTGGGAGAGGGAACCAGACACACAACGAGGGGAGATGGGGCAGGAGCTGCAGGAAAACCATTGAAAAAGCCGAGATATCATACTTTCCTGGGCTTCCCTGGGGGCTCAGCTGTCAAACAACCTGCCTGCAACATGGGAGACCTGGGTTCCATCCCTGGGTCGGGAAGATCCCCTGGAGAAGGGAAAGGCTACCCACTCTAGTATTTTGGCCTGGAGGATTTCATGGACTGGATAGTCCGTGGTTTCACAAAGAGCCGGGCATGACTGGGAGACTTTCACTTTCACATTATACTTTCCTAGGAAGGCACTACTTTGGTCTCGTAGAAAATATAAGTAGAGAGATTAATTTTTTCCATGAAAACCTGGAAATTTTATCATTGAATTACTCCACAAAAGACATAATATATACTTATTTACCAGAAATATCTAACAAAATATCTAGCAAACTCCAGCAGCTACTTTGTTCCCATAGATTTGCTTGGTATGTTTATTTTATAAAACATTGCAAAAGATGTAAAATTTCCTAGTTCTTTGAGAAAGCAGTTTAAGTGGTGGACATTCACCTGAAAATAAAACACATAAGTGGGAAGATTATAAATCACTCTGGTTAAATAGTGATCCAAATACTCTAAAGAAAAAGTTAATACAGTAATTCCATTATCAGATCAAATGTTAGTGTTTCCATATACATTTGCTTTATAGGAAGACATTTTAAAAAATAAATTGAACACCAATAATAGCAAAAACCGCATTAACACAGGAACAAAAAACACATTTGTAATATCCTAAAACACTCTCATCACACACACCTAACTCCACACAGGTCGCCCTGCGGGGCCTCTGCCCACAGCTGTGCCTCGTCCTCTGCACAGACTCTCCCAGGAGCCACTTCTACTTGGAGACACATTCTGACTCCTCACGTTTCCCATCTTCTCTCTGACCCAGACTTGGCAAAGACTCCACATGGATGAGAAGGAGGGACTAGAATCTGAACTGGCCGGTTAGGTTACCAGGACCAGAAGCTCCCAGGGGACAGACCTCAAAGGGAACAGGGAGCCCCCAGCAGGGAGGACAATCTGCACAGTCTTCTGGATCTCTGATGGTTTCCCTGTTTTCTGGCCTGGAACCCCCTCTGGGACTCGGCATGGCGCCCCCTCCTGACCCTGGGCACCTCCTCTGGCTCCTGGGATGTCCCAGCCTCCAGGCAGAGTGCTTGACCTAGAAAACGCGGCGGAAGCATAGAAGCTGGTCACTTGGGTGATCTGTTAATATGGGGCAGACACACATTGTAGCGGACAGGGATGGGGGTTTTCTTTCATACACACTTGTCACTGGGTAAAGAATTCTGTTGAAATTACGAAAATCCTTGAAGAGCAGACTCATGAATCTCCTATATTCTCACCCAGTATCGACCCTCTTCAGTGTGATTTCCCTCTTTCAATCTTCCACTCCTCTTAGCCCTCATCTTACCTCATCACTGAAAGACAGTAAAGCTCTCAACATCATCACTTTCCCTGGGACACTCTTTAGTACATATCGCATGTGCACCCAAGCAATCAATTCCAGCTACTGTCACAAGGATTCATTTGATTTTTATTTTCCCCAGTGGTAAGCTAAGTGAAGGTTGTGTGTGCTAAGCCGCTTCAGTCGTTTGTGACTCTTTGCGACCTCATGGACTGTAGTCCACTAGGCTCCTCTGTCCATGGAATTCTCCAGGCAAGAATACTGGAGTGGGTTGCCATGCCCTTCTCCAGGGGACATTCCTGACCCAGAGATCGAACGCATGTCCCTTACATCTCCTGCATTGGTAGGCAAGTTCTTTGCCACTAGCTTTCCCAGCTGGGAAGCTCCAAGTGAATGTTGTACGGATTGGCAAAGTGAAGGGTAAGGGGATCATGTTCTGCAGCTTTGAAGTTCACGACATCATGTGTCACTGAAATTTGGTCTAGTTGGCTTACATTTTACAGACCTGGAGAACATTTTCTGTGGACCAAGACCAGGAAGGTTGTGCAAAGACAGACCTTCCTCCCAGGTAGGTGCTGAGTTATGAAAATACTTGATGAGGTGGAAACTCTAAAGGCAGGTCAGGAGGCACCCTCTAAACTGTGGGTCTGGTGATGGGAGGGGAGGGAGAGGGGCCATCACTGGGGTTTTTGTCTCACTTCTCTGCCCGTGTCACTGTGGGTTACACGAAGCTGCTCCCACTGCCATGGTCTGCCCCACAGGTGCAGTCAGCCTCGTCCTCCTCTTGGACGTTCTGGAAGGTCAGGTACCCTCAGGCCAGAGCCCAAGCTTGAGAAGTGGTCAGAGATCCCATCCCCCTTGGATCCAGCAACACCGCTGGTGCCCACTTGCATCAGGAAACGGGGACCCCTCCCTGGGACCCTCTGGTGCCAGTCCGCATAGTAGCTGCTGTAGCCGCTGCTCAGGGTGCAGGTGAGCTTGGCCGAGGCTCCCAGGGAGGCAGATACACAGGGCGGCTGCGTCAGCACAGGCTGGGAGAGGGACCCTGAGAGCACAGACACCCTTTACGTCCTGAGGAAGGACAGGGAGGTACGTTTCCTGCATGTGAGGAGGGTGGTCAGGGAAGGGGAGTCAGCGACAGCTGAGGGCTGTCCTGACCTGTGCAGTGAAGGAGGGGCGTCAGGAGGGAGAGGGGAGTCCAGGCCGTGGTGCAGCTGCGCCGGAGCTCTGCTGAGGCTGCTACTGCCCGTCTCTCATGCCCCCACCCCCAGGAGGAAGGGCCCCTCATGCACTGTGCCCCTGTCCTCTGACCAACCAAACCCCTCCCTGAGTTCTGTATGTCGCCCAGGGTTCAGCATCACATCTGGGAGGGTGACCTGAGCTGGGTCTGTCCTGAGGTTCCCTAGGGACACAGAGAGGACTCGTACCTGAGTCTGAGAGCTGAGGCTTCTGGAGAGGGGAGACGTCGGAGAGGTTCAAGGGGAGGACGAGGAAGTGAGTGTCCCGTTCAGGAAGATCTGAAAACGTGGCGTCAGGAGGGAGAGGGGAGTCCAGGCCGTGGTGCAGCTGCGCCGGAGCTCTGCTGAGGCTGCTACTGCCCGTCTCTCATGCCCCCACCCCCAGGAGGAAGGGCCCCTCATGCACTGTGCCCCTGTCCTCTGACCAACCAAACCCCTCCCTGAGTTCTGTGTGTCGCCCAGGGTTCAGCATCACATCTGGGAGGGTGACCTGAGCTGGGTCTGTCCTGAGGTTCCCCAGGGACACAGAGAGGACTCGCACCTGAGTCTGAGAGCTGAGGCTTCTGGAGAGGGGAGACGTCGGAGAGGTTCAAGGGGAGGAAGAGGAAGTGAGTGTCCCGTTCAGGAAGATCTGAAAACGTGTCCACGCCTTTGGACAAAGTGAACTTGTCATGCTGGAGGAGGTCACGGGGTGCAGGGTTGTAGAAAGAACGGAGGCCAGGACTGGGAAGGAAAGCCATGAATCAGGGGGGAGGGGCAGGGGAGGGAGGCCCTAGGAAGGGGGAGCTGAGGGCTGTGTGGGACTGGGATCTGGGCGCTCCTCCCCTCCTCTGATCCTGGGGAAGAGGGTGGGGCCTGACAGACCCCTGAGCCCAAAACCCTCCAGCTCTCACTCATGGGCCCCCTTTGCGGCTTCACTCCCAGCAGGAGGCCTGGGGGTTCCGGGCTCTGAGTCTGTCCCCTGAGAGGATGCACCTGCTGTCACGTCCAACGCAGGCCAGTGAGCCTGGGGACTCACGCAGTCAGGGGACCATCTGGTGTGCTCAGGCTTTGCAAGTTCGGCTCAACCGCACAGTGCTCCCTGGTGGCGTGCTCGGGAATGATCATGGTGGGGAAATTGCGAGGAGGGAGGGGCAACTGCCTTTTCTCAGGTCATCAAATACTCCAACAACGAACAAACTCATTAAATGACAATAAGTATCACGTGTCTCTGAGTTCAACAGATGAATTTCCTTTTACTTTCACCTGTTGTATTTCCATGTTTCTGCCTACTTTGTTCTCGTGGTGGTGGTGCTGGTTTGGTTGCTAAGCCGCATGTCCTACTCTTGGGTCAGCTGTAGTCTGTAGCTGCTAGGCGCCTCTGTGCACGGGATTCTCCAGGCAAGAAACTGGACTGGGTTGCCATTTCCTTCTGCAGGAGATCTTCCAGACCCAGGAATCAAACCTGGGTCTCGTGCATTGCAGGCGGATTCCTGCATTGCAAGCGGATTCTTTACGGACTGAGCTATGAGGGAAGCCCCACTTTGTTCTCATAACTGTATTTTTTGCATTTATTTCCTTTTCCCTTTTCCCCCAAAATGCTTATACTTCCTCATCAAATAGATTTGATAATTGTTCACTGCAAATATCTGTCACCTGATTTTATCATTTGAGTCATCTCAGCATTGATGTCTGTGTAAGTCTCTTTTCCCATTGTTACTTACTTTCCTGGTTCTTGATATCAGTGATATTTTTTACTAGATCCTGGACTTTGGAGATGAGAGAGTCATTTCCTAGGCAGGTTGATAAGAAGTCTAGGGGTCCCCAAGGAGAGAGGGTTCTGGAAGTCTCAAGGAGGAAGAAAGGACAAACTTTTTTTTCCCCTCTACATTCTTTAGGGTTATATAACAATAATGTATCCTGCCTGAGGACAGTCTCTGGATGGAACCTTCCGGCTAATCCTGTTATCTTAAAATGTAAATTATGGGAGTAGGTCAGCGATCAATGCAAAGAAATAGAGGGAAAGAACAGAAGGGGAAAGACTAGAGATCTCTTCAAGAAAATTAGAGATACCAAGGGAAC
>SJXQ01002582.1:0-10839 GCA_006408695.1 Aepyceros melampus | reverse complement strand
TCCAGAAAAACATCTATTTCTGCTTTATTGACTATGCCAAAGCCTTTGACTGTGTGGATCACAGTAAACTGTGGAAAATTCTGAAAGAGATGGGAATACCAGACCACCTGACCTGCCTCTTGAGAAATCTGTATGCAGGTCAGGAAGCAACAGTTAGAACTGGACATGGAACAACAGACTGGTTCCAAATAGGAAAAGGAGTACGTCAAGGCTGTATATTGTCACCCTGCTTATTTAACTTATATGCAGAGTACATCATGAGAAATGCTGGACTGGAAGAAAACTTAAACATATGTTGACATAACAGTCATCATGTCCAAAATCCAATAAAATGCTACTAGATATGCAAAGAAGCAGAAAAATGTGTCCCATAATAATAATTTTTTTAATTCTGTTAAAATAGACATAGAAGTGTCAGAGATAAGGGAATTAGCAGGAAATAAATTTTAAAGATCCATTAAAATGTGTTTTTAATTATTTAAGAAAACAACATAAAGATAATGAAAGAATCAGTGTAAAACTAAATAAACACTGTAAAAATAAACCAAATGCATATTTAAAACAGAAAAATTAGATACCCAAAGTGAAATTTCCAACCGAGTAAGTATAATATTTGAACATGAATAAAGAGAAAATCAGAATGTTTCAAACTGAAATATGGAGTTAAAAAAAGAGAAAGGAACAGTTTCAGGGAACTCTGGGAAACATCAAATATTCTCATATGCATGTAATCAGCATGCAATAAGTGAGATGAGCTCAATAAAGGACAAAAATGGTATGGACCTAACAGAAGTAGAAGATATTAAGAAGAGGTGGCAAGAAAACACAGAAGAACTGTACAAAAAAGATCTTGATGACCCAGATAATCAAGATGGTGTGATCACTCACCTAGAGCCAGACATCCTGGTTGTGAAGTCAAGTGGACCTTAGGAAGCGTCACTACAAACAAAACTAGTGGAGGTGATGGAATTCCAGCTGAGCTATTTCAAATCCTAAAAGATGATGCTGTGAAAGTACTGCCCTCAACATGCCAGCAAATTTGGAAAACTCAGCATTGGCCACAGGACTGGAAAAGGTCAGTTTTCATTCCAATCCCAAAGAAAGGCAATGCCAAAGAATGCTCAAACTACCACACAATTGCACTCTCTCACACACTAGTAAAGTAATGCTCAAATTCTCCAAGCCAGGCTTCAGCAATACGTGAACCGAGAACTTTCAGATGTTTAAGCTGGACTTAGAAAAGGCAGAGGAACGAGAGATCAAATAGCCAACATCTGCTGGATCATGGAAAAAGCAAAAGAGTTCCAGAAAAACATCTATTTTTGCTTTATTGACTATGCCAAAGCCTTTGACTGTGTGGAAAATTCTGAAAGAGATGGGAATACCAGACCACCTGACCTGCCTCTTGAGAAACCTGTATGCAGGTCAGGAAGCAACAGTTAGAACTGGACATGTGACAACAGACTCGTTCCAAATAGAAAAAGAATACTGTATATTGTCAATGCTGTATATTGTCACCTTGCTTATTTAACTTATATGCAGAGTTCAGTTCAGTTCTCTTCAGTCACTCCTTTGCGTATCCAACTCTTTGCAACCCCAGAATTGCAGCAAGCCAGGCCTCCCTGTCCATCACCAACTCCCAGAGTTCACCCAAACCCACACCCATTGAGTCGGTGATGCCATCCAGCCATCTCATCCTCGGTTGTCCCCTTTTCCTCCTGCCCCCAATCCCTCCCAGCATCAGAGTCTTTTCCAATGAGTCAACCCTTCGCATGAGGTGGCCAAACTATTGGAGTTTCAGCCCCAGCAGCATTCCTTCCAAAGAACACCCAGGACTGATATCCTTTAGAATGTACTGGTTGGATCACCTTGCAGTCCAAGGGACTCTCAAGAGTCTTCTCCAACACCATAGTTCAAAAGCACCAATTCTTCAGTGCTCAGCTTTCTTTACAGTCCAACTCTCACATCCATACTTGACAACTGGAAAAACCATAGCCTTGACTCCTGAGAAATGCTCGGCTAGATGAAGCACCAGCTGGAATCAAGATTGCTGGGGAAAATGTCAATAACTTCAGATATGCAGATGATACCACCCTTATGGCAGAAAGTGAGGAGGAGCTAAAAAGTCTCTTGTTGAAAGTGAAAGAGGAGAGTGGAAAAGTTGGCTAAGATCATGGTATCTGGTCCCATCACTTCATGGCAAATAGATGAGGAAACAGTGTCAGACTTTATTTTTGGGGGCTCCAAAATCACTGCAGATGGTGACTGCAGCCATGAAATTAAAAGACGCTTACTCCTTGGAAGAAAAGTTATGACCAACCTAGATAGCATATTCAAAAGCAGAGACATTACTTTGCCAACAAAGGTCTGTCTAGTCAAGGCTATGATTTTTCCTGTGGTCATGTATGGATGTGAGAGTTGGACTGTGAAGAAAGCTGAGTGCCAAAGAATTGATACTTTTGAACTGTGTTGTTGGAGAAGACTCTTGAGAGTCCCTTGGACTGCAAGGAGATCCAACCAGTCCATTCTGAAGGAGATCAGCCCTGGGATTTCTTTGGAAGGAATGATGCTAAAGCTGAAGCTCCAGTACTTTGGCCACCTCATGCGAAGAGTTGACTCATTGGAAAAGACTCTGATGCTGGGAGGGACTGGGGGCAGGAGGAGAAGGGGACGACAGAGGATAAGATGGCTGGATGGCATCACTGACTCAATGGACGTGAGTTTGAGTGAACTCGGAGTTGGTGATGGACAGGGAGGCCTGGCGTGCTGCGGTTCATGGGGTCGCAAAGAGTCAGACACGACTGAGCGACTGAACTGTAGCACACACCTATTAGAATGGCCAAAATCTAGAACCCTGACAACCAAAAGGCAATGTGGGTCAGAAAAAACTCTCATTCATGGCTGGAGGGAATACAAAATGGCACAGCCACTTCAAAAGACAGTTTGGAAGATTCTAACAAAGCTGAACATACTCTTAGTATACAATCTAGCAACGTGGGCCTTGGTATTTATGCAGATGAATCAGAAACTTACATGCACACAAATGTAATAGTGGCTTTATTTGTAATAGTGCTAATACCTGGATGAAGGACAAAGATGTCCTTAAGTAACAGGATGGATAAATAAACTGAGGAACATTCAGACAATGGAATATTATTGAGCAGTAAAAAAACAAAAAAGCTATCTAAGCCATGAAGAGACATGGAGGAAACTTAAGTGCTTATTACTAGATGAAAGAAGCCTATCTGAAAAGGCTACAGACTGGATGATTCCAACTATATGACACTGTGGAAAAGGTAAAGCTATGGAAACAAAACGATCAGTGTTTGCCAGGAGTTAGTGGAGAAGGGATGAATAAACAGGTCACGAGGATCTTTAGGGCAGTGAATCTATTCTGATGATACCATTAATGTAGATGTCATTCAGTTCAGTTCAATCGCTCAGTCGTGTCCGACTCTTTGTGACCCCATGAATCGCAGCACGCCAGGCCTCCCTGTCCATTACCATCTCCCAGAGTTCACTCAGACTCACTTCCATCGAGTGAGACTGGGCATGCGTGCCTGGGATCCAGAGGCCCAGGGAATGGAGCATAGGCAGCTGGTTTCAGGAGGAGCAGGAGCACTTGGCCACAGTAGAGACCTCCCAGCCAATCCCAGGAGAGGAACCTGAAGGACACCAAGATGCCTGGTGAACAGCAGATTGAGGAGTGTGGGGCAAGGAGGAGGAGGAAGAGATGCAAGACGAGATGGTGCTGCCAGTGAAGAGGGAGGAGGATGAGGGGGAGAAGTGTGATGTGGTGACACTCAAGATCCCCATGGACCACAAGGAGGTCTCCAGCAAGGTGCCAGTGCAATTGACCAACATGGCAGGTTCACCCTTGGGCTGACCTGCAGCCACACCTTCGCTGGCCTTCCACACTGGCCAAGTACCCACTGACATGGGTGAGAGGCCCTTCCTGTGCATTTAGTGCAGCCAGGGCTTCTTGGTGAGAAGGGTGCACACCAAATATAGCCAAGAGAAAAAAAGAAAGAAAAAAACCCTCATAGAATGTATCACTATCGCACCAAGAGTGAATGAACCCTAGCGTAATCTGTGAGCTTTGATGATGTGTCATTGTAGACTCACTAATTATAAGGAAAGGGTCACTCTTGTGTGGGATGTGGATAGCAAGGGAGACTCTGTGTGTGTGAAGACCGGGGATATATGGGAACTCTCAGTACTTGATACTCAATTTTTCTGTGAACCTGAAATTGCTGTAAAAAATAGAATCTGTTTACAAGGGAAAAAAATGAAATGTAGTTTTCAAAATACAAGCCCCAGAACCACAGTGGTATATAGAAGGATGAATTTGAAGTGGAAAGACATATTTGATAATCAGCACCCTCTCCTGCAGATAATACAAGAAACCTTGAAATTTTTAATTTGGTTCATCAAGTTCCCAATGTATGTTATTGCTTTGGTGTGTTTTAATTCCTTCCTCTTAAGAGTTAAACCCTAGAAGACATTAGCATTGTTTTTTTTCAACTGTCAATAGTCAGTAGGATTTTTACCTATTTCTCCACCTCATTCCTACTTATCCATCAGACCGTTTGTTTCGTATCCCTGCCTTTCCTCTGAAATATATCTTTTAGACGTTCCTTAGTGACAGTCTTCTAGTTGCAAATCCTCCTGGGGGAGTTGTTTTTGTTTGGTCTGAAATTTTGCCCTCATTATTGAAAGATATTTTCAGTAGTCGTAAGATTACTAGTGGAGATTGTTTTGTTTCATCACATTGAAGATATCATCTATTGTCTTCTGGCTTCCACTGGTGTCATTCAGGAAGTCAGTTCTCAGTTTAACTGCTACTCCAGGGCGCGTGGGCTCAGTCGTTGTGGTGCGCACAAGCCTAGTTGCTCCACAGCATGGGGGATCTTCCCGGACCAGGGATGGAAACTGTGTCCACTGCATTGGCAGGAGGATTCTTAACCACTGGACCACCAGGGAAGTCCCTCTGGCTGCTTTTAACCACTTTTGTTGTGGTAAAATGTACATGTAGCAAAATGCACAGGACTTACATGTTGTAGGTCAATGAGTTCTGAAGAATGCGTCCACTCATCCAACTCACACTCTGGGTGCTGTTAGTATCTGCTGTTTTTCTTCAGTGTCACTCAGGTTCATAGTGATATACCTATACTTCTTTTCATCCATTCTGCTTTAAAATTTTAGTGGAGGACATCTTGAATCAGTGGATTTTGTATCTTTCATTAGTTCTAGAATATGCTAAACCATTATCTTTGCTTCATTCTTTCCTGAACTTTAATCGGTTTTCTCACTTTACTTTTTATATATCTTATTCTCTCTTTCACATTTCTCCCTTTGTTGTTCTGTGTTTCATTCTGGGTAACATCTTCCAATGTATTTTCTACTTCACTACTGTATCTTCAGCTAAGTTGAAACTGCTATTTGAGACTTTAAAAAGAAAATTTAAGTGAAAAATTTTCAAATACAATACAAAGTTAAGTATAATGAATCTCTATTTATTATTATGCTGCTTCAACTAAAAATATGATCAATTTTGTTTCATCTATGCTCCCACCACTTCTCCTAGACTCCCAAAGAATTATTTTAAGGCAAATGGCAGTCATTACACTCTTTCATTGGTGAATACTTGAGTATGCAATCCTTAAGAGATAAGACCTATCTTTTCAACATAACCATAATGCCATTATTACATCAGCAAAATTAACAATGGTATCTTAATATCATATAATATCTAATCAGGGTCTGAATCTCCCTAACTGACTCATAAAAGTCTTTTTATAATAGTTTGATTCAAGATCCAAATAAGAGTTATATGTTGCATTTGACAGATAGGTTTCTCAAACCTCTTTTAAACTATAACAATTCTCTGCCCTACCCCCCGCCTTTTTCCTTGCAATATATTTGTTGAAGAAACTGGAGCACTGGTCCCATTTTATTCTTGATTACTTTCTGATGGTGTTTAACATATTGTCCTGTTTCTAATATTTCCTGTAAAACCAGTGTTATATTTATAGTCTTGTGTTTTTTTTGGCAAGAATCCTTTGTAGAAAGTGCTCTGTGCTTCCTATCTGTGTATCCCATCAAGAAGCACATACTATCTGGATTCTCCTCTTCTCATAATGTTAAGTTTTATCAGTATATGCACACGGTGTCAGTTTGATTCATGTATAAGCCTCTTGCTTAATATTTCTGATAGTCATTGATGACTATTGCCTAGGTCATTTCATTAGGATTGTAAAATGATGACGGTATATAATTCCTTCTGCTCTTATTAGCTAGAATTCTTCCATGAAGAATAATTGCTTCTTAAACTACTTAGTTACTTTATTCAGTTTTTAGTTTAAAACTTTATAATTTTATTTCTAGAATCTCTACTTTAAATGTTAGATTATTTTTATAGCTTCCTGTTTTCGATATATTTTCAAATTTCTCTTGTATTTCTTTAAGTATAGTAAGCATAATTACTCTATAATCTATGTCAGATAATTACCATATCTGAAGTCTTTGAAGCTCAGTTTCTGCTGCTGTTTCTTCTGGTTCTCATTCAATTCACAGTGTCTTATCTCCTTTTGGGTTTAGTTATTTTTCATTACGAGTCACTAACTTCCCTAAGAAAATGATCTGTAGGAGTTCTTTGGGGCCTGGGATGAAGGGGACATTTTTCCAGAGTGAATTTGCATTTACTTCAGCTAAGTGCCTACACCATTATTTTCTCATCCCTCGGAACCACTTAAATCTAAATTTACAGCTTGAATTTTAAAAAAACATTTAAATGTTGTGAAAGTGTTCTGTAAAATTTTTTAAAGTCCTACTTGTAATCACACATTCTCCATTTTGTTAGGCACTGAGGCTGCCTTCTTTGCAGGTCTCTGGAGCTGCAGAGCTGGGGGCAGGTCCACCAGCAGGAGAATATTTCCTCAAACTCTCCACCCCAGAAGAAGCTTCTTTCCCTTTCTCTAGAGAGCAAAGCTCACATCTGCACACTATTGGTGGGAATGTAAATTGGTGCAATTGCTATAGAAAACAGTATGGTTTCTCAAAAAACTAAAAATAGAGCTACAATATGATCCAGCAATATGTATATACATACAATGGAATACTACTTGGCCATAAAAAATAAAGAAAATCTGCCATTTGTAGCAACATGGATGGACTTGGAGGATATCACGCTAAGTAAAATATCAGACAAAGAAAGACAAATATTGTATAATATCACATGTATCAGCGCTAAAAAATACAACAAGCTAGAGAATATAACAACAAAAAAAAGCAAACTCACAGATATCGAGGAAAAAGCTAGTGATTACCTGTGCAGAGAGAGAAGGGAGGAGAGGCAATAGAGAGCAGTGGATTAAGAAGTACAAACTGTTGGGCATAAAATAAGCTACGGGGATATATTGTACAGCACAGGGAAGATGACCAATATTTTATAATACTATAAATGGAGTTTACCCTTTAAAAATTGAGTCAATACACTGTACACCTGTAACCTGCATAATTTTGTATATCACCTATGAAGTGAAGTGAAGCGGTTCAGCTGTGTCTGACTCTTTGTGACCCTGTGGACTGTAGCCTACCAGGCTCCTATGATAGAGGTGAAGTATATCACCTATACTTCAATTTTAAAAAGAGTTCAGAACATACATTAACAAAACGAAGCTTAATTCTGCAAATTTGGCAAACGCCCTCCAAGCAGATGTGACTACAGGGTTTTGAATACCTCTCTAGGTTTCTGACTTAATTTAGGTTTTGGCCTGTTAATTCTTTACTATTTTGTTGGCTTTATCCATGCTTTAAGAAGGAAGATAATTATATTTCACTCAGCATTTTAAATCATCTTTAGTGCAAGGTCAATCAACTGTGTTGAAGAAAACAGAAGTCTGGTTAGTTTTTCCAGCACAACTTTTATCTTCATAAGAATTAATGTGTTTTTTCCCTCTTAACTTTCTACACGTGTGTGCGTGGGTTCATTCAGTCATGTCTGACTCTTTGACCTGCCATGAACTGTAGCCCACTGGGCTCTTCTATATACTTATCATTAATATATCCCCAAATTCTCCTCTGGTTAAGCAAATGTCTCCTCAGTAAGTTCCAATGTCTTAGGTAGTCTACCAATTTTATTTCTTAAAAAAAATCACTCCTGAATCCTGAATTTTCTCTCATCTTGATGAACTGATCTCTGGTCCTGCCCTACAACTTGAAATCTCCCTTTAACATCACCTTGGGGATTCCTTTTTCTCTTTTGTGCTGGATACTCTGTTTCATGGATTTCACACCTTTCTCTCTTTTGACTAATTTATTTGTCTTGGTGTAATAAATCCTCTAGTCAAGGCTATCGTTTCTCCAGTGGTCATGTATGGATGTGAGAGCTGGACTGTGAAGAAAGCTGAGCACCAAAGAATTGATGCTTTTGAACTGTGTTGTTGGAGAAGACTCTTGAGAGTCCCTTGGACTGCAGGAGATCCAACCAGTCCATTCTGAAGGAGATCAGCCCTGGGTGTTCTTTGGAAGGAATGATGCTAAAGCTGAAGCTCCAGTACTTTGGCCACCTCATGCGAAGAGCTGACTCATTGGAAAAGACTCGGATGCTGGGAGGGATTGGGGGCAGGAGGAGAAGGGAACGACAGAGGATGAGATGGCTGGATGGCGTCACTGACTCCATGGACGTGGGTCTGGGTGAACTCCGGGAGTTGGTGATGGACAGGGAGGCCTGGCGTGCTGCGATTCATGGGGTCGCAGAGAGTCGGACACAACTGAGCGACTTAACTGAACTGAATAAATCTTCTCCTAACTTTCTGAAGAACAATGCATGGAATATCTATATTTTGAATTGCATGTCTGAAATTGTCTTTATTCTGGACTCATAGTTAGATCATAGTTTGGCTGTGTGTATTAATAGAATTCTAGGTTGGAAACAGTTTCCTTCAAAATTTCGAAGCCATTCTTTACTGTCTTCTATCTTACAGAGTTTTGATAAGCCAAATGCTATTCTGATTCTTGATCTTTGTATGCAACTTGTCCTTTTACTCTGGAAGCTCTTAGAATTGTTTGTCTGTGTCCAGTGTTCTGAAATTCTATGATGAAGGATTTGGTGTGGGTTTGCTATCAGTGTGCGCCTCCAATTTAGAGACTTTCTTCATTTTAGGATAACACAATACTTTAAAATAATCTTGGTGATTATTTCTTCCCTTCTGAATCTCTGTTCTTTTTTGTGAAACCCTCGCTATAACTGAACTGAATAAATCTTCTCCTAACTTTCTGAAGAACAATGCATGGAATATCTATATTTTGAATTGCATGTCTGAAATTGTCTTTATTCTGGACTCATAGTTAGATCATAGTTTGGCTGTGTGTATTAATAGAATTCTAGGTTGGAAACAGTTTCCTTCAAAATTTCGAAGCCATTCTTTACTGTCTTCTATCTTACAGAGTTTTGATAAGCCAAATGCTATTCTGATTCTTGATCTTTGTATGCAACTTGTCCTTTTACTCTGGAAGCTCTTAGAATTGTTTGTCTGTGTCCAGTGTTCTGAAATTCTATGATGAAGGATTTGGTGTGGGTTTGCTATCAGTGTGCGCCTCCAATTTAGAGACTTTCTTCATTTTAGGATAACACAATACTTTAAAATAATCTTGGTGATTATTTCTTCCCTTCTGAATCTCTGTTCTTTTTTGTGAAACCCTCGCTATTCAGAGAGGCTTCCCTGGTGGCTCAGTGGAAAAGAATCCACTTGTGACGCAGGAGACCCAGATTTAATCTCTGGGTCAGGAAGACCCCCTGGACTAGGGAATGGTAACCTGCTCTAGTATTCTTGCCTGGAGAATTCTTTGGACAGAGGAGCTGATTGGGCTGTGGTTCATGGGGGTCACAAAGAGTTGGATACAACTGAAGCAACTGAGCACGCATGTATGCACTATTCAGATGCTGGACCTGCTGGACTGATCCTTTACTTTTTATTAATTTTCTCTTAAAGTAGGACAAATTTCATTTTCTTTCTTTCTTTCAAAGACTTACTTATTTGTTTATTTATGGCTGCACTGGGTCTCACTTTTGCATGCATGACCTTTCTCTAGTTGGGGAGAGAGGGATCACTTCATTGTGATGCTCAGGCTTCTCAATGGAGCGGTTTCTCCTGTTGCAGACTCCAGGGTCTAGAGCGCTAGATCAGGAGTTGTGGCACACAGGCTTGTGGGATCTTCACGCATCAGGGATTGAAGCCATGTCTCCTGCATTGGCAGGCAGATTCCAACCATTAATTTTCAACTTTATCCTCTAGTCTTTCTACTGAATTTCTATTGAATTTTTATTTTTACTGGTTTTGATTTCCAAGAGCTCTTTTTTCTTATCTGAATAGTAGCTGCTTTTAAAAATTGCTTCCTTAAAAAAAAAAAAGCTTTCTGTTGTAAATTTTAAGTCAAAAATTTTATTTCTAAAATATAATCCAATGACTTCATGATCTTTCATCAAAGAACATACCACCAATTCTCTAAAGGATAAAGAAAATTGAACCTGTCTATAATTACATATCTTGTCTGGATAGTCACAGAATATTTCATTCAATAATCAAAGAAAATGATTTTTCCAATGAGGAGTCAAGAGATCTATATTACTGTTCAAACTCTTTAAAATTAAAATACATAATATACTGCAATAGAGTTTCTCCATCTTTGGCTGCAAAGGATATAATCAATCTGATTTCGGTGTTGACCATCTGGTGATGTCCATGTGTGGAGTCTTCTCTTGTGTTGTTGGAAGAAGGTGTTTGCTATGACCAGTGCATTCTCTTGACAAAGTCTTTGACCTGCTTCATTCCGCAT
>SJXQ01002581.1:498330-811498 GCA_006408695.1 Aepyceros melampus | reverse complement strand
GAGGGGGGAGGTGGGGGTCGGGATTGGGAGTTCATGTACACTCGTGGCTGATTCATGTCAATGTATAGCAAAACGAATACAGTATTGTAAAGCAAAACAAACTAAAAAATAAAATTTAATTTTAAAAAAATTACTTGCTTTAAAACGAGCTTTGTTAATTAGTTGTAAAATTTAATTGTTCATATTTTCCCTGCTCCCAGTTACCAAGGCTAAACAATAATTTGTTATATTTATTTGATTATTCATTTCCTCCTATTGAGGGGGGCAGAAGAAAAAGGCAGTTTTGAATTTAAGCTTCAAAAAAATTGAAAGTTCTTAAATTTTTATAAGTACCTTTTAAAATATCACATCCAGCAGCTAGAAACTCAAAGTAAAAAAAAATTTCCTTTCTCCTCCCAAAGAAATGTTTTTCCCTCACTAACTAGTGTTCTATTTATAGTTTTTATTCATGTATCACATATATAGTCTTCAGTTATTCTAAATTCCTAAAATTTAGACTACTAACGTCTCATTTGAGCCAGAAAAAAATTTAAAAAAACTTCAAGGCATCAATTTTATTTCTAGAAATCTTATGTAATTCTTAAGCTGTCACAATCAATTTAATTTTTGAGGAGCCATTATTAAATAAAATGAATTTAAGATACTCATTCAATGATCTGTTGTCTAAGTAAGCTATTGACTACACTGTTTATTATCTGGGACTCAAATAAATGGCCTCTCTCACATCTTGCAAATGACACTAAACAAAAACTGAGTTTTCAGTTGAACAAACTGCTGGAAGCCAAGAGAACAGAGATAGTAAAGAACACTCCATTCTGTTCTTGCAGAAGCCAGTCAGGAGGAGTTGTAGCGACACTGGATGGTGCTAGCTTGAGTGAGCGAGTGAAAGTCGTTCAGTTGTGTCCAGCTCTTTGTGATCCCAAGGACTGTAGCCCATCAGGCTCCTCTATCTGTGGAATTCTCCAGGCAAGAATACTGGAGTGGGTTGCTATTTCCTTCACCAGGGGATCTTCCTGACCCAGGGATCGAACCCTGAGTCTCTCGCATTTCAGGCAGATTCTTTACTATCTGAGACACCAGGGAAGCCCAGTACTGGTTAATTCAATTCTACTCTATTCTATTTAATTCACTTTGGCACATATTCAGCACCTCTTGTTTGTAGGGACCAATATGGTGGATCACAACTGACATTTAGAGACCTAGACTTGGAAAAGACTTTGGAAATCATCTATCTAGTCCACTGGGCTTCAAGCTGTATCCCAAGGCAACACTTGAAGAGCCCTAAAAGATGCAACAGGAAGGCTAGATCACACAGCTTCTGGATGAACTCTCTTCCCTCTTCTGCAGGAAATGCTTTGCTTTTAACCATCACATATTAAAATGCCAAGTATGACTTTAATTCTAAAATGTTACTGTTACTAAAAAGAAAAAAAGTTTGAAAAAATACCTAATTTAACCCATTCCCCAAAATATAAGATGAGGAAACTGAGACTGGAATTTAAGTCACTGCTGAGGGATTCATAAATAATTTATGGAAAAATGAGAAGCTCCAATGGATATGATTTCCTAGTTACCACAGAGTCACAGAGCCTAGATCAGTACCTTGTAAATGTTGAATTGAAAAAAAAAAAGATTTGCAGTGATGATATAGGAAGATAGAGATACATAAGCAGATAGAAAGATATTAATAGATAAATTATATTCACGAGATTCTATCTTCTAGGGGCTTCCCAGGTGGCACTACTGATAAAGAACCTGCCTACCGATGCAGGAGACATAAGAGGTGCAGGTTCAATCCCTGGGTCAGGAAGATCCCTTAGAGGAGGGCATGTCAATCCACTCTAGTATTCTTGCCTGGAGAATCCTATGGACAGAGGAGCCTGGCCAGTTGCAGTTCATAAGGTGACACAGAGTTGGACACGACTGAAGCAACTTAGCACATACATTTCATCTTCTTTATAGCACATTTCAAGAGCCTCATTCACAAAAAAATACATGTCTGCACACTCAGTTGCTCAGTTTGATCCTTCTGATACCTCTTTGCAACCTCACGGACTATAGCCCACCAGGCTTCTTTGTCCATAGGGTTATCCAGGCAAAAGTACTGGAGTGAGTTGCATTTCCTCCTCCAGGGGATCTTCCCAACCCAGGGATCAAACTCACATCTCCTGCGTTGGCAGATGGATTCTCCACCACTGAGCCACCTGGAAAGCCCCAGAGAAAACACATGATGGAAACATTATATCAATTGCACATATTCTTAGACTTATTTCTAGGATTAGGAAAAGATTAAAATGAAAGAAATAAAACAAGTATAGCATATGAGATCCAAAGTTTTGAATTTACTAGGAAAGCAAAGAGAAAGCCTCCTAAAGAAAATAAGAAATGGTGTGTACACTGGTTGTATTGCAAATGAATGGAGAATTATGAAATGAGGCCTGAAAGCCAAATTGAAGGTAAAGATGGGGACCAGAATGAGAAACAGAATTTAAGAGGAAAATAATATTAAGGGCCAAAATAATAATAACAGCCAAAATATAAGTGAAAATCAATTGTGCACATATCAATACATATTACTTTAAAAAAAATTTGTCTGTATATATTGTTGTACGTTTTTGATATTTTGTATTCCAGACCACTTTAATGACCTACTATCAGTGGAACATGTACATTCTGCTGTTTCTCCAGTTGAAATGGCATGCACAGCACCTAATTCTACTACTGATGGAACTTTATGATGTATTTGGCTGGATGATAGATGCACTCGGTATCAGAAAAACAAAGAAAAGCTATATAACTCATGCTGGGACATCGAACCTTGGACTTTAATCTCTTTAGCCTGAGTTAAATAGCTTCATTTCCCCAAGTAAATAAAACCAACAGAAATACTAAAAACTTACCCTACATTTTCTGCATGCTTCAAAGAACAAAAACACCATCATCAATATACATAATTCAAATCAACCTAAAGTAAATTCGATATGCTCTTCCCAGTGAGCAAACCTGAGATTTCAAAATATCATGAAGTAAAAAATATGAAGATAAATCAATGTGGTTTATTATCCACACCTACCCATTTTCTCACCCTGGCATCAGTTATAACTTCCATCCACCTGACCTGTATCTCTCAGGTAGATTTACAATGATTGCTAATAAAATAATAATCTTCATTTTCCCTAGTTACCCACCTTTCACCATGAGATGATCTTGTTCTGAAATACACACTGGAGGTAAATAAGATGGTAACAAAACATTAAGAATACTAAAGGTGGTACCACAACAAGGAGGTGAAATGCAAGAAAAGGGTTTTTAAATAAATAAATAATAGCTTTAATTCTAGATTTATGCAAGATGAAATTGTAGAGGAACATTAAAATGAAATGTTACACCTGATGAACATTATGCAGCAAAGGGAATTCAAATACACATTGCAATATATTAGTTTACACTATAGGGGGGGAAAGCAAAAGAAAAATTATGAGCATCACAAAGGCACACAGCTCACTTTAAGTAACTGAAAACAATTGACGAAAGTTATTCATAATTATTGTAACTCTATGTCTCAGTTGGTGAGCGTGCCTTAGTGACCTATTTAGTTTAATGTCAGATTGATATTTAATACCACTGTAGTGACATATCTTGTTAAGATGGACTATAATGGGATCGTCCAAAAAGTTTCTTCAAATTGCAAATCTTTGTTTTTTCTGAGGCATTCTATTAAACTACACATTCTCCAGAGAATAGCAATATTTAAATACATGACACTGTATCACATCCACACACTCTTGTTGTGAAAAAGCACATATTAAGTTTACTGGAGAGGAATTCCCTATAGAAATATTTGGAATTTCCTCACCTATCCCTAGCTCAAACTTTTAAGTATGAGTTTAATAAATCCTCTTGAATCAAGAAACTTTTTTCCAATATCTTTCAGGAAACTTTTAATTTCCTATATATCTACAGTTCTCTAGTCAACTGCTCAGATAATAAAATGCATGTTCATTAAATTCATGGCACCAAGTTGGTCATACTGTCTAATACTTTGAGAGACAGTATTATCACTTCAAATGATCTCAACATCTTGTAGAGATCAGAAACAAAAGGTAAAAAAGAGAAATTGAAATTCAGAAGGCAAACCCAGTTTCATAGGACTAGATGTAGGATGGGGAATAAGAAAACAGGTAATGACTGTGGTAGAACTTTATCCACAGTATTGGAGAATTAGAAAATGAATGACATGATAAGGAATGCAGGAATCATTGAGTATTCTATTATTGCAAATGGCCAGGATTGGGATCTCCATATCAAGAGGATATTGAAAAGCTCATCCTTTAAAAGGAGAAATATCTGCACCAGAGATGGGCAAAATGTAGCCTGCCTGCCAAATCCAGTCTGCTGCCTGCTTTGTAAGTGGATAAAGATTTATTAGGATACAGTCATGCTTACTCATTTCTATATAGACTTTGGCTGGCTTGGTGGCTCAGACAGTAAAGAATCCACCTGCAATGCAGGAAGACTGTGGTTCAGTCCCTGGGTTAGGAAGATCCCCTGGAGAAGGGAATGGCTACCCACTCCAGTATTCCTGCCTGGAAAATTCGGTGGACAGAAGAGCCTGGCAGACTAGAGTGCATAGGGTCACACAGAGTCAGACACGACTGAGCAACTAACACACACACACCCACAATACCCCCATTTATTTTAGAAAAAGAAGATATATACAAAAGTATGGTCACAACAACCTGAAGTTATGACATGGTTCTTCCTCCCATTTTCAGTTTCCCAAATATAACTGTGGGCAGTGGAGCTGAGTTGAAATTACCTGTGAGGTCTAGAGAAGATGGGAGACTGTGACTTCCCTGTTGGTCCAGTGGTTAGGACTCTGCACTCCCAACACGTGGGTCACGGGTTCGGTCCTTGCTCAAGGAACTAAGATCTTGCACGCTGCATGGCATGCCCGAAAACAACAGAAAAACAAAAACAAAACAAACAAAAGCATTCTCACTTTATTTAAAAAAAAAAAAAAAAAGGAGGAAGAGATTTGTTTCTGTCCACTAGGAATTGCCTTACGAGAATAAGAAATAATTTCCTACACACTAAAACTGCCAGGCCTAACTCAATGGGAGAAAGGATCTTAAAATGTCTCCTATTTTCTGCCAAGTAATCCCTCAGATTAAAGTCAAAATGTTAAACAACGACAAACTCATACTATACAAAAAGGTTGTTCTTTTCTATTTAGGGTTCTTGAAAAAATAGGTCACTGTAAAATGTTGTAATACTTTCTTTCCTTGTTAATCACACTGACTTTGACAGATCTAGATTGCTGTTAAGAGTTAAATTATTTCTTCTGCCCTTTCATCCTGAGAATCCTGTGAGTCTGTATTCCAGTAGGCCTGAGCTTCAGACACTTTAAAATGCGTAAATAAATAGGTTGATTCCCTTTGTATACATGTCCCTGTTTAACTGACATCAGCAATTAACTTCATTCTTATTCTCTAAGAATTTATTAGATCCCATGAATGCAGAGAGTTCACAGTTCAGTTCAGTCGCTCAGTCGTGTCCGACTCTTTGCGACCCCATGAACCACAGCACGCCAGGCCTTCCTGTCCATCACCAATACCCAGAGTTTACCCAAACTCATGTCCATTGAGTCAGTCATGCCATCCAACCATCTCATCCTCTGTCATCCCTTTCTCCTCCTGCCCTCAATCTTTCCCAGTATCAGAGTCTTTTCCAATGAGTCAGCTCTTTGCATCAGGTGGCCAAAGTATTGGAGTTTCAGCTTCAACATCAGTCCTTTCAATGAACACCCAGGACTGATTTCCTTTAGGATTGACTGGTTGGATCTCCTTGCAGTCCAAGGGACTCTCAAGAGTCTTCTCCAATACCACAGTTCAAAAGCATCAATTCTTCTGTGCTCAGCTTTCTTTATAGTCCAACTCTCACATCCATACATGACTACTGGAAAAACCATAGCCTTGACTAGATGAACCTTTGTTGACAAAGTAATGTCTCATCCATTTTTGTCCTAAGTTCATTCTTAACCTCCAAGCAGTATATTTTCTCTTTAGCCCATCAGGGCTTGTTATATCATTCCACACAATGTAATTTCACATAAACCATACATGACCTTTAACATGCCAATGACTGCACCAAATGTTATGGTAAGTTTTTAAGTGACTGAATTATTTGGGGAACACTGTAAAAATTAAAATAACAAAAAAATGTGAGGGAAACAAATGAATTGCTTAACAAAAATGGTTAAAGGGATTTTTTTTTTCCTCCCTTGTGCTTGGGCAGCCTCTCTGTGTCTTCTTAGCCTCTATTTGGCCTGTCTTTTTATTATGTAATATGACATAATCTACAAAAAAAGCAAACAATCTTGAAAACTATATCTTTACATCATCATCCATTCCCCAAGCACCACAAATTCAATTTTAGAAACAAAGAGAAATGTACACTTTTATTGTATGTTTTCCTAAAGGGAAACAGACTTGATCAGTGGTAAGCCACACACACAAACACACACAGACATACACACAGACACTTGAGCTCTTCACCTGAGCTCTTCCAACCTCCAAAGCCCCTCCCTCTGCCCCTTCTGACCACATCCTCTCCAGGCAGCCTCCACACTCTGCCCAGTCTCTCTTCTTCCACCAGCCACCCTCCACATGGTCCTCTCTGCCAACTGCCTCTGGGAGGTGTAGCCATGCCTTACACTCTGATCCTTACCAAGCTGGAAAAGACACTTTGGGGTACATTTCAATTTAATTCAAAAACCAAAAAACATGGACTTCCCCAATGGTTCAGTGGTTAAGAACTCCCCTGCCAATGTAGGGGACATGGGTTTGATCCCTAGTCAGGGAAGAGCCCACGTGCTGCAGGGCAACTAAGCCCGTGAGCCACATCTACCAAACCTGTGCTCTAGAGCCAGGGAGCCACAGCTACTGAGCCCACGTGCTGCAACTACTGAATCCCTCATGCCCCAGAGTCCATGTTCTGCAACAAGAGAAGTCACCACAATGAAAAGCTTGTGCATTGCAACTTGAAAGTAGACCCCAAAATCCACAACTAGAGAAAGCTCGCACACAGCAATGAAGACCCAGCACAGCCAAAAATAAATTAAGCAATTTAGGAAACATTTATAAAGTACACATAATCTGCGCACAAAGTTGATGGCTAAGTGCTAGAAAAAAAAATCAGTTGAGTAACAAAGGACATTTGCATAATTTGGCCCTAGAAGAGGGTTGAGGAGTACATGATCAGTCATGTCTGACTCTATTGCGACACCATGGACTTAGCCCACCAGGCTCCTCTGTTCATGAGATTTTCCAGGCAAAAACGATGGTGTGGGTTGCCATTTCCTACTCCAGGGGATTTTCCCTTCCCAAGGATCAAGCCTGCACCTCTTGCATCTCCTGTGTTGGGAGGTGAGTTCTTTACCACTGCGCCACCTGGGCTGTGAAAAATAAATGTGTATTGTTTAAGCCCTGGTCTATGTTGCCTTGTTATAGAAGCCCAAATTGACTAAGACAAAGAACATGCAATATGGTTAAAGTTAAAAAAAAAAAGGAAAGAAAAGGTTGGGTGCCAAAGATATAATTAAATGTTGTAGAAGTACTCAGAAATAAATAACAAATTTTTAGTTGGGGGGACTAGGAAATGACTATGTGAGAACAAGACATTTAAGCTATGAGCCCAATTTCAATGAGCATAAAATGCATTTCAGACTGAAGAGAGATGATAAACACAGGCAGATAAATGTGAAAGCACATTATGTGTTTGGGGAATATCATACTGACATTAAGATAACGGGAAAATAAAGAGCAGAGGGAAATGGGAGGATGGTGGGAAATGAAATTGGAAAGTGACTTGGAGTCCATTCAGTTGTTAAGCACATAATAACTGGGTGTCTACAGCGTGGCAACCATACCATGTCAGGCACTGGGGTACATGGCCAGTCAAAGTATACAACACAATTTCTCCTCTCGTGTGATTGTGTTAAAACATAATACCAGGAACAAATCATCATAAACTGTGACAATCAAATGAAGGAGAGGTTAGTAGTGTGGAATCATATTGTATGGGGATCTAACCTGTCGGAAGCTTGGGTAAAAGCTTCTTTGAAGAGGGATATTAGAGTGGAGATCCCAAGGATTATATTTCATCACAAAAAAAGGTGAGACGACAAGAAAGTACTCCAAAGAGTGTCAAAGGGGAGTTCCCAGATGATCCACTGGTTAAGACTCAGCATTCCAATGCAAGGAACAAGGGTTCGATCCCTGGTTCAGGAACTAAGATCCCACATGCTTTATGGCCAAAAATTAATTAATAAATTAATTTCTTTATACCTACAAAACATCAAGGCATGAAAGCATGAAACTCGGTAAACAAGAAAGAAATGATATGTGGCCCCAAGTCTATCATAAGAGGATCGGGAATCACTGAAGGTGATGGGCAGTATTGATTTGAAAATGAAACTTTTTCCTGGATCAGAGAAGTCTATTAGGCTAAGGATTTGGCATACAGAGATTATCCCATTTAGCATAGCAGATGTGTTTCTAGCAACAGACAGATTGAATCAGCAATACCTGAATCATGCTTACAGAGGTATATATTGTCAGCATCATCTAGACAGACAGGGTGAGAGGCTCACTCTTTCATTCTCTGAAGATCTCCTGAAGTCATAGCATGCCTCCAGCCACACCAGTTTGCAGCCGTAGCTTAATGTAATGTTAACCGGTATTTCCACATAGTGTGGATGTTTCTGATATCCTTTCTTAAAACCAAAGCATTAGTTCCTCATTGTCTGTGATCTTTATCTTGCTTGCTCTATCATTTCACTGGGCTTCCCTGATACCTCAGTTGGTAAAGAATCCGCTTGCAATGCAGGAGCCCCCGGTTTGAGTCCTGGGTCAGGAAGAGCCCCTAGAGAAGGGGTAGGTTAGTCACTCCAGTATTCTTGGGCTTCCCTTGTGGCTCAGCTGGTAAAGAATCCACCTGCAGTGTGGAAGAACTGCGTTCGATGCCATTTCATTAAACTCCTTCAGCCATTTGGAAAAATCAATCTTTATGTTTGGTAATATATCTTTTGCTTGATTTGGGGGGTGGTGGCAGGTCCATTACATTTTCTGGCAGCCATCCTGAGTTAAAATTATTTACAGGAATATATAATAATGGCAAAAATAGAGACAGAAATTGAGGGCATTTGCAGTATAGTACAGTGATCCTCACTGGTTGAGAGAGCAAGTCTAGCTCAGTTTGTCACATTAGCTTTATTGGCTCAGAGACTCTGCTAGCACACAAAACGCGGAAACAACTCCAGACAGTCTATGGTTGTTCGATGCCATTTCATTAAACTCCTTCAGCCATTTGGAAAAATCAATCTTTATGTTTGGTAATATATCTTTTGCTTGATTTGGGGGGTGGTGGCAGGTCCATTACATTTTCTGGCAGCCATCCTGAGTTAAAATTATTTACAGGAATATATAATAATGGCAAAAATAGAGACAGAAATTGAGGGCATTTGCAGTATAGTACAGTGATCCTCACTGGTTGAGAGAGCAAGTCTAGCTCAGTTTGTCACATTAGCTCTTATTGGCTCAGAGACTCTGCTAGCACACAAAACGCGGAAACAACTCCAGACAGTCTATGGTTGTACCGTACATGGATAAATGTGCATATAGGTTACTTTTATTGTAGAAAAAAATTCTTAGAGACAAATATCACTATAATAGGTCAGGCCCTTATAACAAATCAGGACACTTAATTGAACATATATTTGTGTGGATAGTTTGTAATGATGTGATCCTATGGTTTTTTAATGATTGGCAATGTTTTTGTGCATTTAGGAAAACATATTTTGGTATACACAAAATACATGAAGACATTAGTAAGTTGAGCTATAAAGGGATAATTCTGTCTTCTTGCAATTACAGAAATGACAGCTCCGAGTTGAGAAAAGATCCTTGCAGAAAAACGACATGGTGTCACTCCTGATAATTTCTGTTACAAGATCTCCTCCTCAAGTTAATAACGTTACAATGAGCAAACACATATGCAAATGTGATAACTAATAATCAGAGGCAGAGTAACACATGACCAAGTGAGATTCACATTCAGGGGTGAGGTAGAGTATAAGGGCTTTGAATAAAGAGAGAAAAAAAATTGAGATAACAAAACAGGGAATGACGAGTGATAAATAGAGATGAATTCACAGAGCTTGGGATCTTGGAAACTTTGGGGAGGGGTCAGTTTTGTGAAGAACAGTAGCTTGTTCATTTTCACTAAATGAACAAACTCTAGACAGAGAGGCAATGGAACTCATTCACTTAGTGGCTTTTGTTAACTGTCCTAGACTATGGAAACTTTAGCATTCTCTCCTTTTGACTGCCCCTGCTGCCCATTGACATAGCCAAAGAAGTCCAAGTCAAGCCAGGAGACTTAGAAAATTAAGGCAGTAATAGATGTGTTTTGGGGGGAAACATCCAGCTTCAGCATGGAAAGGGGATTTAAGAGAGGGCAAAAATGGAATGCAAAGAGCTAACTCTTTGGAAAAGACCCTGATGCTGGGAAAGATTGAAAGCAGGAGGAGAAAGGGAAGACAGAGGACAAGATGGTTGGATGGCATCACGCCTCAGAGGACATGAGTTTGAGCAAGCTCTGGGAGATACTGAAGGACAGGGATGCCTGGCGTGCTGCAGTCCATGGTGTCACAAAAGAGTCGGACATGACTGAGGACTGAACAACAACAACAAAGAATGGATTAAAGGAGGCCAGTAAAGAGATTAAGATAGCAGCCCAAGAAGATGGCTTCTTAGAAGAGATCATTTCGTGTCCTGATAAATAGTTCTAGGCTTATCTTGTCATCCTTGATGGGTCATTTTGAAAGTCCACTGCACAACACAACCGGGAAATTTTCTTCCAGACTCTACTGAAGGTCAAGACAAAGCACCTACTTCTTTTCCCCACTCTGCACTACTCCAGTCCATTGCCTTCTGACAGCCCCGGCCATGAGTAGATTCACATCCTCTGCTGCCCTTCCACTACCTGCTTTCAGAGCTGCCTCTGCCAGCGCTCAGGGTGCCAATTTGATGAGCAGCCCTGCCATTCAGCTCTCAGGTAAGCAAGAAGCAATGATCAAATGCCTTGTGTGTGCATTTTGCATTGTACGTTGTCATTTCACACCTCCTAACAATAACTCTGCAAAGAAAACCTTATGCCCATCTTCTTTTCCCCACTCTGCACTACTCCAGTCCATTGCCTTCTGACAGCCCCGGCCATGAGTAGATTCACATCCTCTGCTGCCCTTCCACTACCTGCTTTCAGAGCTGCCTCTGCCAGCGCTCAGGGTGCCAATTTGATGAGCAGCCCTGCCATTCAGCTCTCAGGTAAGCAAGAAGCAATGATCAAATGCCTTGTGTGTGCATTTTGCATTGTACGTTGTCATTTCACACCTCCTAACAATAACTCTGCAAAGAAAACCTTATGCCCACTCCCCAGATGCAAAAAGGGATCATGTAGGAAGTAAAAAAGACCTGGTTCATGTCACACACAGCTAGTCAACACTGGGCTGATTTGAACCCAGGTCTTCTCTGACCTCAAAGTCCTGTACCTTCTCACGGCACTGTGCTGCCTCCTAGTGGAACATCCGCCTTTGACCCATTTTTGTAGTACCAAATGAGTCCTTATTATTTCTTTTTCTGATGTACTCCTGAGTTTAAAATCACTGGTGGCTCAGAAGTTTAAAAAATCCACCTGCAAGGCAGGAGATTAGGGTTTGATCCCTGGGTTGGGAAGTAGGAGACTGGTGGGCTAGAGTCCATGGACTTACAAAGAGTCAGACATGACTGAGAGACTAACACACTCAATGAATAGAGGATGGAAAAAAAGCTCAAAATAGCAATATTACTAAAATAATAATACCACCTACTATCTTCCAGGAACATTCAGAAGTTGAAGCTTTTACTTTCCTAGGAGGCCAGGATTCCTGTCTATTTTACAAATGAGAAACCCAAGGCCCAGAGAAGTTAGGAACCTGTCCAAGGACACACAGCTCATGAATCCAGAAGCTGTAATTATAACCCAAGTTTACCTTACTTCAAGACCCTTGCTTTTCCTACTATGCAACTCTAGCCCCCTAGTTGGAAATCTCTCTTCTGTAGATTAAAGAAGTTTTCAAATTTATTTATATGAAGCATTACAAGAAGTACAAGGAGGAAAACAAAGATGAAGAAGACAAAAATAAATGATAGTGTGTCCCCTCCAAAACTCACCATGCAGGAACATCTCTAAAATCTTTTTTAAGTCTTTCTTATTTTAGTGGTCTGTCCATCTTTTGGAGAAGGCAATGGCAACCCACTCCAGTACTCTTGCCTGGAAAAACCCCATGGACGGAGGAGCCTGGTAGCCTGCAGTCCATGGGGTCGTGAAGAGTCAGACACGACTGAAGTGACTTAGCAGCAGCAGTAGCAACATCCATCTTTTAAAACTTTATTTCCCATATGCCAACAAAGGGTACTCTTCTCATTATATGCTTCTTATTTTCAGTTAAACAGGCTACCAATTCAAAGTCATCATTAAAATTTTTTAACTTGACCTTTCTATACATATGTCTCTATATATATGTATACATCATAGATATATGTATAGATATAGATAGGTGTATATATACACTGATATCTATATATGTATCCATAGGAAGAGATACACATATGTGAATCTATATATCCTACCTTTAGAAATAGATATATAGAGATCAGACATGAACTAGTTAATTTTTAGGGAATTCATAAATCAAGACAACAACCTTCTTTTTAAAAATGTAGTCTTTATGTCAATTGGGAAACTGAAGAGTACAGCCACTTTTGTTTTATATGGTCAGACAAATGGCTTCAGTGCCATTAACGTGTAAGACATTTTCAGTATTACTTTATTTTTCACTCAGTTCCCTAGTTGTGGCATCATATTTCACTCAGAAACATGCACAAGTCAAGTTGATATGTTCTATTTTTATTTCTTTTTCTTATATATTCTATTTCTTAATTCACAAAGTGCCAGAACAGTCTCCCACATGATATATCACAGTTAGACCTGATCCTTTTTCCAAAGTGATGATGGAAAAAAACAAAAATAACAACTTCGATATCCAGATTATGTTGCAAACACAGGTAGTAATTTTGATTACTGAAGACATATGTCAACTGAAAATAAGACCAAGATGATTAACTCATTTTATCTTAACCATCAAATAGCTGTTGTTGTTTGGTCACCCGGTCATGTCCAACTCTTTACGACCCCATGGACTGCAGCACATCAGGCCTCCCTGTCCCTCACCATCTCCTGAAGCTTGCCCAAGTTCATGTCCATTGCATTGGTGATGCCATATAGATAGTAATTTTGATGACTGAAGACATATGTCAACTGAAAATAAGATCAAGATGATTAATTCATTTTATCTTAACCACCAGGTACCAGCCAGAAAACAATAACCAGCACTCACAAATGACTAGTCCTGGGTTTGAACTGGTGACCTGAAAGTCAGAGGCTTTTTACTTCCCCTTCCTGAAGCCAGTTCCTAGAGTCACGCACTGCCCCTAGTCTGAANAGTAGCTTGTTCATTTTCACTAAATGAACAAACTCTAGACAGAGAGGCAATGGAACTCATTCACTTAGTGGCTTTTGTTAACTGTCCTAGACTATGGAAACTTTAGCATTCTCTCCTTTTGACTGCCCCTGCTGCCCATTGACATAGCCAAAGAAGTCCAAGTCAAGCCAGGAGACTTAGAAAATTAAGGCAGTAATAGATGTGTTTTGGGGGGAAACATCCAGCTTCAGCATGGAAAGGGGATTTAAGAGAGGGCAAAAATGGAATGCAAAGAGCTAACTCTTTGGAAAAGACCCTGATGCTGGGAAAGATTGAAAGCAGGAGGAGAAAGGGAAGACAGAGGACAAGATGGTTGGATGGCATCACTGCCTCAAAGGACATGAGTTTGAGCAAGCTCTGGGAGATACTGAAGGACAGGGATGCCTGGCGTGCTGCAGTCCATGGTGTCACAAAAGAGTCGGACATGACTGAGGACTGAACAACAACAACAAAGAATGGATTAAAGGAGGCCAGTAAAGAGATTAAGATAGCAGCCCAAGAAGATGGCTTCTTAGAAGAGATCATTTCGTGNCTGCAACCCCATGGACTGCAGTACACCAAGCCTCCCTATCTGTCAACACCTCCCAGAGTTTACTCAAACTCATGTCCATTGGGTCAGTGATGGCATCCAACCATCTCATCCTCTGTCATCCCCTTCTCCTCCTGCCCTTAGTCTTTCCCAGCCTCAGGGTCTTTTCAAATGAATCAGCTCTTTGCATCAGATGACCAAAGTTTTGGAGCTTCAGCTTCAGCATCAGTCTTTCCAATGAACACTTAGGACTGATCTCCTTTAGGATGAAATGGTTGGATCTCCTTGCAGTCCAAGGGCCTTTGAAGAGTCTTCTCCAACACCACAGTTCAAAAGCATCAATTCTTCAGTGCTCAGCCTTCTTTAAGTCCAGCTGTCACATCCATACATGACCACTGGAAAAAACATAGCTTTGACTAGGCGGAAGCCACTTCAGTATTCTTGCCTTGAGAATCCCTTGAACAGTATGATTATTATCCTAGTTTCTACCTAAAATACATGTAAGGAGTTTTTAACTCCGGTTTCACTCATGATATTTTCCTTTGTCTTTTTGGAGTTTGAATATTGCATGCTTAAGTATTGGTTTCTTCATATTTTCCTGTTTGGTATTCTCTGAGCTATCTTGATTTATCTTCAGTGCTCAGCCTTCTTTAAGTCCAGCTGTCACATCCATACATGACCACTGGAAAAAACATAGCTTTGACTAGGCGGAAGCCACTTCAGTATTCTTGCCTTGAGAATCCCTTGAACAGTATGATTATTATCCTAGTTTCTACCTAAAATACATGTAAGGAGTTTTTAACTCCGGTTTCACTCATGATATTTTCCTTTGTCTTTTTGGAGTTTGAATATTGCATGCTTAAGTATTGGTTTCTTCATGTTTTCCTGTTTGGTATTCTCTGAGCTATCTTGATTTATGGTTTGGTGACTGTTACTTATTTTGAAAAGATTTTAGATGTCGTAACTGAAAATGTTTCTGGTGCTTTTCTTTTTCTTCTTCATTTAGTATCCTTACTAAGTATATATTATACCACTTGCAATTGTCTGACAGTGCTTGGATATCGTTGTTCAATTCTCTCATTATTTTTGTCTCTTTGAATCTTAGTTTGGAAATTCTATATTGCCCAATTTTCAAGCTCCCTGATTCATTCCTTGGCTGTGCCCAGGTGACAGGTGAGTCTATCAAAGTCATTTTTAATTTCTGTAACAATGTTGTTGCTGTTGTTTAAATATCTGGATATATTTTTGATTAACTTTATATATTTTGATCCTCTCTTTTTCTGATGAGTCTAGTTAATGGAATGTCAATTTTGTTTCTTTTTAGAAAACTAGCTCTTTGTCTTATTGATTTTTTGTAATTTAAAGATCTGTTTCATTTTTTCTACTTTGATATTTATCTTATCTTACCTTTTACTAGCTTAGGGTTTTTTATGTTTTTCTAATTCTTTTCAGTGTAAGCTTAAGTGGTTTATTTAAGATTTTTTTTTTCTTCTTTATCGAGGTTCACTTTATTGTGATCACCTATTAGAACTGCTTTTGCTATGACTCATAGATTTTGGATCATTGTGTTTTTATTTTCATTTGCCTCTAGGCATTTTTAAATTTCCTTTGTTTCCTTCACTACTGACCTGTTGGTTTTTAGTATCATATTGTTTAGCCTCCACATTTTTGTGTATTGTTTTGCAGTATTAAATATAAGCTTGATTATATATATTATATATATATATATATGTATACACACATTTGATTTCTAGTTTCATAGCTTTGTGGTGGAAAATATGCTTGAAATGATTTCAAACTTCTTAAATTTACTGAAACTTACTTTGCATTTTTTTCTATCCTGGAGAATGGCCCATAAGCCTTTGAATGTTATGCTATTCTGCTGCTTTTGGATGGAATATTTTATGTTTATCTATTAAACTTATCTAACTTGCATTGGAGAAGGAAATGACAACCCACTCCAGTGTTCTTGCCTGAAGAATCCCAGGGGCGGAGGAGCCTGATAGGCTGCCATCTACGGGGTCACACAGAGTCGGACATGACTGAAGCTACTTAGCAGCAGCAGCAGCAGCAACCTAACATGTCATTTAAGTTCAGGGTTTTCTTACTGATTTTCTATCTAGATGAACTGTCCATTGATGTAAGTGGGACATTTGAGCCCCTACTATTATTGTGATACCTTGTGTTTCTTCATGTTTGTTAATATGTAGATGCTCCTATGTTGGGTGTGTGTGTGTGTGTGTATATATATATATATATATATTTGCAACTGTTATAGCTCCTTTTTGAATCAATTATTTTATATTATGTAATGCTTCTTTTGCCTTTTGTGTTATAATCTTTGTTTCAAAGTCTACTTTCTATGATATAAATACTACTACTCCAGCTATCTGTTTGCATTTTCGTGCAATGTCTTTTTCCATCCCCTCACCTGCAGCTTATGTTAGTTTCAAGCTAAAGCTGAGTTTCTTGCAGGCAGTATATATGTGGGTCCTCTATTTGTGTCCATTCCACCACTTTGTGTCTTTTAATTAGAACATTTAAAATCTATTTACCTTTTAAGCAATTATTTATACGTATATGCTTATTGTCATTTTGTTAATTATTTTCAGGTTGTTTTAGAATTTCTTTTTTTTTTCCCTTTCGTTTCTTTCACTCCGTTTGTTATTTGATGAAATTATTTAGTGTTATGTTTGGATTATTTTCTTCTTTTTTTTTTTTTTTTTTTTAGCATGTGTGTTTATTACAGGCTTTTAGTTTGTGGCTACCACAGGGTTTATATACAGTATCTTATGTATGTATACACATACCTACACATATCGCTTTAATTTGTTGATCTCTCAAATTCTGGTAGATTATCTAGTAAAGAACCCACCTGCGATGCTACAGAGCCCTTGGTTGATTCCTGGGTTGGGAAGACCCCCTGGAAAAAGGATGGGCTACCCACTGCAGCATTCTTGGGCTTCCTTGGCTCAGACAGTAAAGAATGCCCCTGCAATGCTGGACACCTGGGTTTGATCCTTGCGTTGGGAAGATCCCCTGGAGGAGGGCATGGCAACCCATTCAAGTTTGGTTGCCTGGAGAAACTCCATGGACAGAGGAGCTTGGCGGGCTACAGTTCATGGTGTCACAAAGTGTTGGACATGACTGAGCGACTAAGAATGTACGCTTAAGTTCTAAAATACAAGACCTGTATTTTTTCTCCTCTTCACTGTTTTTACTGTTTTATTTTAAATTATATTATACAATTTTTGTATTGTATTAGTCTGTAACTACTTATTATGGATATACATTATTTTACTCCTTTTCTCTTTTAATCTTCCTATGGTTTTATAAGTGATCTACATTTGCTGTGTATTTTCTTTATCAATAAAATTCTTCTTCTTGTTATTTTCATGTTTCCCATGTCATCTTTTCTGCTCACAGAAATCCCTTGGATATTTCTTGTGGAGACAATTTAGTAGTACTGAACACTTTTAGCTTCTGTTTGTCTGTAGAATTTATTTCTCCTTAAAATCTGAATGATAACCTTGCTCGGTGTTGTTTTGTTGTTGATCACTTGTTTGTTTTGATTGTAGCCTTTTTCCTTTCATCACTTTAAATATACTTTGCAATTCTCCTTATCTGTGAAGTATCTGCTGCAAAATCAGCTGGTAATTTTAGGAGTTCCATTGTACATATCTAGTTGCTTCTATCTTTCTGCTTTTAGTGGCCTCTCTTTATTTTTATTTTATTTTATTAATATTATTGTTATTTATTTTATTATGATTTATTTTTGTTCTATTTAATTTTTTCCAGTTTAATTCAAAGGGTCTTTATTTGGGCCTCTTTGGATTAATCTTATTTGGGACTCTATGTGTGTTCTGGGCCTTTCTGTATTCTTTCCCAGGTTTGGAAAATTTTTGGCTTTTATTTCTTTGCATGTTTTCTCTGCCATTTTCTCTCTTTTTGTAATGGGAGCCTTATAAAGCAATAGTTTGTACATTTGATGTTGCCTCAGAGGACTGAAACTGTCCTCCTTTTTTAATCCCTGTTTTATTTTTTTGTTGTTGCTCAGCTTGAGTGATTTCTGTTTGTCTGTCTTCGAGTCACTGATCCATTCTTCATGATGTTTAATCTAATTTTGAATCCTTCTTGTGTATTTTTATTTAAGTTATTATTTTCTTCAGGTTTGATTCTTCCTTGTATTTTCTAATTCTGTTAATCTTTTTATTGTGCTCATCCATTCTTCTACTGAATTTGTTGTGCTTCTTTATGATCATTACCTTGAACTCTTTATTGGGATAGATTGTTTACACCACTTCACTTATTTCTTCTTCTGGGGCTTTATCTTATTCCTTTGGAACAATTATTTACCACTTAATTTTGCCTGATTCTCTGTCTTGTTTGTATGTATTAGGTTCAGTTCAGTTCAGTTCAGTTGCTCAGTCATGTCTGACTCTTTGCAACCCCATGAATCGTAGCACGCCAGGCCTCCTTGTCCATCACCAACTCCCAGAGTTCACTCAGACTAACGTCTATCGAGACCGTGATGCCATCCAGCCATCTCATCCTCAGTCGTCCCCTTCTCCTCCTGCCCCCAATCCTTCCCAGCATCAGGGTCTTTCCAATGAGTCAACTCTTCGCATGAGGTGGCCTCCCAGTTTGTAGAAGTAGACGCATGTGAAAGATGTCCTATAAGGCCTAGTAACATACTCCCCTCTGGTCACCAGAGTTTATAATCTAAAACTGACCTTGTGTGGGCTGGGTTGGGTCTTCTGTTGTGGTAGGGCTGACAACTGTGGTGTGTTGGTAGCTGGGTCTAGTCCTTGGCCTGGCTGACTTTCATATTCTGCTTTGTGCAGAGACTACCAGTCTCTGGTGACCAAGACCTTACTAAGGGGAGGTTGGTTGCCTTGCCTGAGGAGTCCTGGGGCTGGTGGTAACCTGTTTTTGGGTAAGACCAGTTCCAGTGTGGCTGGCTGTAGGGCCCAGGATTTCTGGAGTTAGTTTCTGCCAGTTGGTGGACAGTGTTGAGTGCTGGCATGGCTGGATGCAGGATCTCAGTGATTCTGGGGTTAATGCCAGTCCATAAGTGGGTGGGATGATGGTCTCGGTGGGTGGCTATGGGTCCAGGTTCCTGGGACTAGTGCTGGCTTATTGGTAGATGCAGCCATAGCCTTGAAAGTCCTGGGACTGTTATCCTGCTGGGAGTAGGGATTATCATGAAAATCAAAACAAACAAACTGGTTAGGAGACCTGGAGGAAAGGCTGATGCCATTCTTATGGTGGGCAGGATGGGGTCTCCAGAAGACTGACTACTTGTGTCTTGGGGTCCTGGGATTAGCTCGTGTGCAAGGTTATGTCCTGGTACTAGTAGTAAAGAGGAAAGAGAAAATGTTAGTCACTTAGTCTATCTGACTCTTTGCCACCCTATGGACTGTAGCCCACCAGGCTCCTTTGTCCATGAAATTCTCCAGAAAAGAATACTGGATTGAGTTGCCATTCTGTCTCCAGGGGATCTTCTCAAGCCAGGAATTGAACCCATGGCTCCCACATTGAAGGCAGATTTTTTACCATCTGAACCACTGGGGAAGTCAGAGGGAGGAGTCCAAATGGCCCTTGCCATGAGCTACTAGCACCCGCAGGGTAGAACAAGCTCCAAATATGGTTAGCACCAGCACGTATGTCCTAAGGGCTTGTCCCAGGGACCTCCTGCCTCTCTGAGAGCAAGCAGGTCTGGTTCAGGACCTGTAAGATGGCTGTCTCCGTGCTGGGTCTCAGAGTTTGTTAGCACTGCCCTGCCCCTTTTAAGAGTGGAATATCTTTTGTGCTCTGGGTTTTAAAGCAAGCCCTCTTGGCCCTCAAAGTCAGGACATTCTGGCATTCTGAGGACTTATTTGATGCAAGACTCATTTGGGGAAGGACTCCAGAGCTGCAAGTCAATGTGGGGCTCAAATTCTCATTTCTTGGGGACAACTTTTACAATTCTGGTTATCTTCTTTGTGAGTTGCCTACCCCTGAATGTGGGTTTTGAGTATACTATATTTCTGCTGCTCCTACCCATTTTGCTGTGGTTCCTTCTTTATACCTTCAGTTATGGAAAATCTTTTGTGTTAGATTTCAGAATAATAATTGCTCTATAACTTTTACTTTTAATGTGACTGAAGGAGGAGATGAGTTCAGAGTCTTCTAATTCTACCATCTTGACCAAACTTCCTGAATTTTGATCAATCAGTTATTTTAAGTTCTCTGTTTACCAGAGAATATGTGGTTTATCTGAGTCTGGTTTTAATGTTTGCTTTGCTTCTTCACTCTGAATTTTCCTTTTTCCTTTTTCTTTTTTTTTGCTTAATTTTCAGCATGCTTTGTAATTTTCTGTTGAATGATCAACAAGATGTATCAGGTATTAGAACTGACATTATTTGACATTCAATGTGGATTTGCATGTTAATTTGGCTAGGAATTGAGCCTTATTTCCTGTTTTCTATAGCTGTACATGTCAGAAATTTCATTTTCTCTAATTTCCTTGTTTGTATGCTTTTGCCTGTTTATTTGTTTACTTGTTTATTTTGATTCTTGTTTTAGGTTTCTTTAAGAAACTCTGCTAGTGGCTGTGTCTTTTACTCTCCTAGTTGCAATTCACTGGAATTATGCTTAAGCTTACTGATGTGGTGATAAATTTTGAGAAAGAGAAGAAAACTGTTCTATACTGATTAAATCTCAGTTTTTTTAGTGGACTTTCACTATAATCTTTAAACTTGTTTCTTATCTTTTCTTCTCTCCTTAAGTTAGATAGAAAGTCCAATTTGGAGTTTACTAATTATCCTTCTCCAGGTCATAAAGAGTCCTTGGTAATGTTGATATCCTTGGAAGTCAAGCTCCAGTTATTAAAAACAAAACAAAACAAAAAAACCTTTAGTGTATTTTGAAGTGAATTTGTTGCTTTCACTGCTAAACAATAGAAGATTTTCTTGCAACCTATTGCAGGAGAATCTTGTGACCAAATCCAAAATGGTTTAGAGGTTTCTATAAGATTGGTTCTGGTAATTTTTTTGTTGTGTTTTGTATTATATCGTTATTAGGCATCCCAGGTGGCATTAGTGTTAAATAATCCACTAACTAGTGCAGGAGACAAGAGATGCAAGTTTGATTCCAGGGGCAGGAAGATCCCCTGGAGGAGGGCAAGGCAACCCAGTCCGGCTTTCTTCCCTGGAGAATCCCATGGACAGAGGAGCCTAGCAGGCTATGGTCCATAGGGTTGCAAAGAGTCAGACAGGACTGAAAAGACTCATGTTATTAAGACTTTATTTTTTTGGAGCAGCTTTAGGTTAGTAGTAATTTGAAGGGCGGTATGGAGATTTCCCATACAACCTTATTCCCACATATCCCTAGACTCCCTGATTACTAATATATCCTCTCAGTGTGGGACATTGTTACAGCTGAAAAGCCTAAAAGGACATATAATCATCCAGTGTCCATATCTATATTACAATTAACTCCTGTTGCTGTAATTCTAATAATCTGAACAAATGCATCCAATTTTATGATATTATACAGAATATTTTCACCCCTAAAAGTCATCTGTGCTCTGCTTATTCATTTCTCCTCCAACCAAACCTCTGGCAGTCAGTACTCTTTTTTCTGTCTCCATACTTTTGTCTTTCCCAAGTTGTCATACCTTGGGGTCATGTAGCAAATAGCCTTTTCAGATAAATTCTTTCACTTAGAAATATGCATTTAAGATTCCTCCATGTCCTTTCAAGGCTTGTTAGTTCATTATTCATACCAAATAATATCCAATTGTCCAGATATATCACAGTTTATACATGCATTTACTTACTAATAGACACTTTGATTGTTTCCAAGTTTTAGAAATTATAAATTAAGTTGTTATAAATACCCTCATACAGATTTTTGTGTGGAAATATTTCAAAGTTTGTATAAATACTAAATAGCATAATTGATGGATGTTATGGAAAGAGTTTGTTTAGTTTTGTAAAAGCCCACCTGTCCCAAAACTGCCTTCCAGAACTGTTTGCACTCATCATAAATGAATAAGAGTTTCTATTGCCTCATATCCTTACCACCATTTGATATTATCAGTGTTTGGATTTTGTCCATTTCAACAGACTCATAGTATTATCTCATTATTGTATTAATTTACATTTTCTTGATGATATAAAAAATGAAACAATTTTTAATGTGTTTATTTTCTATCTATAAATATTCCCTGGTGAGATGTCTGTAATGTCTTCAGTCTTTTTAAAAATAAGGTTGTTTGTTTTCTTATTGTTCAATTCTAAGAATTCTTTGCATATTTTGGATTACATTCCTTTATCAGATATGTCTTTTGCAAATATTTTTTCCCAGTATGTGACTCTCTTCTCAGTTTCTTGAGCATAAGTTTTCAATTTTAATAAAATACAATCTACCAAATATTTATTTCATAGATCTATCTTTTCTTTTGCATCTAAAAAGCTGTTGTGATATCCAAGGTCTTCTATTATCTTGAAATAGATTTATAGACTTTCATTTTACTTTAGGTCTGTTATCTATTTTGAGTTAAAGTTTGTGAAAGATAAGGTTTGTGTTTAGATTATCATTATTGTTGTTATTTGTAGTGTGGATGTCCACTTGCTCTGATACCATTTTGAGAAGACTACTTTTATTCTATTATATTGCCTTTGCTTTTTTTTCAAAGATTATTTGACTATATTTTTGTGGTCTTTTTTTTTTTCAAGGCTCTCTGCTCTACTATGTTGATCTCCTTGTCTCTTCTTTTTTATTATTTTTATTTTTTTATTTAATTCTTATTTTTACTTTATTTTACTTTACATTACTGTATTGGTTTTGCCATACACTGATATGAATCCACACCACACTTTCTTGCTCACAGTAGCTTAGTAACAAGTCTAGAAATCATTATTGGTTGGGGCATAGACTTGGATTACCATTATATTGAATGGTTTGCCTTGGAAACAGAGATCATTCTGTCATTTTGAGATTGCATCCAAGTACTGCATTTCAGATTATTTTGTTGACCATGATGGCTATTCCATTTCTTCTAAGGGATTTTTTTCCACAGTAGTAGATATAATGGCCATCTGAGTTAAATTCACTCATTCTAGTTCATTTTAGTTCGCTGATTCCTAAAATGTCAATGTTCACTCTTGCTATCTCCTATTTGACCACCCTCAATTTAACATGATTCATTGACCTAACATTTCATATTCCTATGCAATATTACTTTTTTTTTTAGGGAGTCCAGGGAAAGATTTATTTTTATATTTGTAATATGAAGGCATATATGTATACAAAGAGGAAATGTAAAATAGTTTATAATCTTATGATTTCACTTCTGTTTGGTGTATTTCACTTCTGCTTTGGTCATAAGAACTGAATCAATTTCACTTGTGGCAATATTGCTCTTTATAGTATCAGATTTAAGTTCCATCTCTAGTCACAGCCACAAATGGTGCTGTTTGTGTTTTGACTCTGCCTCTTCATTCTTTCTGGAGTTATTTCTCCACTCATCTCCAGTAGCATATTAGGCACCTATTGATCTGAGCAGTTAATCTTTCAGTGTCCTACCTTTTTGCTTTTCATATTGTTCATGGAGTTCTCAAGGCAAAAATACTAAAGTGGTTTGCCATTCTCTTCTCTAGGGGACCACATTTTTTTCAGAACTCTCTACCATGACCCATCTATCTTGGGTGGCCCTATTTGACATGGCTCATAGTTTCATTGTGTTAGACAAGACTGTGGTCCCTCTGATCAGATTGGTTAGTTTTCTGTGATTGTGATTTTCAATCTGTCTGCCCTCTGATGGAGAAAGGTAAGAGGTTATGAAAGAGTCCAGATGGGAGAAACTGACTGACAGGGAAACTGGGTCTGTTCTGATGGGTGAGGCCATGCTCAGTAATTCTTTAATCCAATTTTCTGTTGATGAGTGGGCTGTGTTCCCTCCCTGTTATTTGACCTGAGGCAAAACTATGGTGGAAGTAAGGAAGATAATGCTGACCTCCTTCAAAAGGTCCCACGCACACACTGCTATACTCAGTGGCCTCAAACTTGCAGCAGGCATGGCCAACCCACACTTCCACCAGAGACTACTAGAAACTCACAAGCAAGTCTCAGTCAGCCTCTTTTGGGGTCACTGCTCCTTTTTCTGGGTCCTGGTGTGCACAAGATTCTGTGCCTTCCAAGAGTCTGTTTGCCAGTCCCGTGTAAGTTCTGGCACCTCTATGGTGGGGATAATGGTGACCTCCTCCAAGAGAGCTTGTGCCATAGCCAGGTCTACTGCATAGCGAGCCCCTGCCCCTTCAGTAGTCCACTGCTGATCCACACCTCCTCAGGAGACACTCAAATGCAATCTATCTCAGTCTCTGTGGGGTCTCTGGGTCCTGGAGCACATAAGGTATGTTTGAGCACACTGAACATGTTTGGAAGGCATGGGGTTTGATTTGAAATGTGATTTTGTCCCTCCTACCATCCTGCGGGGCTTCTACTTTGCCTTAGGATGTGGGGTATCTCCTCACAGTCATTCCAGAGCCGTGCAATCATCATTCAAGCATCATGCAGCCACCACTCTCATAGGTTCTATGAAGACTTATAAGACCTTCTAGAACTAATATTCAAAAAAGATATTCTTTTCATTATATGGGACCAGAATGAAAAAGTAGGAAGTCAAGAGATACCTAGAGTAACAGGCAAATTTGGCCTTGGAGTACAGAATGATTTAGAACAAAGGCTAATAGAGTTTTGCCAAGAAAACACACTGGTCACAGCAAACACCCTCTTCCACAACACAAGAGATGACTCTACACTTGGACATCACCAGATGGTCAATACCAAAATTTGACTGATTATATCCTTTGCAGCCAAAGATGGAGAAAAGTGAAGTTGCTCAGTCGTGTTCGACTCTTTGCGACTCCATGGATTGTAGCCTATGAGGCTCCTCCATCCATGGAATTTTCCAGGCAAGAGTGCTGGAGTGGATTGCCATTTCCTTCTCCAGGGGACTTTCCCAACCCAGGAAGCGAGCCCAGGTCTCCCACGTTGCAGGCAGATGTTTTACCTTGAAAGCCATCAGGGAAGCCCAGCTAAAGATGGAGAAGCTGAATACAATCAGCAAAAACAAGACAGGGAGCTGATTTTGGCTCAGACCATGAACTCCTTATTGCCAAATTCAGTCTTAAATTGAGAAAAGTAGGGAAAACCACTAGACAATTCAGGTATGACCTAAATCAAATCCCTTATGAATATACAGTGGAAATGATAAATAGATTCAAGGGGTTAGATCTGATGGACAGAGTGCCTGAAGAACTATGAGCAGAGGTCCATGACGTTGTACAGGAAGCAGTGATCAAGGACATCCTCAAGGTAAAGAAAGCAAAAGGTAAATGGTTGTCTGAGGAGGCCATAAAAATAGCTCTGAAAAGAAGAGAAGAGAAAGGAAAAAGAAAAATGAAAGATATACCTATTTGAATGCAGAGTTCCAAAGAATAGCAAGGAGAGATAGAAAGCCTTCCTCAGTGATCAATGCAAATAAAATGAGGAAAACAATAGAATGGGAAAGACTAGAGATCGCGTCAAGAAAATTAGAAATACCAAGGGAAATTTCATGGAAAGTTGGGCACAGTAAGGGACAGAAATGGTATGGAGTAGCAGAAACAGAAGATATTAAGATGTGGCTAGAATACACCGAAGCACTCTTTAAAAAAGATCTTCAAGACCCAGATAATCACAATGGTGTGATCACTTGCCTAGAGCTAGACATCCTGGAATGTGATGTCAGGTGGGCCTTAGGAAGCATCGCTATGAACAAAGCTAGTGGAGGTGATGGAATTCCAGTTGCGCTATTTCAAACCCTAAATGATGATGCTGTGAAAGTGCTGTACTCAATGTGCCAGCAAATTTGGAAAACTCAGCAGTGGCCACAGCAATGGAAAACATCAGTGTTCATCCCAACCTCAAAGAAAAGCAATTCCAAAGAAAGCTCAGATTACCGCACAATTGCACTTATCTCCATACTAGCAAAGTGATGCTCAAAATCTCCATGCTAGGCTTCAACAGTACATGAACCGTGAACTTCCAGATGTTCAAGCTGGATTTAGAAAAGGAATAGGAACCAGAAATCACATTGCCAATGTCCTCTGGATCATCAAAAAAGCAAGAGAGTTCCAGGAAAAAAAATCTACTTCTGCTTTATTGACTATGACAAAGCCTTTGACCGTATGGATCAGAACAAACTGTGGAAAATTCTTCAAGAGATAGGAATCCAGACCATCTGACCTACCTCCTGAGAAATATGTATGCAGGTCAGGAAGCAACAGTTAGAACCAGACAAGGAACAACAGACTGGTTCCCTTGGGAAAGGAGTACGTCAAGGCTGTATATCGTCATCCTATTTATTTAACTTATATGAAGAGTGCAACATGAGAAATACTGGACTGGATGAAAAACAAGCTGAAATCAAGATTGCCAGGAGAAATATCAGTAGCCTCAGATAAGCATATAGAACCACACTTATGGCAGAAAGAGAAAAACTAAACCTTTTTATGAAAGTGAAAGAGGTGAATTAAAATCTTGGCTTAAAAATCAACATTCAGAAAACTAAGGTCATGGAATCTGGTCCCATCACTTCATGGCAAATTGATGGGGAAACAGTAGAAATAGTGAGAGACTTTATTTTTGGGGGGCTCCGAAATCACTGAAGATGGTGACTACAGCCATGAAATTAAAAGAGCTTTGCTCCTTGAAAGAAAAGTTATGACCAACCTAGACAGCATATTAAAAAGGAGAGACATTACTTTGCCAATAAAGGTCCATCTAGTCAAAGCTATGCTTTTTCCAGAAGTCACGTATGGATATGCAGTTGGACTATAATGAAAGCTGAGTGCCAAAAAATTGATGCTTATGAACTGTGTTGTTGGAGAATCCCGTGTGTTGCTTGAGAGTCCCTTGGGCTGCAAGGAGATCCAACCAGTCCATCCTAAATAAAATCAATCCTGAATGTTCATTGGAAGGACTGATTCTAAAGCTGCAACTCCAATACTTTGTCCACATGATGTGAAGAACTGACTCATTTGAAAAGATTCTGATGCTGGGAAAGATTGAAGGAGGGAGGAAAAGCGGACGACATAGGATGAGATGGTTAGATGGCATCACCTACTCAATGGACATGAGTTTGAGTAAACTCTGGGAGTTGGTGATGGACAGGGAGGCCTGGTGTGCTGAAGTCCATAAGTGACAAAGATTCGGACATGACTGAGAGACTGAACTGAACTGAAGTCTATACATCAGGAAGTATCAGTTTTTCAACTTTCTTCTTCTTCAATATTGTTTTTGGTATTCTGCATCTTTCTCCTTATCATATGTAAATTTAGGGTCCCTTTGTCCATAGTTACATAACAACCTGCTACATTACTGAGAATTTCCACATTTGCAAGCTGGATTTAGAAAATGCAGAGGAACCAAGGATCAAATTGCCAACATCTGTTGGATAATAGAAAAAGCAAGATGTGATTTTCTAGGCAGTAGTCCTGGAGTGGGCTGCCATTTCTTCTCCAGGGGTTCTTCCCAACCCAGGGATTGAACCAGGGTCTCCAGCATTGTAGACAGACACTTTACCATCTGAGCCACCAGAGAAGTTCAGTTAGCTAAGATAATTCAAGAAAAAGAAAAAAATCTGCTTCATTGTCTATGGTATATCCTTTGACTGTGTAGATCACAACAAACTGTGGAAAATACTTAAAGAGAAGAGAATACCAAACCATCTTACCTGCCTCCTGAGAAACCTATATGTAGGTCAAGAAGCAACAGTTAGAACCAGATATGAAACAATGGACTGATTGTAGCTTTGGAAACTAATTTGTCATGCTGCTTGTTTTTCATCCTGCTTATTTAACTTATATGCATAGTACATCAGGCAAAATGCTGGGCTGGATGAAGTACAAGTTGGAAATAACATTAGTAGGGGAAACATCAACAATCTCAGATATACAGATGACACACTTTTATGGCAAAAAGTGAAGAGGAATTAATGAGCCTCTTGTTGAAGGTGAAAGAGGAGAGTGAAAAAACTGGCTTAAAACTCAGCATGCAAAAACTGAAGATCATGTCATCCTGTCCCAGTGTATCATGGCAAATAGATGGGGAAACAATGGAAACAGTGACAGACTTTATTTTATTGGGCTCCCAAATCACTGTGGAAGGTGACTGCAGTCATGAAATTAAAAGACACTTACTCCTTGGAAGAAAATCTCTGGTAAATATAGACAGCATATTAAACAGCAGAGACATTACTCTGCCAACAAAGGTTCGTCTAGTCAAAGCTATGGTTTATCCAGTAGTCATGTGCAGATGTGAGTTGGACCATAAAGAAAACTGAGCACTGACAAATTGATGTTTTCAAACTGTGGTGTTTGAGAAGACTCTTGATAGCCCCTTGGACTGCAAAGAGATCATATAGTCAATTCTTAAGGAAATCAACCCTGAATATTTATTGAAAGACTGATGCCGAGGCTGAAGCTCCAATATTTTTGCCACCTGATGTGAAGAGACAACTCATTGGAAAAGACTCTATGCTGGGAAAGATTGAGAGCAGGAGGAGAAGGTGATGACAAAGGATGAAATGGTTGATATGCATCACTGACTCAGTGGACATGAATTTGAACAAACTCCAGGAGATGGTGAAGGAAGCCTGGCATGCTGCAGTCCATGGGATCACACATAGTCAGACACAATAGCAACTGGACAGCAACAATGACTGCTGGGATTAGAGTGAAGTGCAATTGAATCTATACAAAAATGGGAAGCACTGCCACTTTGAGAATATTTAATTTTTATTCATGAACATGGGATATATTTTCATTAATTTAGTTTTTTATTTATTGAAATTCAGTAATTTTTTCCACATGTATTGTGTACCTATTTTGTACCTATATTTATGCCTGAGTATTTTTAGATGGTGTTAATGCAAATAGCATTGTGCCTTTTATTTTAAAATTAATTTGCTCATTTTTTTTAAAGCATTTTTATCCAATACTCTTTTTTTAAGCATTTATCAGTTCCGAGACTTGATTGTTGTTCTTGTATATTCTACATTGATGATCTTGTTGTCTGTGAACAAGAAAAGTCTATTTTCCCCACCAATTTGTGTACTCTTGATTTCCCTCCCTTTTCTTATTGTATTATCTAGAAATTCTATTGAAATCCTGAAAAAAAATTATGAGAAAGTACATCCTTTTCTTGTATCTGGTTCTAGTGGGAAAGATTTGACATCTCACCAGTAAGTCTGATGTTAGCTGTACTTTTTTTTTTTCTTTTTTGTAACTATTTATCAAGTTGAGGAAGCTCCCCTCTATTTCTACATTATTAAGAGTTTTTATCATGATTGAATGATAAGTTTCTGTCAACTGCTTTTGCTATATATTTGTGTGTGTGTGCTCAATCATGTCTGGTTCTTTGGGACCCCGTGGACTTTAGCCCTCCAGGCTCCTGTATCCATGGAGTTTTCCAGGCAAGAATACTGGAGTGGGATATACATTAATATGCATATATATTTTTTAAGATTCTTTATGTGTTGGATTACAAGAGTTGATCTCAAATATTGAAATTACCTTGTATTCCTGGAATAATTTACTTGGTTGTGGGTGTTTTCTTTTCACATTATTGAATTTGAACTACTAGTATTTTCTGAAGGAGTTTTGCGTCTATATTGATGAGATATATTGATCTGTAGTTTTCTTATAATATCTTTGGGCAATTTGGGTGTTTCTCCATTTTTAATAATTTCACAGAGTACAGAATTCCAGGTTGGTTGTTTGTTTGTTTGTTTTCCTCAACACTTCAATTATTTCACTCCACTCTTTTATTGTTTGCAAGGATTCTGAGAAATTTGATGTGATTCTTATCATTGTTCCCATCTGGTTGAAATGAGCCCCCTACCACCACTCCATGGCTGCTAACTGGATTATTTTATTTTTGATTTTCTGTAATTTGAAAAAGATATGCCTAGGTGTGGTGTTTTAGGCTTTTATTTGGCATGGTGTTCTTTCCTGGATCTGTGATTTGGAATCTGACAGATATGTGAGGATATTCTCAGTCATTGCTAGTCATGTATTTCTTTTTTTCTGTTCAGTCTTCTCTTTGTAGTAGTCCTAGTTATGAGTAAGTAAGTTACTTTTTTTTTTTTCAGTACCACAGTGCTGCTCCTTGTATATTCTGTTCTATCAGTCTTTGTTCTTTTAGCTTTTTGGTTTCAAAGATTCTGTTGATATGTGCTCTAGCTCAGATATTCTTTCCTCTAGCTGTGTCCAGCTTTCTAGTAAGCCCATCAAAGGCATTCTTCACTTCTGTTTTTAATCTCTAACATTTTTTATTTGTTTGCTTTTATTCATTCTTAGGATATCTATCTCTCTGCTTACACTGATCTGCTGTTTGTTTTATCCATTAAAGACTCTGATAGTACCACAGCAGGTTAGGCTCTGGTAACTAATTTTCCCAGAGGGCAGGCTTTTTCCTGATTTTATTATTTATATATATATATATATATATATAAATGCTTTCTTTCCTCCTCTCTCTGACAGAGTCAAAATGGATTTTTCTGTGATATTGAATTTAAGAAATGTTCAAGGTCTTAGTGAAAAATTTCATAATATTCCAGGGGTCTCCCTCTTTGACTAGGTCCCTCTGGAGTTTTTAACTCTCAGTATTGTCTACACTGAGCTTTCAGCAACTTGTCAACTTCAGTTCAAGTTTTCCTTTCCTGGTATTTGTTCCTGTGGTGGTTTTGAGTTCTGTATCCACCTGTCTTTCTCTTCAGTATTGCAGGCAGCAGTTTGACCTCCATTCTTCCCTCTCTTACAGATTTAAGAAGTCTGCTTAGCTTTTTCACTTGTTATTAGGTGGAGTGGCAACTTATAAGTACCTTAAACGTGGAACTGGAAGCCTCCCTGGTAGTTTTCAACTCAAGATCGCACACACTCAGTCTTCAACAGTTCTTCAAAGCTTTACTTTAAATATTCCTACTGGCTTTAGTGTCATCTGTTTCAGTTAATGTGATCTTGGCTGTAATTTCCTTTATTCATCTGTATCTCAAGATTTTGGGGTGGCAGTTTGTCCTGCTATCTCAGTTCTCTGATGGATCTGAGAATAGATAAGTGGCTGGGTATGTAATGTAAACAAGCATTGCTTAAGTTGTTGTTCTTTGACTCTGTTGATGAAGAGCCACTTGGGGAGCTTTAAAAATTACTCAAGTTGCATGCCAGACCGATTCAACCAGTATTTCTGAGAGTGAGACCAAGGAATTTATATATGTATAATCTTACTGGTGATTGCTGTGCCAAGTCAGGATTGAGATCCTGGCAGGTGCCTGAGTTGGAATCATGCCTCTTGAGCTTACTATCAATATGCAGCTAGACAAGCCAGTCAATCTCTTCTCTGGATTAAAGGAATCATATGTTTCTCATAGTTTTGTTCTTGGCATGTAGTAAGAGTTATATATGTGCTCACTATGTTTTTTTGTTTTTAATATTATTATTCCAGCTATGGACAGTAAGTTGAACCTTAGTAGTGATCCAGGAATTTTCTGTGTTCCACCCTAGTGATACACAGTTCTTCTTCATTTCCAAAAGGGATAATTAGCTGAATATTTTATTTACTATTGTTTTTTTTTTAATTTTAGAATCTTCTTACTTTTCTTTATAGTAGTATTATATTTGCATACCTAAGCAATAAATTGCATTGTTTTCATGTCTAAAAATTTCTGAAGATACAATCATTCTATAGTATAATTATGTTATAATCTTTTGTAGTATGTTTGTTTAATCTGCTTGTATTTTTGCTATTGACTAACGCATCACTGACTCGATGGATGTGAGTCTGAGTGAACTCTGGGAGATGGTAATGGATAGGGAGGCCTGGCGTGCTGCAATTCATGGGGTCTCAAAGACTCGGACACTACTGAGTGACTGAGCTGAACTGAACTGAACCACAAGTACCTGCAGTTCATTTATTTAAAGCATTCAATAGTGATACATTTTATGAACATGTCACAATCAGTGTATCCATTCTATTATTATTGGGCATTTATTTTCTTTCTAGTTATTTTGCTGTTCTTATTGAAAACAATGGTCTTAAAATGTTTTGAACACATAATAGTACATGTTCACAGGAAATTTCTTTAGAGGACATACCCAAGAATGAAATTCTTGAGTTATAAATTGTGCATAGAGTTGAGGTTCAATCCCTGGTTTGGGAAGGTTCCATGGAGAAGGGAATGGATACCCACTCCAGTATTCCTGCCTGGAGAATTCCATGGACAGAGGGCCCTGGTGAGCTATAGTTCATGGGGTTTGCAAAGAGTTGAATACAACTGAGCAACTAATACAAACAATACAAAATTGTTTAGCATATTGATTTTACAAATTTGCTATTCAGTGTGGATGAATGTAAACATTCCTCCACATTCATATTGTCAATTGACATAATTTAAAAATTTGTGTCACACTAATGGATGTGAATTATTATATTCATTATTTTTTAAGTACCTTTGAAGTCATTTGACCATTTTCTATTGAAGGATTCTTTTTTTTATGTTAGAAGGTCTTTTGAAATAAATATTGAATATCAAGTCTTTCCTAGTTATATCCATAGTAAGTAACTTCTATTTATGGATTGCTGTTTCATTTTCTACAGGGTCTAATTGTTAAAAAAGAAGTTCTTTATTTCCTTAGATCAGTCTTCAAATGCAAAAGAAGAATAAAAATAAACAAATGAGATTTAATGGAACTTAAGAGCTTTTGTACAACAACAGAGTGAAAGTTGCTCAGTCATGTCCAACTCTCTGAGGTCCCTTGGACCTGTCTTTGAGGTCCTTGGTGATGGAATTCTCCAGGCCAGAATACTGGAGTGGGTAGCCTTTCCCTCCTCCAAGTGATCTTCCCAACCAAGGGATTGAACCCAGGTCTTCTGCATTCAGGCAGACTCTACCGGCTGAGCCACAAGATAAGGCCAAGAATACTGGAGTGGATAGCCTATCCCTTCTCCAGGGGATCTTCCTGACCCAGGAATCGAACCAAGGTCTCCTGTATTACAGGTGGATTCTTTACTAACTGAACTATCAGAGAAGCTATAGAAACCATCAACAAAACAAAAATACAGCCTACAGAATCGGAGAAAATACTTGCAACAGTAAGATTGACAAGAAGTTAATTTCCAAGATATGCAAACAGTTCATACAACTCAATATCAGAAAAGCAAACAACCTCATCAAAAGATGAGCATAAGACTTAAACAGATGTTTTTCCAAAGAAGGCATACAGATGGCCAACAAGCACAGAAAAAGATTCTCAACGTCTCTGATAGAGACATGCAAATCCAAATGCCCATGAGATATCACTTTACACTGGTCAGAATGACCATCATTAAAAAGTCTATCAATAAATCCTGGAGAGCATGTGGAGAAAAGAAAAATTTCCTCCACTGTTCAAGGGGATATAAATTTGTGTAGCCATTATGGAAAAACAGACTGGAGATTTCTTTAAAAATTAAAAATGGAACTATCATATGATCTAGCAATCCCATTCCTAGATTCTAACCCCATATCTGGAAAAGATGAAAACTGTATTTCAGAAAGATGTGTGTATCCCAATGTTCACAGCAGCACTATTTAAATAGCCAAGACCTTGAGTAACCTAATTATTCATGAACAGATGCTTAAGGGAGAGGTAGAATATATATATATATATATATATATATATATATATATATATATAAGTATAAATATAAAAATATATAATGGAATACTACTCTGCCATATAAAAGAATGAGATATTGACATTTGTAGCAAAATGAGTAGACATAGAGAATATCATACTAAGTTTAGTAAGTGAGACAGAGAATGATAAATAGTACATAATACCTCTTATATGTGAAACCTAAAAAACAATGTAAATGAGCTTGTGTACAAAAAAGTAATAGACTCACAGGCATAGAAAACAAATGTATAGTTACCAAAGGGAAAAGAAAAGGAGGGATATATTAACAGAATGGGATTAACAGATGCATACTACTATGTATGAAAGAGATAAGCAAGAAGAATTTGCTGTATAATACAGGGAACAATATTCAGAATCTTGTAGTAACTTATAATGGAATATAATCTGAAAAATTGTGTATATATGTGCATATATATATACATATACATATATACATCTGACTCATTTTGCTGTACACGTGAAACTAACACAATGTTGTAAACCAAATATACTTCAGTAAAAATGTTTATAAATCTTAATTTAATACAATTTGTCAAACTTTTCTCCATATTTTATATTTCCTGAATATATCTTATTCAAAAATTAAAGTGAAGTGAAAGGAAACCAGAATTGAAAGAGATACGTGTACCCCAATGTTCATTGTGGCACTGTTTATAATAGCCAGGACATGGAAGCAACCTAGATGTCCATCAACAGATGAATGGATAAGAAAGCTGTGGTACATATACACAATGGAGTATTACTCAGCTATTAAAAAGAATACATTTGAATCAGTTTTAATGAGGTGGATGACACTGGAGCCGATTAAACAGAGTGAAGTAAGCCAGAAAGAAAAACATCAATACAGTATACTTACACATATATATGGAATTTAGAATGATGGTAATGATAAACCTGTATGCAAGACAGCAAAAGAGACACAGATGTATAGAATTGAGATATTGACATTTGTAGCAAAATGAGTAGACATAGAGAATATCATACTAAGTTTAGTAAGTGAGACAGAGAATGATAAATAGTACATAATACCTCTTATATGTGAAACCTAAAAAACAATGTAAATGAGCTTGTGTACAAAAAAGTAATAGACTCACAGGCATAGAAAACAAATGTATAGTTACCAAAGGGAAAAGAAAAGGAGGGATATATTAACAGAATGGGATTAACAGATGCATACTACTATGTATGAAAGAGATAAGCAAGAAGAATTTGCTGTATAATACAGGGAACAATATTCAGAATCTTGTAGTAACTTATAATGGAATATAATCTGAAAAATTGTGTATATATGTGCATATATATATACATATACATATATACATCTGACTCATTTGCTGTACACGTGAAACTAACACAATGTTGTAAACCAAATATACTTCAGTAAAAATGTTTATAAATCTTAATTTAATACAATTTGTCAAACTTTTCTCCATATTTTATATTTCCTGAATATATCTTATTCAAAAATTAAAGTGAAGTGAAAGGAAACCAGAATTGAAAGAGATACGTGTACCCCAATGTTCATTGTGGCACTGTTTATAATAGCCAGGACATGGAAGCAACCTAGATGTCCATCAACAGATGAATGGATAAGAAAGCTGTGGTACATATACACAATGGAGTATTACTCAGCTATTAAAAAGAATACATTTGAATCAGTTTTAATGAGGTGGATGACACTGGAGCCGATTATACAGAGTGAAGTAAGCCAGAAAGAAAAACATCAATACAGTATACTTACACATATATATGGAATTTAGAATGATGGTAATGATAAACCTGTATGCAAGACAGCAAAAGAGACACAGATGTATAGAACGGCCTTTTGGACTCTGTGGGAGAGGGAGAGGGTGGGATGGGTTGGCAGAGTGGCAGTGTAACATGTGTGATATCATAAGTGAAATGAACCGCCAATCCAGGTTTGATGCAGGATGCAGGATGCTTGGGACTGATGCACGGGGATAATCCAGAGAGAGGGTGTGGGGCGGGAGGGTGGAGGTGGGGGTCGGGATTGGGAGTTCATGTACACTCGTGGCTAATTCATGTAGATGTGTAGCAAAACGAATACAGTATTGTAAAGCAAAACAAACTAAAAAATAAAAATTAATTAAAGAAGAAAAAAAAAAAGAAAGAAAGTGAAGTCGCTCAGTCGTGTCCCACTCTTTGCGACCCCATGGACAGAGGAGTCCATGGGATTCTCCAGGCAAGAGTACTGGAGTGGATTGCCATTCCCTTCTCCAGGGGATCTTCCTGACCCGGGGATCGAACCCGGGTCTCCTGCATTGTAGACAGATGCTTTACCATCTGAGCCATCAGGGAAGTCCTATTCAAAAATTAAGACATTTTTTAAACAAGTCTGATGTTATTCCCTTAAAACTACAGTGTGAAGTTTTTCCTCTGTAATGCTTTTTTAAACATTTGATAAGTTTTCTTTTTTACATTTCAATCTTTAAGTTACCTTAAATGATTATTTTTTGTATATTATATAACTAAATATTTTATTATTTTAATAGCTCATAAATTTTCTTACCAATCTGTATACTCAGTTTGAGATAAATCAAGTTTTCTTATATGTATTTCCTCCAGTGAATATTCTATTTCATTGATCTATGCTTGCACCAACACCAATTGCCTTTACTACTAACATTTTATGCCTTTATATCTAGTGAAGATATATCCCCCACACCCTGCTTCCTTTTTCTTTAAACTGTGCTTTGGTAGAGTGTGGTACATCTTTTCAGAGATGTGTTCACATTAATGAAGGCCCTTACATATTTTTCATATGGAAAGGAGAAACAGTCTTCTAGAATTTTTATGATAATTCTAAAATAACAGGAAACTTGTTCCATATTTATTCCTGCCTCAAAATTTGCCTTTAGCTTTGCTTCCTCAGGGTAAATTTAAATTAGTTTCTTAACTTGTTCACTCTTGTCTGATGTTTAGTTTGTCGGTATAGTTTACTTGTGTTTTTCACATCTTTGCTATTCTAGAAATAATGTACATATATCCTCAAGGTTCTTCCTGTCATTTATATAAAAAAGAAGTTTAAATTGACTGAGTAATATATATTTAGTTACACTTCCTGAAGCAATATTTAGATGACTGCAGCTTACTTTGCACATTAAAAGGTGCATTTTGTAATTCGTCACTAGAGTAGACACATTTTAAAATAAGGATGCAGTCAACATTTTCTTAAAATAATGCACGTTTGTTCAAGAAGGATGAATATACTGCCTGAGCAAAAAAAAACAATGGCTATGTTTTGCTGTATTCTGTGGTTTAATTTGTTCTGTGTGTGCTCAGTCCTGTCCAGGTTTTTGCAATCCCATGAACTGTAGCCCACCAGGCTCCTCTGTCCATGGGGTTATCCAGGCAGAATACTGGAGCAGGTTGCCCTTTCCTTCCCCAGGGAATCTTCCTGATCCAGGGATCAAACCCTCACCTCCTGTATCTCTTGCATTGGCAGACAGGCTCTTTACCAGTTGAGCCACCAGATAATTTGAGTAATATATATTAAAACTAATTTTGTAAATTATAAACAAATTTATAAACCATAGACAGAAAAACAGTGAGTAAACATGTTATATTTCTAATACCTATGTTTATAGGACTATAACAATAGACATGACTTCATGTCATGTCTGTATATTAGTGTTGGGCCCAACACTAATATAGATTAAGTGTCTGTATGTGATGTGATATCTATAATATATGACAGTAAAAACCTCATTCAACACATATTTGCTGAACATGTAATATGTACCAAGACATGAGTTTGCCTTCATTTAGGATAAAATATGTACCTGAGAAACTTAGATATTCCCAAATTGTTGTTATGTAGTTGCTAATCCATGTCTCACTCTTTTGTGATGCCATGAACTGTAGCCCGCCAGGCTCTTCTGTCCATGGGATTTCCTAGGCAACAATACTGAAGCAGTTTGCCATTTCTTTCTCCAGGGGACATTCCAACCCAGGCAGATTCTTTACCACTGAGCCACCTGGGAAGCCCACCCCCAAGCTAATGAAGGATAATAGATTCAATATAATGAACATCCTGTAGAGTGATCCATGCTAAAATAAAGGTAAAAGCAAAATATTATATGAGTATAAAGAACAAAGTAATAATATGTAAATTCAGAAGATTCTTCCCCAAATTTGTACAGTTTATGTCAAAAAACCTCTTTTAGCAATAGCTAAAAATTTAGGAATTTTTCAGCTAGTGAAAGATAACTGTTTACGTACATTGAATATGCCAGTCTCATATGCTCCAGAATGCTTGTGCAGTTTTAGTTCTATTCAGGAATAAAAATGGAAATTTCATACATGTTACTCAGAAATTTTAATTTAAAATTTAAGCTCAGAATAGGTTTTATGGATTTCCAATTTTTCTGCATTGACACATTTGTTCTGAATATCATATTATAAATTCCTTTGTAGTTCAGTTAGCATAGGAAATTTGTTTTATAAAACACACATATATACACACATATATTTTTAATATCATATGCATACATAATATACATATATACATGCATTTATACATAATATCCTTATATATTTTCTGCACCATGCGTGATTGTTAAATATTCCTTAAGAGAATACAGGGGTCTAGAGATGGTTTGAAAGTACTCAACTTGAAAAACATGTTTTAAATAATAATATATTCGCTAATCTAGGAACTGTGATGGATAGGCTTACTTACTAGAACTATAAAATTATGATTGTGTATGTGTTATCTGTGGATGTGAACAGAAAGCAGTTAATACTAGAGAGAGTATGTAAATGATAACAGCAGAAAATCATAAGAGGTTGCTGGATACTAAGCATTTTGTATAAATTACTTCATCTGAGTTTCACAATAATGCTATTATTATCATTCACATTTAATAGAAGAGAATTTTGAAAAACAGACCAAGTAGTATGTCCAAAATAAAGTCCTGTGGCTAGTAAATGCCTGAATCTGAGCTCAAACACAGACAATGTGACTCCAAAGTCAGTGTGCTTAATTAAAAAGAGAGATAAAAAGAGGGAAAGACACACACACACACACACACACACACACACACAGAATATTAATATATTCTCAGGCTGAATATGTATAGAACTTTATGGCTGATATTGTAACAAAAAATCAGGGGGAACTGGGTAAGGTTTGTCAATTTGTCTTAAGGTTTCAAGATGGATGACAAATAGTGATGGTATTAACAGAAAATGAATTATTAGAAACCAAAGTTTGGGGACAGAAGGTTTGATTATGTATCATCTTGGCTTGGAAATTCATCTAAGTAAAATTAGAAATATAAAAGGAAAATTGAGATCAGTGTACCAACTTGGAAGCTTTATCAGATACACATTTCTAGTTTTGTGTGCTAAGTCAGTTCAGTTGTGTGCAACTCTTTGCGAGCCCATGGACTGTAGTCACCAGGCTCCTCTGTCCATGGGGTTCTCCAAGCAAGAATACTGGAGTGCTTAAGACAATAAATAACATGAATAGTGTTGCATACAGTCCCAGAAAGTTGACCAAAGCTATTATATTCAAAAGCAAAAAGATAATAGCTTCCTCCAATACAAAAGTACCATCCACTATTATTCTGTGTGCTTGATGACTCTTAGTTATTGCCTTCCATGTTCCTTTCAGAATTCTCATGCCAGCATTACTCGGTTCATCATTTATCTAAATAGACAACCAATAATCTACTTTGGCTTTAACTTGAATACCTGCTCTTTATACCTTAGATAGTGTATATCACAACTTTTAGAAGCTTTGTTCATCAGCATAAACACTTTTTCTCTTACATGCTCATATTGCCTATTTACAGAGATATTGAACACCTTGGATGGCATGCAATGATAAAGGGATAATAGTTCTGATTTTTATCCATCCACCACCATTAAATAGCTTCCCAGGAGGCTCTAGTGGTAAAGAATCTGCCTGCCAATGCAGGAGATGCAGGTTTGATCCCTGGGTTGGGAAGGTCCCCGGGAGAGGGCATGGCAGCCCACTCCAGTATTCTTGCCTAGAGAACCTCATGGACAGGGGGGAGTGGTGGGCTACAATTTATAGGGTGTCACAAAGTTTAACACAGCTGAAGTGACTTAGCACACATACATCACTAAATATTCTTAACAACACCCAGATCTTCTCATTCAATAAATAAATGGCATTTGGTTCCTTTGGAGTTGGAAAGATATTTGTTTTTCAGTCATTCAGTCATGTCTGACTCTTTGTGACCCCACGGACTGCAGCACACCAGGCTTTCCTGTCCTTCACTATCTCCCAGAGTTTGCTCAAACTCATGTCCTTTGAGTTGGTGATGACATATAACGATCTCATCCTCTGTCATCTACTTCTCCTCCTGCCCTCAATCTTTCCCAGAATCAGGGTTCTTTCCAACAAGTCAGCTCTTAGCATGAGGTGGCCAAAGTATTGGGGTTCCAGCTCAGTAGCAGTCCTTTCAATGCATATTCAGGATTGGCTTTCTTTAAAATTTACTGGTTTGATCTCCTTGCTACCCAAAGGACTCTCAAGAGTTCTTCAGCACCACAGTTCAAAGGCATCAATTCTTCACCACTCAACCTTTTTATTGTCCAGATCTCGCATCATACATGACTACTGGAAAAATCATAGCATTAACTATACAGACATTTGTAGGCAAAGTAATGTCTCTGCTTTTTAATATGCTGTCTACTTTTGTCATTGTTTTTCTTCCAAGGAGCAAGCATCTTTTAATTTCATGCTGCATTCACCATTCACAGTGATTTTGGAGCCCAACAAAATAAAATCTGTTGCTGTTTCCATTGTTTCCCCATATATTTGCCACAAAGTGATGGGACCAGATGTCATGATCTTAGCTTTCTGAAAGTTGAGTTTTAAGCCAGCTTTTTCACTCTCCTCTTTCACCTTCAACAGGAGGCTCTTTTTATTTTTTGCTTTCTGCCATAATGCTGGTGTCATATGTATATCTGAGATTATTGATCTTTCTCCTGGTAATCTTGATTCCAGCTTGTGCTTCAATCAGCTTGGCATTTCACATGATGTAGTCTACAAATAAGTCAAATAAGCAGGGTGAAAATATACAACCTTGATGTACTCCTTTCCCAATTTTGAATCAATCTGTTGTTTCATGTCTGGTTCTAACTGTTGCTCCTTGACCTGCATACAGGTTTCTCAGGATGCAGGTAAGGTGATCTGGTATTCCCATCACTTTAAGCATTTTCCACAGTTTGTTGTGAAACCCACTGTCAAAGGCTTTAGCATAGTCAATGGAACAGAACTAGATGGAAATATATACCTGATTATAAATTATATTTGTGTGTTTGGATAGAATTTTGTTTAATATCCTTTATTAGTTTTGAAAGCAAACACAATTTACAGAAGGATGAGTTTACTAAGGGAGAATTGAATTTTCTCTGAATATTCAAAGAAGGACACTAACAGTGTAAGACAAGTCTAGATTCTTGTAACTGTATATTTAATACAATAAAACCAAGTTGATACACATTATGGCATAAATTTTAATCATATAGCAGCAGTCCTCAACCTTTTTGGCATGAAGAATTAGTTTTGTGGAAGACGATTTTCTGCATGAATGGCCTGGTGGGGGATGGTTGGGGCTGATTCAGTGCACTACATTTATCGCCCATGCGTCACTTTGTGCTGCATGGCTTGGTTCCTGCCTGTGGCTCAGAAGCTGGTGAGCACTGCCATACAGGATGAGGAAGATAACTTTTTCTGAATGTTAAGAATTTAGCTAAGCTATCCCATGGCATTGCAGCCATTTTGTAGTGACCTTAGTTCAGTTCAGTTCAGTTCAGTCGCTCAGTCGTGTCTGACTCTTTGCCACCCGATGAATCGCAGCATGCCAGGGCTCCCTGTCCATCACCAACTCCCGGGGTTCACTCAGACTCATGTCCATTGAGTCCATGATGCCGTCCAGCCATCTCATCCTCGGTCGTCCCCTTCTTCTCCTGCCCCCAAATCCCTCCCAGCATCAGAGTCTTTTCCAATGAGTCAACTCTTCGCATGAGGTGGCCAAAGTACTGGAGCTTCAGTTTAACATCATTCCTTCCAAAGAAATCCCAGGGTTGATCTCCTTCAGAATGGACTGGTTGGATCTCTTTGCAGTCCAAGGGACTCTCAAGTCTTCTCCAACACCACAGTTCAAAAGCATCAATTCTTCGGTGCTCAGACTTCTTCACAGTCCAACTCTCACATCCATACATGACCACAGGAAAAACCATAGCCTTGACCAGACGGACCTCAGTCGGCAAAGTAATGTCTCTGCTTTTGAATATACTATCTAGATTGGTCATAACTTTTCTTCCAAGGAGTAAGCGTCTTTTAATTTCATGGCTGCAGTCACCATCTGCAGTGATTTTGGAGCCCCAAAAAAACAAAGTCTGACACTGTTTCTCCTGTTTTCCCATCTAGTTCCCATGAAGTGATGGGGCCAGATGCCATGATCTTTGTTTTCTGAATGTTGAGCTTTAAGCCAACTTTTTCACTCTCCTCTTTCACTTTCACCAAGAGGCTTTTTAGCTCCTCTTCACTTTCTGCCATAAGGGTGGTGTCATCTGCATATCTGAGGTTATTGATATTTCTCCCAGCAATCTTGATTCCAGCTTGTGTTTCTTCCAGTCCAGCGTTTCTCATGATGTACTCTGCATAGAAGTTAAATAAGCAGGGTGACAATATACAGCCTTGACGTACTCCTTTTCCTATTTGGAAACAGTCTGTTGTTCCATGTCCAGTCCTATCTGTTGCTTCCTGACCTGCATGCAGATTTCTCAAGAGGCACAGTGAGGTTAAATTACTCACCTCAGGTCACATAACTGTTGAGTAATAAAATTACTCCTTCAAATCCAGGCAGTGTGACTGCAGACGCCATGCATAAGAAACTCCTGTTCACCTTTAATATTAAGTCCAGGGGCCCCTCTTCTGTGAAGGTTGCTATGAACTCTTCCCTGGTCTGTTTGAGCTTCCCAGGTACCGCTAGTGGTAAAGAAACTGCCTGCCAATGCAGGAGACATAAGACATGCAGGTTCAATCCCTAGGTTGGGTAGATCCCCTGGAGATCCCCAGAATCCAGGTGTGATGGTTAATGTTAGGTTTCAGCTTGAGAGTCAAGCAGATGGCCCTCTCTAATGCAGATGGGCCTCATCCAATCAGTTGAAGGCCTGAATAGAACAAAAACGCTGACTCTTCCCCAAGGAAGTGAAAGTTCCTCCTGTTTGATTACTTTTGAAGTTGGACAAAGGTGTCTTCCTGCCTTTGGACTCTAATTGATTCACCAGTTCTTCCTGGATCTCAAGTTGGTCAGCTTTGAACTCGAGCTACACCATTGGCGTCCTGTGTCTCCAGCTTGCCAAGTCACCCTGTGGATCTTGGGACTTGTCAGCCTCCATAACCGTGTGAGCCAGTTCCTTATAATATATCTCTTTCTTCCTGCCTCCCTCTCTCTCTGTTGGTTCTGCTTCTCTGAAGAACTCTGACTACTACAGTGGATCTGAGTGAGGTCTGAGATTCTGCCTTTCTGGCAGGTTTCCAGGAGACACCAAAGCTCCCAGGCCATGGTCCATATTTGGAGGAGCAAAGACAAGATGGTCTCATTCACCTTTTTATCCTTGGTCTCTAACACACAGAGGGCACCCAGTAAACTTCTTTGGAATGTTTTGGATGAAGTGTCTTACCAGATAAAGATTCTCTAAAAGAAAAGTGAAAGAAATAGTGATCGGACGAAGTAATTTTGAAAACTCTGACTTCAAGTTTAATATAGTCCAAATGTGACCTAAATAAAGAGGAGAAAAGGGAAGGGAAAAATCAGGAAAGTTACAGATTGTAAGAGCTAAACATCTAGGAAGTGGAAAGTAAGATTGCTGCTGCTAAGTCGCTTCAGTCGTGTCCAACTCTGTGCGACCCCATAGACGGCAGCCCACCAGTCTCCTCCGTCCATGGGATTTTCCAGGCAAGAGTACTGGAGTGGGGTGCCATCGCCTTCTCCGGGAAAGTAAGATTAATGAGGCTGATTGGGACTGACTCACTCCATCAGCATAGAACATAGAGAAGATCAAATTACTTTTAGCACTTGTGGTTTTAATAGCAGGGATTTGAAACTATGCACTGCCTGTGTATCTTAACGTTATAGAAAATTTACTTGTGCGCATTCATGCATCGAAAGTCATTTTAATCATTTTTAAGTATGATAATGTATCCATGAAGTCTGAGCCTGATAACCTTAGTTAGTTTCATGGGTCATTATTTTCTGATGTGGAGATGGTGTGGTTCATTGGCTGTGTTTTCTCTTGGAACTCTGTTACCAAAGTTTGGTGACACTGTAATCAGCTCGACAAATGCAGGGCTTGATTTCTGTATGGTGAGTGTTGACATGTTTAATCATTACCTTCATTTGTTTTCTCCTAGTAACTAAGGTTTATTTACCAGATTTATAGACCTCTAAGATTGAAAGATGACACCACCCTTATGGCAGAAAGTGAAGAATTGAAGAGCCTCTTGATGAAAGTGAAAGAGGAGAATGAAAAAGTTGGCCTAAAGCTCAACATTCAGAAAACTAAGTTCATGGCATCCGGTCCTATCACTTCATGGCAGATAGATGGGGAAACAGTGGAAACAGTGGCTGATTTTGTTTTTCTGGGCTCCAAAATCACTGCGGATGGTGATTGCAGCCATGAAATTAAAAGATGCTTACTCCTTGGAAGGAAGTTATGACTAACCTAGACAGCATATTAAAAAGGAGAGATATTACTTTGCCAACAAAGGTCCATCTAGTCAAGGCTATGGTTTTTCCTGTGGTCATGTATGGATGTGAGTGTTGGACTATAAAGAAAGCTGAGCACTGAAGAATTGATGCTTTTGAACTGTGGTGTTGGAGAAGACTCTTGAGAGTCCTGTGGACTGCAAGGAGATCCAACCAGTCCATCCTAAAGGAGACCAGTCCTGGGTGTTCATTGGAAGGACTGATGTTGAAGGTGAAACTCCAGTACTTTGGCCACCTGATGCGAAGAGCTGACTCATTTGAAAAGACCCTGATGCTGGGAAAGATTGAGGGCAGGAGGAGAAGGGGATGATGGAGGATGAGATGGTTGGATGGCATCACAGACTCGATGGACATGGGTTTGGGTGGAGTCTGGGAGTTGGTGATGGACAGGGAGGCCTGGTGTGCTGCAGTTCATGGGGTCACAAAGAGTTGGACATGACTGAGCGACTGAACTGAACTGAAGATTGAAATTATCCCAGGAAGCACATAGTGCTAAAACAACAACAAAAGAAGACAGTAGGAGTAAGATGCACACAGAAACATATGTATTCAATTTAAGATCCTGTTGATTGTAAGATGCATCATTACAATATATACTGTTAAAACTGAAAAAAATGCTACACTATAATATGTTATATTTATATACAATAATATATTATATATAAATATATAACTATATTATAATATATAATGCACTATAATATGATTATAATATAGTAATTATTCTATTAAGTTATAAAATGTCATATTATTATAAGATGCCGTTTCAGAGATACTAGCATAGAAAATATATGCATTTTAGAATTTATAGTATACATTATATTTTTTAATACATGTGCATATGTGTGGCTAAATAAATAAATATGTATTTATTAGTATTTATACATACCTGCTTAGGTGTATCAGTTCAGTTCAGTCGCTCAGTCATGTCCAACTCTTTGTGTCCCCATGAATCGCAGCATGCAGGCCTCCCTGTCCATCACCAACTCCTGGAGTTCACTCAAACTCATGTCCATTGAGTCAGTGATGCCATCCATCCATCTCATCCTCTGTCATCCCCTTCTCCTCCTGCCCCAAATCCCTCCCAGCATCAGAGTCTTTTCCAATGAGTCAATTCCTCTTATGAAGTGGCCAAAGTATTGGAGTTTCAGCTTTAGCATCAGTCCTTCCAATGAACACCCAGGACTGGTCTCTTTAGGATGGACTGGTTTGATCTCCCTGCAGTTCAAGGGACTCTCAAGAGTCTTCTCCAACACCACAGTTCAAAAGCATCAGTTCTCTGGTGATCAGCCTCTTTATGGTCCAACTCTCACACCCATACATGACTACTGGAAAAACCATAGCTTTGACTATACTGACCTTTGTCAGCAAAGTGGTGTCTCTCCTCTGTGCCATCAGCAGTGATTCTGGAGCCCAAGAAAATAAAATCTGTCACTGTTTCTGCTTTTCCCCATCTTTTTGCCTTGAAGTGATGAGACTGGATGCCATGATCTTAGTTTTTTAAATGTTGAGTTTTAAGCCAGATTTTAACTCTCTTCTTTTACCTTCATCAAGAGGCTCTTTAGTTCCTCTTCACTTTCTGCCTTTAGAGTGGTATCATCTAGTTGTTGATATTTGTCCTGGAAATCTTGATTCCAGCTTGTGCTTCATCCAGCCTGGAATTTTGCATGATGTGCTGCTGCTGCTGCTAAGTCGCTTCAGTCGTGTCCGACTCTGTGCGACCCCATAGACGGCAGCCCACCGGGCTCCCCCGTCCCTGGGATTCTCCAGGCAAGAACACTGGAGTGGGTTGCCATTTCCTTCTCCAATGCATGAAAGTGAAAAGTGAAAGTGAAGTCACTGAGTCGTATCCAACTCTCAGCGACCCCATGGACTACAGTCCACCAGGCTCCTCCGTCCATGGGAGTTTCCAGGCAACAGTACTGGAGTGGGATGCCACTGCCTTCTCCATGCATGATGTACTCTGCATATAAGTTAAATAATCAGGTGACAGTACTTTTGTGCCTTGTGGTACTCCTTTCCCAATTTTGAACCAGTCACTTGTTCCCATGTCTGATTCTAACTGTTTCTTCTTGACCCACATACAGGTTTCTTAGGAGATAAGCAAGATAGTCTGGTATCCCTATCTCTTTAAGAATATTCCATAGTTTGTTGTGATTCACACAGTCAAAGGCTTTAACATAGTTGATGAAGCAGAAGTAGATGTTTTTCTAGAATTCCCTAACTTTCTCCATGATCCAAAGAATTTTGGTAATTTGATCTCTGGTTCCTCTGCCTCTTCTATACCTAGCTTGTATATCTGAAAGTTCTTGGTTCACGTACTGTTGAAGACTGGCTTAGAGAATTTTGAGCGTTACTTTACTATTGTGTGAGATGAGTGCAATTGTGTGGTAGTTTGCACATTCTTTGGCATTGCTTTTCTTTGGGATTGAAATGAAAACTGACCTTTTCCAGTCTTGTGGCCACTGCTTAGTATTCCAAATTTACTGGCATATTGAGTGCAGCGCTTTCATAGCATCATGTTTTAGGATTTGAAATAGCTATTTCAAATGAAATTCCATCACCTCCACTATCTTTGTTCATAGCAATGCTTCCTAAGGCCCACTTCACACTCTAGGATGTCTGGCTCTAGGTCAGTGATCACACCATCATGGTTTTCTGGGTCGTGAAGATCTTTTCTGTACAGTTCTTCTGTGTTTTCTTGCTACCTCTTCTTAATATCTTCTGCTTCTGTTAGGCCCTTACTGTTTCTGTCATTTATCATGCTCATCTTTGCCTGAAGATTTTCTCTTGGTATCTCCAGTTTTCTTGAAGAGATCTCCAGTCTTTCCCATTCTTTTGTTTTCCTCTGTTTCTTTGCATTGATCTCTTAGGAAAGCTTTCTTATCTCTCTTTGCTATTCTTTGGAACTCTGCATTCAGATGGGTATATCTTTCCTTTTCTCCTTTGCCTTTCACTGCTCTTCTTTTCTCAGCTATTTGTAAGGCCTCCTCAGACAGCCACTTTGCTTCTTGCATTTCTTTTTCTTGGGAATGGTTTTGGTCACTGACTTCTGTACAATGTTACAGACCTCTGTCCATAGTTCTTCAGGCACTCTACCAGATATAGTCCCTTGAATCTATTCATCATCTCTACTGTATAATCATAACAGATTTGATTTAGGTCATATCTGAGTAGTCTGGTGGTTTTCCCTAGTTTCTTCAATTTAAGCCTGAATTTTACAGTAAGGAACTCATCACCTGAGCCACAGTCAGCTCCAGGTCTTGTTTTTGCTGACTGTATAGAGCTTCTCCATCTGTGGCTGCAAAGAATATAATCAGTCTGATGTTAGTATTAACCATCTGTTGATGTCCATGTGTAGCATCATCTAATGTATTGTTGGAAGAGGGTGTTTGCTATGACCAGTGTGTTCTCTAGACAAAACTGTTAGCCTTTGTCCCGCTTCATTTTGTACTCCAAGGGCAATCTTTTCTCTTACTCCAGGTATCTCTTGACTTCCTATTTTTGCATTCCAATTCCCTATGATGAAAATGTCATCTTTTTTGGTGTGTATGATTGTTCTAGAAGGTCTTGTAGACCTTCATAGAACTGTTCAGGTTCAGCTTCTTCAGCATCAGTGGTTGGGACATAGACTTGGATTATTGTGATGTTGAATGGTTTGCCTTGGCAACTGAGGTCATCCTTTGTTTTTGAGACTGCACCCAAGTACTGCATTTTGGACTCTTTTGTTGACTATGAGGGCTACTCCATTTCTTCTAAGCGATTTTTGCCCACAGTAGTAGATACAATGGTCATCTGAATTAAATTCACTCATTCTTGTCTATTTTAGTTCGCTGATTCCTAAAGATATCAGTGTTCAATCTTGCCATGTCCTGCTTGACCATGTCCAATTTACCTTGATTAATGGGCCTAGCATTCCTAACAGTATGCAATATTGTTCTTTTTAGCATCGGAGTTTACTTTCACCACCAGACACATCCACAACTGAGTGTCATTTTTGCTTTGGGCCAGCCGCTTCATTCTTTCTGGACTAGTAACAAGTGCCCTCTGCTCTTCCCTGGTTGCATATTGGACACTTTCTGACCTGCGGAGCTCATCTTCTGGTGTCATATCATTTTGCCTTTTCATGCTCTCATGGGGCTCCTGCAGCAAGGATACTGGAGCGGGTTGCCATTTCCTCCTCCAGTGGGTCACGTTTTGTCCAAACTCTTCACTGTGACCCACCTGTGTTGGGTGGCCCTGCATGGCATGGCTCATAGCTTCACTGAGTTAGGCAAGCCCCTTCACCACTACAAGGGTGTGATCCATGAAGGGGTTAAACTGTTTTAGGCTTCAAAAATAATGTTTATTTTGACCTACAAAATTGAGGATCTCTGATTAACAAAGGAAATGATCATTCAGATAAAAGCTATTGGGTTATTCATATGAAAAATACGCTCTGTGATGTCTTCATGCTATCTTGATTTTTTTCCCCAGACATTTTAGTACAAATCTGCCACTTTGTAAAATTGTATTTGATCTGAGATGTCACTCAGACGGACCCTGTTAATCAAATCAAATTGCCAAGGCTTTCTCTGTGTGACCTTGGTTAAAGTTTCAGAGCAAGTGGAGAATTGCTTCAAGCATATGGAGCTCCCCAAAGTTCAATAATGATCTTTAGGGTATGTGGATTTAGTGACAAGTAGCCATGGATTTTACGTGAGAAACAATTAAAATAACATCGATACCCACTAATGTCTTGCACCTAGGGATCAGATTTGTGAAAAAGCTATGAACCCCAGGAACATGATGGATATCGTGGGCAAGCCACAGTTGTCATGGAAAAGCTAATGATCATTATTTTTCATGGATGAAACTTTCACACTGCCAATAAAACCTTTCAAATGGCAGACACGGGTCCCCCAGGAAACATGTTTAGGCATTGCTAGAATCTGTTTTCTTTTTTCTGTCTCCCTAAAGTCCCTTTAAGAGACTGATTATTTAATGTTGAGCCTTGTTTTATTTCATGTTGCTTTCTGTTGATATCTTGTATTTGAATTAAGGAGGCTATCTATTTACTGCTCAAGCAGGAAGTAGAACAGGGACCTTTAGGGGCTACCAGGACTATAGGGGTCAGTGACAATAAAACTTCATTTTAGAGGACAGAAGTCCATGTGAATTTTGTAAAATATTATTATACCAAGTAAAGAGTACTTTTTGTTTTGAAAAAAGAATCCACGCTATTTGAATACTGGAGTGGGTGGCCAATGCCTTCCTCAGGGGATCTTCCTGACCCAGGGATCAAATCCAGGTCTCCTGAATTGCAAGCAAACTCTTTACTGTCTGAGCCACCAGAGAAGCCCCACTGAATAGCGATAGGAGATGCAATTTACTTGCAGTTAATAAGAATTGAGTTTCCCTTTGAAAAAGGGAAAATTTTTTTCACTGGCAACAATCTTATAAGCAGATACTCTTACTAGACTGTTTTACTGACAGACACTGGAACACAGAAGTGTTAGATAACTTACCTAAGTGTGTCAGTTAAGGCCCTGACAAGAAACACCTTCAAGTTGGGTAATCAGAGAAGGGTTTATTAAAAGGATTATTTATAAGACTTTTAGGGAATTACCTAGTGGTTCAGAGGTTAAGAATCTACGTGTATTATAGGAGGCTCCAGTTTGATCCCTGGGTCAGATCCCCTGGAGAAGGAAATGGCACCCCAATTCAGTATTCTTGCCTAGGAAATCTCACGGACAGAGGAGACTGGTGAGCTCAGGTCCAGGAGTTCACAAAGAGCCAGACACAGCTGAGCACCTAAAGAATAACAAGAATATTGTAGGGTTTAGGGAAACCAACACAACATTAGCAACATCAGAGGTCATTTCTACTCCTAGGATTGAGGGGGTAGGGGAATGGAAAGTTCTTGGATCCAAAGCTACGTAAGAGGACTGACAAGATCTGTGGATTTGAGGTGGAAGGAAGGAAGGGGAGGCAATAAATAGCAATCCCCACTCTGCTTCTGCACTTGGATATCCTGCTGCTGCTGCTAAGTCGCTTCAGTCGTGTCCGACTCTGTGCGACCCCATAGACGGCAGCCACCAGGCTCCCCCGGTCCCTGGGATTCTCCAGGCAAGAACACTGGAGTGGGTTGCCATTTCCTTCTCCAATGCATGAACGTGAAAAGTGAAAGGGAAGTTGCTCAGTCGTGTCCGACTCTTCGAGACCCCATGGACTGCAGCCCACCAGGCTCCTCCATCTATGGGATTCTCCAGGCAAGAACACTGGAGTGGGTTGCCTTCCATTGACTGAATCCCACTGGAGCCAGAGGGCAAAAGAGCCCATGGATGCAATTGGTCCCTAAGGCTCAGCATCCCAGAACATGGAGTGGGATGGAATGTGGTCTAATTCCAGCACCAGTGCTCCTAGACCTGGCTTGTGGTAGATGCCTTTAGTTCACCTTCAGAATGAATCTAGGATTGAAAAAAAAAATCCCGTAGAAATGTCTTAACCATCCCAAACATCATTAATTTGTTCTTAATTATTCACTTGAAATTTCACTTAGCTTCCATTTCTAGTTAAGTTTCACTTAACTTCCATGTTCTAGTTCTACAAAGAACACATCCTTCTTTCCCCAGGTTGCATGAAGTGCAGACTTATCTTTTGACTCTCACTGACTGTATGTTTCATTACTTCTTCATCCCTTTTGCAGAAGTTCATCCCTAATAATTGTTTCATTTTTGTTTAGTTGCTCGGTCATGTCCTAGACGGCAGCCCACCAGGCTCCCCCGGTCCCTGGGATTCTCCAGGCAAGAACACTGGAGTAGGTTGCCATTTCCTTCTCCAATGCATGAACGTGAAAAGTGAAAGGGAAGTTGCTCAGTCGTGTCCGACTCTTCGAGACCCCATGGACTGCAGCCCACCAGGCTCCTCCATCTATGGGATTCTCCAGGCAAGAACACTGGAGTGGGTTGCCTTCCATTGACTGAATCCCACTGGAGCCAGAGGGCAAAAGAGCCCATGGATGCAATTGGTCCCTAAGGCTCAGCATCCCAGAACATGGAGTGGGATGGAATGTGGTCTAATTCCAGCACCAGTGCTCCTAGACCTGGCTTGTGGTAGATGCCTTTAGTTCACCTTCAGAATGAATCTAGGATTGAAAAAAAAAATCCCGTAGAAATGTCTTAACCATCCCAAACATCATTAATTTGTTCTTAATTATTCACTTGAAATTTCACTTAGCTTCCATTTCTAGTTAAGTTTCACTTAACTTCCATGTTCTAGTTCTACAAAGAACACATCCTTCTTTCCCCAGGTTGCATGAAGTGCAGACTTATCTTTTGACTCTCACTGACTGTATGTTTCATTACTTCTTCATCCCTTTTGCAGAAGTTCATCCCTAATAATTGTTTCATTTTTGTTTAGTTGCTCGGTCATGTCCGACTCTTTGGGACCCCATGGATTGTAACCTGCCAGGCACCTCTTCTCAGTGGGATTTCCCAGGCAAGAATAGTGGAGTGAGTTGCCATTTCCTTCTCCAGGGGATCTTCCCACCCCAGGGATGGAACCTGCATCTCCTGCATTCAGACTTATCTTTTGACTCTCACTGACTGTATGTTTCATTACTTCTTCATCCCTTTTGCAGAAGTTCATCCCTAATAATTGTTTCATTTTTGTTTAGTTGCTCGGTCATGTCCGACCCTTTGGGACCCCATGGATTGTAACCTGCCAGGCACCTCTTCTCAGTGGGATTTCCCAGGCAAGAATAGTGGAGTGGGTTGCCATTGCCTTCTCCAGGGGATCTTCCCAGCCCAGGGATGGAACCTGCATCTCCTGCATTGCAGGTGGACTTTTTTACTGCTGAGCCACCCAGGAAGCCCTGATCATTGTTTTATTTGAAAAGAAACAAGCTCTTAAAGTGATCTTTAAGTCTGTTAGATTTGAGAGTATTTTGAAGTATCAAGAAAGTATCTATTTCTAAGAAAGCAGAGAAATTGCCTTTTAGTGTATGTGTCAAAAAGCTGAATCATCTTGGGAAAAATAATCCAGATAAATGAATAAATGATTATCCGTTTTTGTATTGAAGTGTAGTTTCCATAGATACCAATTCATATGGATTACTTATGCAGTTGTGTTTTCCAAAGTCTGTTGGAATTATATTCGGCAACGGTCTAATATACTTCTAATTTCCTACTCTATTACTTCATGTTTTTCTTTCAAAAATTAATAAAGATTAGTTTAATAGATTCAACTTTCCATTTTTATATTCACTTGTTACGGGATACGTTTGAGAAATATGAGTGTGTGTGCTTGCTGCTGCTGCTGCTGCTAAGTCGCTTCAGTCGTGTCCGACTCTGTGCGACCCCATAGATGGCAGCCCACCAGGCTTTGCCGTCCCTGGGATTCTCCAGGCAAGAACAGTGGAGTGGTTGTGTGTGTGCTTAGTCGTGCCTAACTCTTTGCAACTCCATAGACTGTAGCCCCTCAGGCTCCTCTGTCCATGGAATTCCCCAGGCAAGAGTACTGGAGTGGGTTGCCATGTCCTGCTCCAGAGGATCTTCACAACCCAGGGATTAAATGCATGTCTCTTGCATCTCCTCCATTTTCAGGCAGATTCTTTACCACTAGTGCAACTTGGGAAGCCCTTGGAAACATTTTAGAACTTATTAGTTACAATAATCTTATTTTTTATTGTTGAAAAAAGTGTAATGAAGGTTTTATGGTTGAAATGGGTTGGTATTATGATGATGTTTTGACCAGAGCAAGCTATTCTTTGTAGCGAGTACAGAGCCCCAGTTTAGCCAGGAATCTACATCTGGTCTTAGAGTGTACAATAGTCACGGAGCTTAACGTGGCTTCTGGTAGCCCTGGTGGACTGCCAGTTTGGTGGATGTCCTGGTTAATAATAGTAATAACTAATATTCCTATATAGATTTAAAGCTTACAATACTTTTACTTCTATATGTTGTTTGATACTTATTGAAGAAGTGATGGTCCTCTGGGAATACTTGTGGTGTAGTCAAAGTACTTGCTTCAGCAGATGTCCTGAGATAGTAAGTCATGCTAAGAAGGACAGTGGGATAGAAAAATTACATAAATGTAGACAGATCTCTGTGCTTGTGTGTGTTTTTGTGTGTCTGTGTGCAAAGACAGGTAATTCCAAGGTAGTTCCTCGATGTCTAAGTGGTGCATTGGAGGTACAGTAGTTCCCCCTTATCTGTGGGAGAAATGGTCCAAAACCCACAGGCAAAGCCTGAAACAATGAGTGGTACTGAACTCTGTATTATACTATGTCTTTTTATACATACCTATGATAAAATTTAATTTATAAATTAGGTACAGTCAGAGATTAGCAACAAAACCTAGTAGTAAGATAGAATAATTATGACAGTACACTATAATAAAAATTGTGTGAATGTGGTCTTTCTCAAAATATCTTTTCCATCTTAACTGTTTACTTATGTTGTGGCCTTAACCTTTTTTTTTTTATTTTGGGGTATAGTTGCTTGGAGAAGGAGATGGAAACCCACTCTAGTATTCTTGCCTGGAGAATCTCCATGGACAGGGGAGCCTGGCGGGCTACAGTCATTGGGGTCGCATAGTCAGACATGACTGAGTGACTAAGCACAGCACAGGTTACAGGGAGGTTAAGATTCCCAGAAAATTCTGTTTACATAAATACTATGTATATTTGCATGGACTTTGAATTAAGCTGCATTTATGAAAACCCTGTGAGCTCTTTGGTTAAATGCTACATTTCAGTCCTAAGAATTATGCCTGTGCCTAGAGTGTACCCAGAGGAATACTCTTTTTCTGATTGCTTATGCAACCTCCCCAATCCTAGCTCAGCCCAGTTTCATTAAAATCTCTATTAGTGCAACACAGTTATGATTAAATATTCTCCTACTTTTTCAAGAAGAAAAAAAATGCAGCTAACTCTTGATCGCCTGTGTCAACTGGGGACATGGATCACAGGGATAAATTAAATCCATAAATAATCCAGAACCTTCATTTAAGCCAACAGCTTCAATCTCCATCCTCAACAAACCTTTTCCAAGAGCTGCTAACAAAGAATTCAAACTGCCTTCAGCGAGACTTCTTTGTGCTGGGTCAGCTCCAGGGAACATTGGGAGGTGACTGCCTGCTACTGTCTACCCCCCAGAACCCCCGCTGCCTCTGTGCTCTGTGTCTCATTCATAATAAACCTCCTAAATGCCAATTGCTATCTTCATCTTATCGGACCTTTCTGTAGCCCCTGACAATGCTGACTACTCCTATCCTAGTTTCCTGAATCTCTTCCTAGAGCCTTTATCTCTTCTCTCTGATGGTTCTCCTCCTACTTTGTCAATATGCTGTTTCGGGATATCTTTTATGTCACTGTTTCCTCTACCACTACACCCAGTTCATTTTTTAAAATAATTTTTAAAATTTCTTTATTTTTGGCTGTGCTGAGTCTTCGTTGCTCCATGGGCTTTTTGCTAGCTGTGGTGAAGGGGGCTGCTCTCTAGTTGTGATGTGCAGGCATCTCATTGCTGTGGCTTCTCTAGTTGTGGAGCACGGGCTCTAGGGCATGCGGGCTATGATAACTGCAACACGTGCGCTCTAGTTGCAGCTCCCAGACTCTAGAGTACAGTCTCGGTAGTTGTGGCGCATGGGCTTAGCTGCTCTGCAGCCTGTGGGATTTTCCCAAAGCAGGGATCAAACCCATGTCTCCTGCAATAGCAGGTGGATTCTATACCACTGAGCCACCAGAGAATCCCCACAGTCAGTTTTTCTTTGTTTGGTTTTCCTGGAAGATATCTTTCATACCTGTTTGTTTAACTATGATGTCATAAATGTAACTCTCATCTGAGCTCTTTTTTGACACATATTAGATATTTAATAGATACCTATTGGTAGTTTAATAAACACCTATTGTTGCTTTATTGACCAGAAGTTGGGTTCTACTGTACTTTTCCAGCCCATTTCTTAGTAGAACTCCTCCTCCATGTACTTCACACATCAGACCAAGCAGTTGTCTAACAGACTGTGACTTAAAGCTTTATGGCTTTGCTAATAACTTCATCCCCTTCTCAATTCCAACTCATCTTTCAAAACCCACTACAATGAGGTATCACCTCACACCAGTCAGAATGGCCATCATCAAAAATGTCTACAAACAATAAATGCTGGGGAGGATATGGAGAACCCTCTTGCACTGTTGGTGGGAATGTAAAGTGATACAACTACTATGGAGAACAGTATGGAGTTTCCTTAAGAAACTAGGAATAAAACTACCATATGACCCAGCAATTCCACTGCGAGGCATCTGCACTGAGAAAATCATAAGTGAAAAAGGCACATGTACCCCAGTGTTCATTGCAGTCAAGACATGGAATCAACCTAAATGTCCATTGACAGATGAATGGATAAAGAAGATGTGGTACATATATATATAAAGGAATATTACTCAGCCATAAAAAGGAATGAAATGGAGTCATTTGTAGTGATGTAGATAAACCTGGAGCCTGTCATACAGAGTGAAGTAAGTCAGGAAGAGAAAAACAAATATGTATTAATGCATATATGTGGAATCTAAGAGAATGGTACTGATAAGCCTAGTTGCAGGACAGCAATACAGACATGTATGTAGAGAATGGACTTGTAGACACAGTGTGGGAAAGAGAGGGTGGGATGAACTGAGGCAGTAGCACTGACATATATACACTACCATGTGTAAAATGGATAGCTAGTGGGAAGCTGCTGTATAGTGCAGGGAGCTCAGCTCAGTGCCCGGTGATGGCCTGGAAGGTGGGATGGGGGGTGATTGTGGGAAGGAGGCTCAAGGGGGGATGATATATGTATGCATATGGCTGATTCACATTGTTGTACAGGAGAAACTAACACAACATTGTAAAGCAATCATCCTCCAACTTAAAATACTTCTTTTTAAAGTCCACTTGCAATGTCAGTTCTTCTGTGAATTTTTATCCAGCTATTTCTTTCTGTTCCTGAAGAATTAATAACCTTGACCACCAGACTCTGAAGACACACTTCAGTTATACCAATCTGTAATGGCAGGGAGCGCACTAAAAAATGCTGATGGAATACTGGGCCATCTCCTTAACTGTATCGAAAACTTCTTAAAAGTAGGGACCAATTTTATTTAATTTTGTTTCTCAAGTGATAAGTACAGTGCCTGTCATGTAGGGACCATATCCACTCTATCTAGGTAAAGGCGTTTGACTGAACGAAAAGGATGGATCCTTATGGATCATGCTTGGCAGGTTTCAGGTTGAGGATTTGGAGTGGATGTTTAGGCCAGAGGAAGGGGGCTGGTAGTTGGAGAGAGGATGTTATGAACTGAGACAAGGTATTGGAGGGAATATGAACAGCTCATGGCACCTGCTGCCTCCATGACGGTGTTCCCATCACATGACCTCATGCCTTACCTCAGGCACAGATGGTTGGCCCAAGGATGGACAGGTGGCCCAATGGGAAGCCAGCAAACAGGCTGGAAAGCTGTCTAAAGCCTGACTCAGAAAGATGAGGATGGCCAATAAGATGTCTTTCTCCCTCTGTCTGCCTCCCTGCCCCATCCCTCCAGAAGACAGTCTGAAGCATTTAGTAATGGACACTAAAGCTTAACAGTTATGGTATAAAAGGATCCTAGAAACTGTTGGTCATGAAAACTTTTTAAAAACATGGGTTGTAAGTCAACAGAATAAACAAGGCAACAGAATAGCACATATAACAGAGAACAGCTGGGACCCCAAGAGACGGGGAGAGAGAGAGAGAAACTGAGATTTTTCTCAGCAGCTTCCCAGTTCGATTTCTGTGAGATCCAGTTCCTTCCATGGTTGCCATTTTATAATCTCCTTTTTCTTGGCCTTTCTTGAATAAACCTCTGTCCCTTACAACAGTCAATATAAAATAAAGAAGGCTGCAGGAAAGGAATTATAAAAATGCTGAAGACAAACTTTGTCAGCTTTATACTTTGCCTACTGATAAATCTGTATGTAAGAAACTGAAAGTGGACCCCTACCTTATACCATACACAAAAATTAACTCAAAATCGTTAAAAAAATTGAATCTAAGACCTAAAACTATAAAAATCCTAGAAGAATATGAGCTTCTTGACATCAATCTTAGTGATGATTTTTTTTTTTGGATTTAACACCAAATGTAAAGAAAACAAAAATAAACAACTATTAACAGGATTACATCAAACTAAAAAGCTTCTCCACAGTGAAAGAAACCCATCAACAAAGTGAAAAAGCAGCCTACTGAATAGAAGAAAATATTTGCAAATGATCCAAAATACATAGGCATCTCCTACAACTCCAGAACAACAACAACAAAAAATCCAATTTAAAAATGTGCAGTGGACATTTTTCCAAAGTAGACATGCAAATGACCAATGGGCCCATGAAAAGGTGCTCAGTATCACTAATTACCAGGGAGATGCAAATCAAAACCACAATGAATTGTCACTTCATGCCTGTTAAAATGGATATCATAAAAAAGATAAGAGATAACAAGTGCTAGCAAGGATATGGAAAAAAGGGAACACTTGAACACCATTGGTGAGAATGTAAACTGGTGCCGTCACTATGGAAAACAGTATGGAGGTTCTTCAAAAACTAGAAACAGAACTGCCATATGACCCAGCAGGTCCACTCCTAGATATCTATTTGAAGGAAATGAAAACACTAACTCAAAAAGATACATGCACCCCTAAATTTGGTGCATTATTTACAATAGCCAAGATATGGGAACAGCCTAGATGTCCATTGATAACAGAATGGGTAAAGAAGGTGTGGGGTGTGTGTGTGTACATATATATATATATGTATAATATTATTTCACTGTAAAAAAGAAAGAAATCCTGCCATTTGCAACAACATAGATGGCCCTCGTAGGCCTTATGCTAAGTGAAATAAGTCAGACAGAGAAAGACAGATAATATAGGATCTCACTTACATGTGGCATCTAAAAAAAAAAGCAGGAACTAAAAAAGAAAATGAACTTCTGAGTACAAAGAACAGATGGGTGGTTACCAGAGGCAGGGATAGGGGAAGTATATGAAATGGTTGAAGGAGGTTAAAAAATACAAACCTCCAGTTATAAAATAAGTAAGTCATGTAGGCGTAATATACCACATGATGGCTCTACCTAGTAATATGCATTGTATATTTGAAAGTTGCTAAATCTTAAAAAGTTTTCATCACAAGAAAAAGGGAAAAAAAGAAAATGAGAGTAAATTATCCTTCTCCTTTTTTTAAGCCCCAATCATAGTCCCAGCCCTCAGAACCCATAACTCAAGCCACTAGTCCTAGAGCCATGGATAAATTATGTCTTGAAATAAATAGGCTTTTATGGAGTGCCTGAGAAATCAACTATTATTTCTGACACTTCTGTGGGACAGTGAATTCCAAGATGATGGACTCAGCAGATATTTACTGATCACCTGCTGTGTGCAAGATGCTAAGCAAGGAACCTGCTCCATGGGAATGGACTTTGTTCTTGTGGAATTTACTTACTGGTTAGGAAGAGAGAAATACATAAGCAGGCAGACAAAAAAGGTAATTACAAACCCATGGGTTATAAATGAAACTACAAGAAACTGAGAAAGGGAAGAACAAGAGAAAACCGTAAGGCAAGGCCTCTCTGAAAAGCTAACATTTGAGCCAACACAGACAGGAGGGAGAGCAGTGAGCCGAGTGTACACATATGATGGGAACAACAACAGCAGAACCATAAGGCAGGATGCCCACTATGTGTTCAAATAACTGGGCAGTGTTGGCTGAAGACTGGAAAGTGCGTGGTTGACCAGAGGCAAGAGCCGTATCATCTAAGAATCTGTAGCCCCTTAAAGGATTTATTTTATTTTATTGATTTAATTTATTCCAAGTACAATGAGAAGTTACTAATGAATTATAGCCAGGGGGATAAAATGGGTTGATAAATATCTTTGGAAAATCGTTCCTATCGGTGGATGATTGAGGAGGGGGAACCCAAGGTTGGAAGAAGGGAAGCCAGTTAGTACACGAGTGTCATAGTACAGGTGAATAGTAAGAATGTATTAGACTAAGAAGATGGCAGTGTCCATAGGTCAAGTATATGGAGTCAAGATATTTCAGAAGCAGCAGGACTTGCTTACAGATTGTATGTGAGTTGTATCAGAAACAGTTACATCAACAGTTGGGTGGATGTGGGTGCCATCTGTAGAAATGGGGGAGACTGGAGACAAGGGGATATGTTTAGAGGAGAAAATAGAGCTTCATTTAGGATGTGCCACTTTTGAGATGTTTGTGAGGAATCTCAGGGGAGAAGTCAAACAGATTACCTTCTGAATATAATGTTTGCTAAATCAATGGCTGCTTGCCTTAACGTTTAGCTATTTTACGTTTATTTTTCAGAGCTATTTCAGTCTTCATTTTTCACATCTGTCTTTGTGACGGTAAACAAAGGGTGTTCAAAAATGGGACTAATTCCATTTCTCCTTCAAATACATATTATAATGGTGTAAGTAAGGATCACAGTAATAAAAAAAATAAAGTCATGAATAGCCTCTGTATTATTTATGTGACTAATTATCACCTTCTGTATTATTTATAAATGACTGAAATGTAGGAAATACAAAGTTCCAACCACAACACTGAACTCATCTATAGAGAAATCTATATAGAAACTCCCTAATTATAGATTATAGCTAACTAGGGCACCATGATTTTCATACTCTGCAGGTTGTCAACATGGCATGCTGACTGGAAATTATAAAAACATATGATAGATCTATGATTATCTTAGTGGCAGTCTCCTTCCCCAAGAAGGGGGTCATTGTTGTACTAACTGTTATTGAAAGCTAACTTCTCATTCCTGACTACATTAGCTGTGGGATCAACCACATAAAACCACCAAGACAGCATTACATAAAATAGCACAAGGGACTTTCCTGGTGGTCCAGGGGTTAAGAGTCTGTGTTACCAATGCAGATGTTGTGGGTTCAATCCCTGGTTGGGAAACTAAGATCCCACATGCTGTGCAGTGTGGAGAGAAGATTAAAAAAAATTTTTTTAAGCATAAAAAAAAAAAAAACCTAGCACAAGTATGCTTGATCAGCTATGTCTGTGAGTAGAATTTTTGTAAATCAAATCTGGTTTTCATTTTGACTCACGTTTTGCCTTAAGAGAAGCTTATCTTTGTTTCTAACTGATCTCTAATTGATAGTGGCTCCTACTGCTTCACATTTATGTTCTTTTCCTCCTTAGTCACTTTGAATTCACTAATGCTATATAAATATGTACCTGAATGCCCAAGGAATAGCTTTGTGTGAAAATAATCCTACAGTGAGTCTTTTCTTTAAAACATAGGATCCTTTGAAATGTAGATATTGATCTTCTGATTTTCCTGTTTAATTACTTAGAGAATTTAATGTGAGTACTGAATCAAAACACCTGTGTTTTCTTAAAAGAGTAGATGAGAACATGCTATGGCCTGTATTTCCATCCTCTCACTACTGCAACTCGCCTTTTTCAACTCCCAAGATGATGGAAAGAAATACACACCAAGGCTGGATTCTGAAAGCATCCGGTGGAAGCTTCATGCTCTACACAAGAGGGTCTTTTCTTCGATCAGAATAGTCCCTGGAAATTCTACAAGAAGGGCTCAGAGACCCCCAAAGTAGAATAAATTCCTGCCAGTCTGAAGTATATGCCCTCCTCTGCTACCTACCCTGTAATAAAACTTGAATTTGGATTTCTCCAATCCTAAGTCTCAGCATCAGGCCTCTACTCCTACTTACACAACAATTTCTCAGGGCTGATATATGTCCACCACTTCCTACAAATTCTGCTTGTTGGTCTGTTCCAAGACATAAAAGATGATTCTACTTTTTCTGGTGGAGAAGGAAATGGAACCCACTCCAGTACTCTTGCCTGGAGAATCCCATGGACAGAGGAGCCTGGTAGGCTGCAATCCATGGGGCCGCAAAGAGTCAGACATGACTTAGTGACTTCATTCTTCAAACACAAATTCTCCAATTATATATTGAAAACCTCCTTTTTGCCAGAAAGACTATCTGGTACTTCTGTGACACTACTGTAGACATGCTATGACCTTAGGGGATCCTGCTCACCATGTCCAGTTATTGAGATTCACTTCCAGGTCTCATAGGGGCTGCTCCCACAGACAATCACTTGGATGCTCAAATAGGAATTTTTAGAATTTATTTTCAATTGGATGATGATTGCTTTACAATGTTGTGTTGGTTTCTGCCATACAAAATGTGAATCAGCTGTAAGTATACGTATATCTGGGCTTCCTTGGTGGCTCAGTGAAAGAATGCGCCTGCCAGTGCCGGAGACTCAGATTTGATTCCTGGGTTGGAAAGACCCCTTAGAGAAGGAAATGACAACCCATTACAGTATTCTTGCCTGGGAAATCCCATGGACAGAGGAGCCTGGCAGACTACAGTCCATGGGATAGAAAAGAGTTGGACATAACATAGCAACTGAACGAATGAATGATACATATATCTCCCTTGCTCTTGAGCCTCCTGCCCACCCCTCTAGATCATCACAGAGCACTGAGCTGAGCTCCCTGTGCTATACAGCAGCTTCCCACTAGCTGTCTATTTTCCATATGGTAGTAGTGTACATATGTCAGTGCTAATCTCTCAATTCATCCCACTTTCCCCTTTCCCTACTTGTGTCTACAAGTTCATTCTCTACGTCTCTCTATTCCTGCCCTACAAGTAGGTTCGTGGTACCATCAGATTGGAATTGCTTTTTTAACACATTTTGCTGAGTCAGAGAGATTTGTCCTCAAACATGAATTTTACCGTATTTCTTTTTGTACTTTCTTGACTATATTTCTTAAGCTTTCTGAGCCTTGATTTCTATATCTACAAAATGACAGTGCTAATAATAGCTACTTCTAAGGTTGTTAAAGGAGAAAATGGCAAAAGTCACTGAGCACCTGGTCTAGAGTAAGCGGACCAGAAATAATAGTTGTTGAGGCCGTGGTGCTGATAGTGGTGTTATTTTAGGTACGGGGTAATCTGCATGTGCCTTTGTGTTACTTCTTCAGTCAACTCTTGAATACACAAGTTTTCTAGCAGTAACTCAGCCCAAGATATTTTCCTCTAAGAAGTGAAGTGAAGTCACTCAGTCGTGTCCAACTCTTTGTGACCCTGTGGACTGTAGCCCGCTCAGGCTCCTCTGTCCATGGGATTCTCCAGGCAAGAATACTGGAGTGGGTTGCCATTTCCTTCTCCAGGGGATCTTCCCAACCCAGGGATCGAACCTGGGTCTCCTGCATTGCAGGCAGACGCTTTATCCTCTGAGCCACCAGGGAAGCCCTATTTTCCTCGAAGAACACACCAAAATATAGCAAGCTACTCTGATGTGCCTCATTAGATTGCCTTGCATGGGTTGTGTCCTAAAGGACAGGAATGATGTTCCAGGATCTCAGTGTCTTTCTGTGATTCAGTGTTCCATTGTGACAGCATCTTCGACCTTTCCATGTTCCACATTTGATCTCTTTTTCCCCTCCCCAAGGGTCAATTCCATTTCTTAAACAATTATCAACATATATATGAATTGGAAAAGACCCTGATGCTGGGAAAGATTGAAGGTGGGAGGAGAAGGGGAAGACAGGGGATGAAATGGTTGGATGGCATCACCAACTCAATGGACATGAGTATGAGCAAGCTCTGGGAGTTGGTGATGGACAAGGAAGCCTGGCATGCTGCAGTCCATGGGGTTGCAAAGAGTGGGACATGGCTGAGTGACTGAACTGAACTGATATGAAAACCCATGCAGTTGCACAGAGCACAGAGGCACATAGGTGTGCTCCAGGATTCTGATGCACTTGGGCAGCCGTGGGAATACAAAGAGGTTCAGGAGAGATGCATCTACCATGGTCAAGACAGCAGTAGACATGACCACAGGGAACTTGTCTAGATGTGGGGTTCACTAGCTGTGTTATTTATTTCCAATATAATAAAAAAGGAAAAAGAAATTCTTAATTATTTTTGCAATATATGCATTGCCTGACATATTTCAAAAAGCCCAGAATTAATTGAAATCCTAAGTGAATTCTCAAGGGGAAACTTCATTTTCTGAAAAATATTCACTACTTGGACAGGTAGTTGTGGTTTATTAAGTTGGTATATATTTGGAAGCTGTCTTCCTTTCTCAGATTTTACAAGTATGACAGTTTTCTTTTTTTGCTTCGGACATACCTAATGATCTGAATATCACAAATTTCATCATGGAATGCCAAACTCTACCTGAGTGGCATCAAAATGTTACAATTGTTGTTGTTTAGTTGCTGAGTTGTATCCAACTCTTTTGTGACCCCAGGGACTATAGCCCGCCAGGTTCCTCTGTCTGTGGGATTTCCCAGGCAAGAATACTGGAGTGGGTTGCCATTTCCTTCTCCAGGGAATCTTTCTGACCCAGGGATTGAACCCAAGTTTCCTGCATTGGCAGACAGATTCTTTATGACTGAACCACCTTGGAAGCGCCCAAATGTTAGAGTACTGTTTGATAACTCTATAGTATTTCAGCCAAAAGAACATTGTATAGCTGCTAATGAGTGGTCTCATATTTGTGGAAGATATGTCTACTACCCAAAAGTGAGCAGGAACTTCTTACTTTTATAAATCCTGTCTTCTTGCAGGATTTTCCCTAACGTTACTGCAAGCCCATTCTGACATATCGGTTTCTATTCCAAGAGAAAGGAAAAAATTGAGCCCCAAGAGGAGAACTAAGATCATAATTTCTCAGGGAAATTTTTGTTTGCTTTCTTCGTTTCTCAGACCTCTTCACTGATGTACAAAAAGTCCAGGAAAGTAAGAATCCTAGATGCCATGGTTCACAGATTTGCAGGTGAGTTAGAGAATGGGACCAAGAGGAAAGAACAAATTGGACAGACAGTGGTTCAGAACAGGGCTGCCTGAGATATACTGTTGGCCTTTGAGGGGGACATATGCTATTACAGAGGAAGAATATTGTATTTGCCACCTTACAGACTTCTCTTGGGTCTTTAATAGCACAAAAAGATCCAGGAAGCAAAGGAAATTTGGAGCTCATTAGCCTCATACCTGGTTCTGTGGGCTCTTCTCTTTTGGGGTGTAATCTCTTTGTTTAATCTGGGCACTCTGGGCTTCTGATTGAGAAGCAGACTGCAAACTGTGGTCACAGTCCTTCTTTTAGCATTTGTGTCACATCGTTCTGATGAGCGATCTCTGCGGGCTCTATGTCAACAAATGACCTAACAAGGGATCACTGAGCAGGAACAGTGGGAAAACTTGATACAGAGGTAGAAACAACCACCCGATACTTGATATGCAGACTCAAACACTGGTGAAGACCTAGATTGATCACACCCTCAGATATAAATGACCAGTCCTTCTGTTCAGGCTGAAGAATGGCCACAAGGGGGACATAGGGACCCCAAGGCGTCTACAATAGTCCTCACTTATCTGCAGTTTCAGTTGCCCATGGTCATCCACAGTGCAAAAATATTAAATGGAAAATTCCAGAAATAAGCAACTCTTAAGTTTTAAATTACATGCAGTTCTAAGTAGCATGATGAAGTCTCACGTGTTGTGCCTGGGCTATGACTCCTCCCTTTGTTCAGAATATCCTGCACCTTAGTACTTAGTGGCATTCTGAACAATCAGATAAACAGTGTCACAGTATGTGTGTTCCAGTAACCCATATTTTACTTAATATGGTCCCAAAGAGCAAGAGTAGTGATGCAGGCAATTTGGTTATACCAAAGAAAAGCCAAAGAGGAGATTGGAAAAGCCAGCTTTAAACTCAATATTAAAAAAGCTAAAACCATGGCATCCAGTCCCATCACTTTATGGCAAATAGAAGGGGAAAAGGTGGAAGCAGAGATAGATTTTCTTTTCTTGGGCTCTGAAGCCGTTGAGGATGGTGACTGCAGCCATGAAATTAGAAGATGATTGCTTCTTGGAAGGAAAGCTATGCAAACCTGCTGCTGCTGCTGCTGCTAAGTAACTTCTGTCGTGTCCGACTCTGTGCGACCCCATGGATGGCAGCCCACCAGGCTCCCCCGTCTCTGGGATTCTCCAGGCAAGAACACTGGAGTGGGTTGCCATTTCCTTCTCCAACGCATGAAAATGAAAAGTGAAAATGAAGTTGCTCAGTCGTGTCAGACTCCTAGTGACCCCATGGACTGCAGCCCACCAGGCCCCTCCGTCCATGGGATTTTCCGGGGAAGAGTACTGGAGTGGGGTGCCATTGCCTTCTCTGATGGCAAACCTAGACAAGTATATTAAAAAGTAAAGACGTCACTTTGCCGACAACAGTCCGTATAGCCAAACTATGGTTTTTCCAGCAATCGTGTATGGATGTGAGAGTTAGACCATAATGAAGGCTGAGTGCTGAAGACTTGATACTTTCAAACTGTGGTGCTGGAGAAGACTCTTGAGAGTCCCCTGGACTGCAAGGAGATCCAACCAGTCCTTCCTAAAAGAAATCAACTCTGAATAGTCATTGGAAGGACCAATGCTGAGGCTGAAGCTCCAATACTTCAGCCACCTGATGCGAAGAGCTGACTCCTTGAAAAAGACCCTGATGCTGGGAAAAACTGAGGGCGGGAGAAGGGGCAACAGAGGATGAGATGGTTAGATGGCATCATCAACTCAATGGACATGAGTTTGAGCAAATTCTGGGAGGCAGTAGGGACAGGAGAGGCTGGTGTGCTGCAGTCCATAGGGTCGCAAAGACATGACTTAGTGACTGAACAGCAATAACTTAGATAAAACATAAAAAGAAGATCTTATGTAAGTTTGATAGCATGGGGATTTCCTGGTTGTCCAGTATCTAGGCCTCCGTGCTCTCACTGCTGAGGGCCCAGGTTCAATCTCTGAGCAGGAACTAAGATCCCATAAGCTGCACAGCAGCGTAGACAAAAGAAAAAAGAAGTCTCACCAAACAAAAAATGTTGATAAAGATAAAAACTTTTTAAAAAATTGATAGCTTGATTTTTAAATTCATTTACCATCCACGGAAATCAAGGTAAAGACTGTTGATTGAAACTCCACCTTCCCCTTCTATGTATTCAGCCTTTGCTTGAGGATAAGTGAGAGGGTCTGAAAAATTGTTACCATCTAGAGCTTAGGGATCATTTCAGACAACTTCTCCATTTTGCAGCGAGAAACTGAGGACCACAGAGGAGAGAGAAATGATATGTCTGAAGTGCTTATCTGTTTTGTGCCCGAGCTGGGAAAAGAACTAAGTTTAGGGTACTCATGTTATACTCATAGCTCAGATGGTAAAGAATCTATCTGGAGTGCAGGGGACCTGGGTTTGATCCCTGGGTTGGGGAGATCCCCTGGAGAAGGAAATGGCAACCCACTCCAGTATTCTTGCCTAGAGAATTCCATGGACAGAGGAGCCCGGCAGGATATAGTCCATGGGGTCACAAAGAGTCGGACACGACTGAGCGACTAACGCTTTCACTTTTACTTTAGGGTACTTACTATAGAGTGAAACCTCCATTACTACTAATGCTAGCAATAAAAAAGCGACATGCAGACATCCCTGGTCCAGTGGTTAAGAATCCACCTGCCAGTGCAGGGGAGACAGGTTCGATCCCCAGTCTAGGAAGATTCCACATGCCACAGGGTAGCTAAGCCCCTGTGCCGAAACTACTGAGCCTGCACACTTAGAGCCCGTGCTCTGCAGCAAGAGATGCCACTGCAACGAGAAGCCCGCGCATCACAACTCAAGAGGAGCCCCTGCTCACTGCAATCAGAGAAAGCCTACCTGTAGCAACAGAGACCCAGTATGGCCAAAAGTAAACAAAAACAAACAAACAAAAGCAACATGGGTACAATCCAACCAACTCTCTTGAGTCCCTTCTGGGCCTCTTTAATCCTGCCAGACTTTTCTGTCCAAAACAAACCTGTCTGTGTTATTCCTTCTATATAAAAGTCTTCAATGACTGTACTTCCTATGGGGTGAAGTCCAGATTTCTTTGGATAATAAACACATACCTATTTCTCTGTCCTGCCTGCGTGCTTCCTGCCCCTTGAGATCTGCCTTTTAGACACACTTAACCATGTGCAGTCCCACACTCACATTTTCCCACCTTTTCTCTGTCACATTCTGGAATCCCTGTCCCCCCTCCCAGTGCTTACCCATCAGTGGCAGTTCATCATCTGAACTCAGCCCAAGCACCACCACCTCCCTCCCTCTCACACCTTCTCCCTTTGTGTTTTCTTTCTCAGTTCAGTTCAGTCGCTCAGTCCTGTCTGACTCTTTGCAACCCCATGGACTGCAGCATGCCAGGCCTCCCTGTCTATCACCAGCTCCCAGAGTTCACTCAAACTAATGTGCATTGAGTCAGTGATGCCATCCAACCATCTCATCCTCTGTCATCTTCTTCTCCTCCTACCTTCAATCTTTCCCAGCATCAGGATCTTTTCCAGTGAGTCAGTTCTTCACATCAGGTGGCCAAAGTATTGGAGTTTCAGCTTCAGCATCAGCTCTTCCAATGAATATTCAGGACTGATCTCCTTTAGGATGGACTGGTTGGATCTCCTTACAGTCCAAGGGACTCTCAGAGTTTTCTCCAACACCACAGTTCAAAAGATCAATTCTTCTACTCTCAGCCTTCTTTAGGGTCCAACTCTCACATCCATATGTGACTACTGTGAAAACCATAGCTTTGACTAGATGGACCTTTGTTGGCAAAGCAATGTCTCTGCTTTCTGTTCTCTTTCTAGGAGGTTGCATTTCTCTGTATAATACCTGCAACATTGACTGGAAGTTGTTTGCTTATGTGTTTAACTATTTGCCTAGGAGATCCTTGAGTTTAGAGAGAATGTCTTACTTATTTTTACAATTGGGTGCACAATGCCTGCCATGTCTTGGAGCTCAGTATATGATTGTGGAATTGAATTGTAACAATAACTGCAAATCCCGCAGTCTGAGCCCCTAATAGAAAATTTAGATGAGATTGTCCGAGGAGCTCTTTCCAGTTTGAAATGGCCCTATCCTTCCCACCTCTTCTTCACAACTTTATGAGAAGTTGGCCAGCTCACTATTCTCCAGGGACACCATATACATTAACTCTGCCCTCTGTGCTCTTGTCCATGGCATAACCCCTGCCTAGCAAGCCCATCCCCTTTGTTTATCTAGAAGTTGTTGAAGCTGCCAGTGTGTCTTTCCTGGTGCTGGACTCTGAAGTTTCCCTGTCTAAATAGGACTCTGCCATTCCAGGTCCCTTACTCCTGTTCTCACTTGCCTCTTCTAACTCATGGGCTCAGCCCTCTTTGTCACTTTACCACTTCATGTAGGTACTGTATATTTGATATTTAATATTAACTACTCATTTATGCTTAATTTTCATTCTGGGACTGTTCACATACCTATTCAACTAAGTTACAAGACTCTTGAGGGCAGGAACTGTATTGTATGTTAACTGTATATTAGGAAGTGCCTTAATAAATGTTGACCAATGATTGGGAACACTCAGGGGACTTGTTTATGCTGAGGGTCTGTGTTCTAGCTCCTGGATTCAGCTGAGTGTGTCATTCATGGAGGCAGGTCAGCCTGGCTGTGATCAGGGGTTGTGGAATTGAAGGGTGACTTTCTGAAGGATGGCTCAGGTGGTAATCTGCCTATAATGTGGGAGATCTGGGTTCAATCCCTGCGTCAGGAAGATCCTCTGGAGAAGGGAATGTCTATCTACTCCAATATTGCCTGGAAAATTCCATGGACTGAAAAGTCTGGCAGGCTACAGTCCATAGGGTCGCAAAGAGTCTGATACAACTGAGTGACTAACGCTTTTACTTTCAGAAGCATAATTGCCCATGATATTAAAAGTAAATATCTCCTAGATGGAAAAACTAGATCATGTAAAGATTTCCCCAATTTGCAGTGATTTATAGACTTACTACAGTAGCAATTAAAATCTGACTGGGATGGAAAGAAGAGTTTATCTGAAAGAACAGTCAGAATTTACAAAGAAAATTCTGAAAAAGTACCTTTTGAAAGGCTAGCCCTATCAGATCTTAAAGCACAAAAAATTATAGTAGTTAAAATATTTTGTACTCATCCTGGTGTCTCAGATGGTAAAGAATCTTCCTATAATGCAGGAGACCGGGTTCAATTCCTGGATTGGGAAGATCCCATGGAGAAGGGAATGGCAACCCACTCCAGTAATCTTGCCTGGAGAATTCCATGGACAGAGGAGCTTGGCAGGCTATATTGTTCATAGAGTCTCAAAGAATTGGACATGACTGAGCAATTAACTACTGCACAATTGCACTCATCTCATATGCTAGTAAAGTGATGCTTAAAATTCTCCAAACCAGGCTTCAGCAGTATGTGAACCGTGAACTTCCAGTTGTTCAAGCTGGTTTTAGAAAAGGCAGAGGAACCAGAGATCAAATTGCCAACATCTGCTGGATCATGGAAAAAGCAAGAGAGTTCCAGAAGAACATCTATTTCTGCTTTATTGACTATGCCAAAGCCTTTAACTGTGTGGATCACAGTAAACTGTGGAAAATTCTGAAAGAGATGGGCATACCAGAACCCCTGACCTGCCTCTTGAGAAACCTATATGCAGGTCAGGAAGCAACAGTTAGAACTGGACATGGAAAAACAGACCGGTTCCAAATAGGAAAAGGAATACATCAAGGCTGTATATTGTCACTCTGCTTATTTAACTTCTATGAAGAGTATATCATGAGAAACGCTGGACTGGAAGAAACACAAGCTGGAATCAAGATTGCCGGGAGAAATATCAATAACCTCAGATATGCAGATGACACCACCCTTATGGCAGAAAGTGATGAAGAACTAAAGAGCCTCTTGATGAAAGTGAAAGAGGAGAGTGAAAAAGTTGGCTTAAAGCTCAACATTCAGAAAATGAAGATCATGGCATCTGGTCCCATCACTTCATGGGAAACAGATGGGGAAACAGTGGCAACAGTGGCTGACTTTGTTTTTCTGGGCTCCAAAATCACTGCGGATGGTGATTGCAGCCATGAAATTAAAAGATGCTTACTCCTTGGAAGGAAAGTTATGACCAACCTAGACAGCATATTAAAAAGGAGAGATATTCTTTGCCAACAAAGGTCCATCTAGTCAAGGCTATGGTTTTTCCTGTGGTCATGTATGGATGTGAGTGTTGGACTATAAAGAAAGCTGAGCACTGAAGAACTGATGCTTTTGAACTGTGGTGTTGGAGAAGACTCTTGAGAGTCCCTTGGACTGCAAGGAGATCCAACCAGTCTATCCTAAAGGAGATCAGTCCTGGGTGTTCATTGAAAGGACTGATGTTGAAGCTGAAACTCCAATACTTTGGCCACATGATGCGAAGAGCTGACTGATTTGAAAAGACTCTGATGCTGGGAGGGATTGGGTGCAGGAGGAGAAGGGGATGACAGGATGAGATGATTGGATGGTATCACTGACTCAGTGGACATGGGTTTGGGTGGACTCCAGGAGTTGGTGATGGACAGGGAGGCCTGGTGTGCTGTGGTTCATGGGGTTGCAGAGTCGGACATGACTGAGTGACTGAACTGTACTGAACTGGTGATGACTTTGTAGCACGTAGAGATGTCTATTTATTGTCTTGACTGTTCAGCTCTGTGTCCCCAAGAGCATCTGCCACAAAGTGGGTTCAGTAACTACTTGTGGAATGTAGGGACATTTGGATGTCTGAATGAATGTGTAGACCTTCAGTGTGATGAGCTATGAGAGTTCTCTTCATGTCTATTTTGACTGCCTTTGAACTTTGGAGAGAGGAGAGGAAAAGACGTTGGGCCACCAGGCATCACTTCTGAAACTTCGTCTGTGCTGGTCTTTCATGCTCTGTGGGAAGAGGGTGCAGGGGAGGATGAGACCTCAGAATCAAAAGATAAGAAGATAAAGCTCTTTCAAGGATGTAGGATGACCAGGAAACATACTGATGGATGAGGTAAATTTCTGAATGCTCTCTGCGTGTGTGCTCAGTCGTGTCCAACTCTTTGTGATCCCATGGACCGAAGCCCACCAGGCTTTTCTGCCCATGGAATTTTCCAGGCCACAGTACTGGAGTGGGTTGCCATTTCCTCTTCCATGAGATCTTCCTGACCCAGGGACCAGCCCAAATCTCCTGCATTGGCAGACAGATTCTTTACTACTATGCCACCTGGGACACCCCTTAATGCTCTTTAAGTAATCTTCTTTTAAATGTTATTTACACTTTCATTTCGCTTAGTTTCTTTTATTCTCTAAACACTTTCTTCTTTTCTCCCTCTTCCTTGCAAATTTATAAGTGAAGATACTTTTATATTTTTAGGAGTTTCCCTGTAATCTTTAAGTGATCTTAATCCTCTTCTTGTTGTTGTTGTTGTTGTTGTTGTTGTTGTTGTGTCAAATAAAATGGTGGCCTCTCTGGCTCATGTCCCCCTTTCTGACTAAAATAGCCAATAGAGAGTTGCAAGCTGAAAAAGGCAGTCCTTCATCTGGATTTTTGTCAGTTTCATGAATAACTGCTTGCTTTGTGCCTTCAGAGAGCAAGAGAGAAGAAGACAGACATAACCCTCGCTTTGGAGTTTATTGTGTGAAAATAACTGGTCTTTATTAGTATTTTCTTTGTGGCATTGTGTTTTCAGAGAATGCTCAATATTAGGCTTCAGCACATTAATTAGCTTAGGAAACATATGAATCCAGAATACATTATCGTCATTTGTCTTGGCCTTGTTTGTGCACTGCGCTCACCATTGTTTTATTTTTGAGCACGGCTTCTTCTTTCCTTCTTGTCTGTGGAGTTATTAATAGGAATAGGAGCTCCCCAGCTTCAGTGAGCGGCATGCCTGAGAGGAATGTTTGAAAGAGATAGGAAGGACTCATGTCCCAAGTAATTTGTATGCCAAGCAGTGCCACTCCTTAGAAACCCTGCTGTTTGTAGCTGACGAGGTTCCTGTTAAGGCTGGCATGGAGAGAGAACCATGGCAACCAGGGGAGAAACTGGCCCCTTAGAACTAAAGCTCCCCCACCACACCTCCCACTATCACCCTCCATCCCAGGGCTAGACAGCTGCTAACAGTGGGCCAGGTGAATCACCAGCTGCAGTGGGGAGAAAGAACAGGCAGGTAGGCACACCACGGTGCCCAGGCAGCACGGGGCAATTGTGGAAGAAGGTGTGAAAGCAGAGAGCAGCAGGGCACATGGGATGTGACCGCATGTTATGCTTAGGAAGGGCAGCCATTAGAAGCAATACAAATGTCCATTAACAGATGAGTGTATAGGCAAAACGTGGTATAGACATAGAATGCAGTATTATTCAGCCTTAAAAAGGAGAGCAATCCTGACATATGCTACAATATAGATGGACCTAGAGGACATTATACTAAGTGAAATAAACCAGTCACACACACACACACACACACACACACACACACACAGAAATCAGCATATGTATGATTCCACTTTTATGTTTCGTAGAGTAGTCAAATTCATAGATAGAGAATGTAGAATAGTAGTGGTTTCCAAGGGCTGAGGAATTGGGGAAGGAGGAGTTATTTACCAGGGGTAGCGCTTCAGTTTTGCAAGATAAGAAAGTTCAGGAGATCAGATGCGCTGCAGTGTGGAGGCACTCGATATTACTGAACTGTACACGTACAAATGGCTACTATGGCAAATTTTGTGACACGTATTTTGTGTTTTATTTTATGTTGTGTTATTCAGTTTACAAATTGAGAAGAAATCAGAGATGATCTAAAGGGAAAAAAGGAAGGCAGTTCTGAAGACAAGCCACCTGAGTTCAAATCCTGGCACAGACACTGACTAGATGCGTGCGTGTGTGTGTGCTGAGTGTCTCAGTTGCGTCTGAATCTTTGTGACCCCCATGGACTGTAGCCAACCCCCCAGGATCCCCTGTTGATGGGATTCTCCAGGCAAGAATACTGGCGTGTGTTTGCCATGCCCTCTTCCAGGGGATCTTCCTGACTGAGGGATCGAACCTGAGTCTCTTGCATTGTGGCAGATTCTCTCCTGCTGAACCTCCAGGGAAGCCTGACTAGATGGGTTCCTTAGGGCGAATCAGGTAATCTCTCTGAGCTCTCTCTCTTTTTTCTATGGGACTGATAAGAATAGTACCTGTACTATAGGATTTGTTGTGAGAATTAAGTGACATACTATTGAAAAGCCCATGGCACTTAGAAGAATACAACAGTGTTACTTTTCACCATGATTATCAGAACAGTCTGTGACATTTTAAGTGTACAGTCAGGCAGCTTTCTTTAGGATGTCTATGAGCATTCTGAGGGAATAGGGGCCAAGATCCTATTTCAGGTCGAGGGCTATGACTTTGGTTCATAGTGGGCCCTAAGGAACCGCATACTTAGCAAATATTCATGGAGTACACGCTAGGGGCTGGGTTCTGCTCAAAGTGTAGAAAGACAGTAATATAATATCATTCACACAGTATGGTGGGTGTATTGTCAAATTATTAGGGGGAAAATCCAGTTATATGAATGAACTATGATACCTAATAAAGACTTAGTATTAGATATATTGCAGAACCCCAGTCAGTTATTATAGAATTATACCACAATACAAAAAAATAGATTAAAAATGAAGGTAATGCTATTTATTAAGACGTTGCCAATTGCTAGTGACATAAATCCCGATTGAAACTAGCTTGAACACATAATTTAATTATTGCTTTACATAGTGAAAGTATGGCCGTATATCTGGCTTCAGGCATGGCTGGACCCAGATGTTCCCATGATATTGGAAATCTGTCTCTTGGCAGCCTTTGTATCCTATCCCTGTATTGACATTTTTCTTGGGCAGTTCTTTGTGATGGGGGTAACATGGCCACTAATGCCCTTTGGCTTATATTCTATCAAGTTAATACTCGTGTTCTTTCTCTTTCTGTTTCTTTTCTTCTTCCTGTCTTTTCCTTACTGTTGCTGAGCCATCCGCTCAAAAACCATTAATTGAGATCTAGCAAGCAGGAGACTTCACTGTGGGCAGGGGTGGGAAGCCAAGGTGGCACAGAGCAGGATGTTGTACCCAGTTGGGGTGAAGAGGGCACCCCAGAGGGAGAGTGGTCTGTGCAGGGTGTTAGAGTCCAAGGGAGTTAACGAGAACATCCAGCAAGAGGGCTGATCAGTGTGTTGTGTCAAAGCCTGTGTGGGGTGAAGTGGCGTCCACCCGTGCAGGTGCTGGAGATCGGATGGGACGAGGGGGACGTCCAGATGGAGAATGGCCAGGCCTGGAGTGTCGGGGCCCAGGTGGATGAGGAGGGTGTCTGTGGGTGTAGGTGGCCCAGAGTGAGGTGTCAGCCCCCGAGGATGCTCTCCCTGTGGGGGACAGTCAGCACCAGGAGAGGGTCTGGACCCAGGCAGGGCAAGAGAGAAACGTGGTACAAATATGGAAAGGGAAAAAAGTAAAATCAACTCTCTGGCAGTGAATTTGGAGGTATTGGTGGGAATTCGTGATTTTCTTGCTGTGGATGGACAGGTAGATGGATGGATGGATAGATAGATGGAAAGGGATGTAAAGTATAAATATAAATGTGTGTCTCTGCAGTGGGTATTGCTTTTTAAATGTATATATTCTATGGCTTCTAAATACCATTCTCCACTGAAAGGAGCCAGGCGTCTTGGAGAAATGGCTGATTGAAGAATGGGGGTGGGAAGGCGCAAGCTGAGCTTGCAGCATTTTGTACATGAAAATGAGGAGGCACTCAGAGCATGAGAAGGGCGTGTCCGAAGGACTCAGAAGCAGTTTGAAGGGCCCCGCTGGCCGCCTCTGGGACCATTTGAGCTTTAATATAAATAGCATGCATGCTCAGTCACTCAGTCGTGTCTGACTGTAGCCCGCCAGGCTCCTCTGTCCATGGGATTCTCCAGGCAGGCATACTGGAGTGGGCTGCCATTTCCTCCTCCAGGGGATCTTCCCAACCCCAGGATGGAACCTGCGTCTCCTGCATTGGTAGGTGGATTTTTTACCATTGAGCTACTTGGGAAGCCCCTGGAGGCTGATACCCACGGCTAAAACAGGCATCCGTGAGTTCAAACTGACACACACTGAACGTTGATGAGGAACTTTGAAGAATGGATACATGCATAGTCTCACCACAAAATACTTATTCATGACCAAGGGAAAAGGCACGGGAAGGTGGCATTTCCTAAAGAAGGGCTGAAGTGCTGATGCTCAAGATGTTAAGCGGAGGTAACCTCTGCAGATGCTGAGTTCCCTGTCCTCTGGCTTCCACCTGGTTTTGTGACAGGTGCTGGGAGGGGGTGGGCTTCTCTGCCTCTTTACCAGCTGGGTTGCCCTGTGGAAGCAGCAGTGCTCCCTGTGGTGACCTCCCCTAGGATACAGCTTGCCCTGCGGTCAGTGGTGATCATTACTAACCACTGATGTTAGCCGAGGTGCGTCCCCACTCTTATTACTGGTTTCCCTTGATCCTATCTACATCTCTGTTCAACTCTCTTTAGGGTGCCCTCTGTCTCCTGCTGGGAGCCTCACTGATACAGTGATAAGGCATTGTTATCAGAGAGACAGACAGACAGATGTCCGGCAGCAACTGATGCTGACTCACCACTACAGGGGTGAGGTCCACAGATGGGGCTGAGTCCACAGCTGTTCAGTGACCCAAAGTGGGGAAGAGAATCAAATCAGAGACAGGGACTCTAGGAGGACCTGACTGCAGCTCAGTGACCAGAGAGAAATTTTGTCCCGGTTATTTATGCCGGAAAGGAAAGTTGCCTCAGTTTTCTCTTGAAGAGTCAGAAATCTCCCCTCTCCCTCAGTTAAGGAGGTGGTTGTCCCACGTTATGAAGAACTGCAGTTCGGAACGTCATAGGCCTTTTGAATTTAGCTGTCTGCCTGATTTCTTCCAAAGATAACTAGGTTAAAAAACAATGCACAGGGCAAGGAAATATCTTCTTTCAGTACTGTGCAGTCTTGACTGCATGGTTATCAACTGAAAAATCAGGAAGTGCCAGACGCTCTTATGTTGCAAACCTTTCCGTTTCAGCCATCTCTTCTTTTGTATTCTGGAAGGCAGGCACAGACAAGGACACAAAGTGGAAGGCTTTCTTATGTCACATCAGCTCAGAGGTGTCCCTTGTTCCAGCCTCTGAACATGGGGTGACACTTCTGGGTACAGCCTGCTAAGAGAGTCAGCTCGTACTCACATGACTTATTGGGTTGCTAATCACCCCATTTGCAGATTGAGCCTGTAAAATTGCCTGCAGCTCCAATTAAGGGAACTCAGACCAGAGCCCATGTGCAAGAATCCTCCCTTGTCAGTTTCTTCCTGGGGTTTAAATTGAATTCTTCATGTTGGTAGAGAAAACTGAAACATGTCCTAATTCTGCTAAAAGTAGCAGAGAAAAGAGGCCCTTTTCCGAGGTGGACAGGATCACTGGTGGGCCGTGGGAGTGGTATGTACTGGGAGGTCACTTCAGTTCCCTTCTGGTTTCTAATTAAGCCCTGCGTGTTATATACTCAATCACAACTGCAGACTTAGATGTCAGAATGCCCATTTTCCTAAGCAGCTCTGGAAAACACAATCAGATTCACCTCTTGCTATTTTTAACTTTGGAGTAACCCACAGGTTTAATGAACATTGACTTATAAGAGTTCAAGTCAGAATCCCAGGACAGCTTGGTGTTATTTAACTATAGAAGAAAATCATGAATTTCTTTTATGTTTTTTTTCACCTGCTGCTGCTGCTGCTAAGTCGCTTCAGTCGTGTCCGACTCTGTGTGACCCCATAGACGGCAGCCCACCAGACTTCCCCGTCCCTGGGATTCTCCAGGCAAGAACGCTGGAGTGGGTTGCCATTTCCTTCTCCAATGCATGAAAGTGAAAACTGAAAGTGAAGTTGCTCAGTCATTTCCAACTCTTCGCCACCCTCTGGACTGCAGCCTACCAGGCTTATCTATTACCTTTTCCCTACAACTTCCTTTCTTTTTCTTGAAGCAATTATTTGTCAACACAGTTTCTGGGTATTCTCTGATTTTTGCTACCCTAGACTGTTCTAAATTCTTCCTTTGGCATTTATTTTCATATAAATAGTAAAGTGCCTGCATGTGCTAAATTGCTTCAGTCATGTCCATCTCTGCGACCCTATGGACTTTAGCCCGCTGGGCTCCTCTCTTCCTGGGATTTTCCAAGCAAGAATACTGGCGAGGATTGCCATTTTCTACTGCAGGGGATCTTCCTGACCCACAGTATACAATTTTTTTTTTAAATTGTACTTGCAGGCATTTCGATTATATCAGAGGTTAAATAGGCCTTTGTGTTGTAGCCTATAAAATTACTTCTAAGGGGAAAATAAGCTCCAAGTCCTCAACACCTAACTAAAGAAAGAAATTTTTAGAAGGTCAGAAGTTTTTAAGTGAATGTATAGCTTGATCTGTACCATGCAGGTGATATTTTATCAGGCCCAACCTCCATTCCACCTAGATAAGACATTTACCAAGAGAGATCAAAGAACTCACTTAGTGTCAAATGAAAATGTCATTTCTCTTCAATTGGACTGGCTTTTGTATTAGTCCGTGTTCTCCAGACAAACAGAACCAGTAGGAAATATGTATGTATATATTAAAAATTATACTGTATATATAGATATATCTGTATATATAGATAAATTGTATCTGTATATATAGATCTGCGTATACACATGTACCTAATTCCTCAAGAGCAGAAGGAGATGAGCATCCCAACTCAAGAAGATAGGGAATTTGCTTTTCCTTAGCCTTTGGTCCCATTTGAGGCCCCAGTGGGTAGAATGGTGCCCACCCATACTGATGAGAATCTTAGTCTGTTGAATCAATTGCTAATAATCTCTTCCAGAAACATTCTCAAAGACATACCCAGATATGATGTTTTACCAGCTATCTGGGTATCCCTTGGCCCAGTCAAATTGACATAAAATTAACCATCGCAGCTTTTTATCCCTTTTATAAATGGAAGTCTTGTGCTTTGGGTCATGTCTGCTATTATGACTTTGAGTTCAGTACAAAGGCCATATTCAGGGATGTTTATGGCATTTACGATAATATAGAAACCCAACCACATTTCTAAAAATATAAATAAACACAGATTTTTTTGTGCTTATGTTTATAACCTGGAGAGGTTAAAGAATTGTTGTAGATCTGCTTTTGGACTAGTTGGAATAATTTACCAACATTCAGCCTGTTTCAATTATCCTGGCCCACCCACAGGTTCAGTCAAATTAAGAATTTTAACATCAGACATTTAAAAGAGAAAGGGAAAGAGGTTCTTTATTTGTATTCTTCAAAGACAAAGGGAGAGAGAGAGGGATTTAACACCATTTTCCATATTTTCCTACTTCTCACCCCAAGTTACCACCATCCTTGGCAGGCAAGTTGTCCATGTATCTATTTGAATTTCCATGTATCTATTTGAATTTCCTTAGCTGCTTGTTAACCTGCACCTTGCTGGGAGCCACTCCAGACCTCCTGACCTGAAATTTCTGGAGTTGGGTTTCAGCAAATTGCATAGTTAAGAGCCCCCTCAATGATCTTTGTGAACTCTAAAGTTTGAGAACCACTGGTCCAGACATTTTTCCTTTAGGGTGTTTGTGGTTGACTAGGAATGTGATGATAATGATAATGGTCCCTTTTGATTCAGGACTTGGTTTTGCTGGACCTCCATTTTTGGGTTCTTGACTTTTTTGGGTGGATTTGTTAGGGTCTATGTAATATTGGTTTGCTAGGATTACAAAGCAAAATACCACAGGCTGGGTGGTTTAGACAGCAGAAATTTATTTTCTTACATCTCTGGAGGCTAGAAACCCAAGAACAAGGTGTCAGCAGAACTGGTTTCTGGTGAGATCTCTTTCTTTGGCTTAAAGATAGTGTCTTCTTTGTCTTCACTTTATTTCACCTCTATGCATGTGTGTTGTCTATGTCTTAATCTCTTCATCGTTTAAGAGTGCCAGGCATATTGGGTTGATTTTCATGGTTTAGTTGCTAAGTTGTGTCTGACTCTGCAACCCCATCAACTGCAGCACTCCAGGCTCCTGTGTTCTTCACCATCTCCCGGAGTTTGCTTAAGCTCATGTCCATTGAGTCTGTGATGCCATCCAACCATCTCATCCTCTGTTGCCCCCTTCTCCTCATGCCCTCTGTCTTTCCCAGCATCAGGATCTTTTCCAGTGAGTCAGCTCTTCACATCAGGTGGCCAAAGTATTGGAGCTTCAGCTTCAGCATCATCCTTCTGTTGAATGTTCAGGGTTGGTTACCTTTAGGATTGACTGGTTTGATCTCCTTGCTGTCTTTGACTTTACCTTCACCACCAGACACATCCACAGCTGAGCATCATTTCCACGTTGGCCCAACGCTCTTTCTGGAGCTATTTCTCTGCTCTTCCCTGGTAGCATATTGGATACCTACCAACCTGTGGGGCTCAATCTTCCAGTGTCATATCTTTTTTGCTTTTTCATGGTGGACAGGGAGGCCTGGCGTGCTGTGATTCATGGGGTCACAAAGAGTCGGACACGACTGAGCGACTGAACTGAACTGAACTGATACTGTTATTGGGTTAGACCTACTTATAGAACCTTGTTTTACCTTATATACCTCTTCATAGGACCTACCTCAAAATATGGTCACATTCTAAGGTGTTGGGTGTTAGGAATTCAGCATATTAATTCTGGGGGAAACAGTCCAGCTCATAACAGAAGTAAGTATACTCCTAATTGGCTTCGTGGTCTCTCTTCTAAGGCAGCAGGGAGGAGGTAGGGACAATGACCCCTTGCATTTCATTGGTTTTGTTCCTGCTAAATTCCATTTTTTTGAATGTCTAGTTACTTTGAGAGTCTAATTACCACTGGCTTAAGTGTTTTAAATGACCAAGAGTGGCAGTTCTTAAAGGCAATCTGAGAAGTCAAAACTCTTCTTTTTTACTGAGTAACATCTGCACTGATTGTGCAGGAGCCATGGTAACTAAAACTGTTGATACTTCATTGTGGATTAAGGCAGTAGCACCAAGCTGTACCAGTAGTCATTATAATTTCACCATTGTGCATCTGTATTGCAGGAAATAAAATACCAGTTTCACTTAAAAATACCCTTGATGAAGAAGGACAAATTATTAGGTTGACTAAATTTCAACCTTTGAAATTTTAGTATCATCTTCTTAGTATTTTATGTGACATAATGGGATGTGTGCATAAAGCATTTCTACTGCATATAAACATTCAGTGACTGGAAGAAAAGCACTTCTGTGATTGAATTGTGAGCCAAACTTGCCTCTGTTTTCATAAAACACCATTTTAACTTCAAAGGATAAGTGATAGGTGACTATGCTTGTTCAGACTCACGTAGCTGGCAGACATGTTCACAAAAATAAGTCAAGTGAGCCTGTCACTTCAAGAAAAGCAACTGACAGTATTTGTTGCTCATAATAAAATTCAAAGCTTTCAAGTGAAAATTAGAATTTTGGAAAACTTGTATCTGTTACTGTGAGCTTGATAGCTTACCAAGAGTTTATGATTTTTCTGGTGAGGCTGTGTGTGTGTGTGTGTGTGTGTGTCTGTGTGCACTCAGTTGTGTCTGACTGTATACAACCCCATAGACTGTAGCCTGCCAGGCTCCTCTGTCCATGTGATTCTCCAGGAGTGGGTTGCCATGCCCTCCTCCAGGGGATCTTCCTGACCCAGGGATGTAACCCAAATCTCTCATGTCGCCTGCATTGGCAGGTGGGTTCTTTATCACTAATGCCACCTGAGAAGTCCAATGTATTCATCATCTGAATGCTAAACATAGTAAGCTTGAAAAATTCCCTACCATAATATTCTTGATCAATGGTTGTTTTACCTTTCTAATTGAAAATAAGATTAGATAATCATGAACAAGCTGGAAAATAAAAAAAGCCCTGTATAAGAACTAATTTTTTTGAGAGCTTTGTTTCCATCTACTTAGAATTCATTTAAATCAGCAGAGATTAGAATCTGTCCTATTGAAATGCTCTTGGAAATCTTGCCATAAATGTCCCCTTCTCTTCATTCTGCCTGTTTTATCTTTTTCTAATATTTATAGAGCCTTTTTTCCCTCTTTTCTCCTTCATTTTTCCTTTCCTCCTCTTTTATTCATTTCCCCTCCTTTTGCTTTGCCTTATTATCCCTGGAAGTATTTCCTCATATGTTGCAGTTTTCAGTTTCTGCCTGCGTCCTCTAGGAGAGATGCTGAGTCAGTACATATGAGGCGGGCATTGACAAAATGTGGGTGCATCTTTGCCATCTCAGCTCCAGGACTTGAACAGTCTTCCATTCAATATGCAAAACTCCACACTGGAATCTTTGCTTGGCTTCTATTCTTAGATTCTAGAGGCCATGAAGGAAGGTCAGGAGAAAGGATTTTAACTGAAAATGTATACCTTCTAGAGGAGAAGGCAATGGCACCCCACTCCAGTACTCTTGCCTGGAAAATCCCATGGATGGAGGAGCCTGGTAGGCTGCAGTCCATGGGGTCACTAAGAGTCGGACACGACTGAGCGACTTCACTTTCACTTTTTATTTTCATGCATTGGAGAAGGAAATGGCAACCCACTCCAGTGTTCTTGCCTGGAGAATCTCAGGGACGGGGGAGCCTGGTAGGCTGCCATCTATGGGGTTGCACAGAGTTGGACACGACTGAAGCTACTTAGTAGCAGCAGCAGCAGCAGCAGCATACCTTCTAGAAGTGACTTCAGAATCAGTTCTACCATTATATTGTGTTCTTTATAAATTTCTTTCTCTTTTTTCCTCTAGTCCACAAGTCACTCCCGAGTTGGCCTGAAAGCAAGCACCAAGCAAAAGGTATGTTTTGTCCTCTGCATTGTTCCTTTAAAAAATGATTATTTTGGTGAGTGTTTATATATATTTTTCCTGTAAACAGTGACTTGATTTTGGAAGGTCAGGGGTATACCCAGAAACAAAGTGTTTTTGATTTTCATTTACTTTGCCTTCGTAATAGCAAAACTGAAACTGAAGAGAGATCCTTGAAATGAAATGGAATGAGAGGTAATCTAGATACCCAGTGACAGAAGCTCAGAATTCTCCATGGCTTACAAACAATTCTGAAACAATTCTGAAAGCAAGGTCAGAAGGTACACTCCCAGGTTCAGCTCTTATATTTTCTTAGCCCTTCACAGTGAAAGAATTTGTTCCTATCTCTGTCCATATTTTTACTAAACTTTGTTCCCTCAGCATCTGCTATGCAGAATGACCCTCACCTATGACCTGTGTTGAACTGGCTAAATCATGAGCTCAGAGTCAGAAAGAATTGGGTTCAGTTCCTGAGTCTGTCATTTTACTACTTATGTGACCTTGGACATATTTGTATGAAGATGATTGTATCTCATAACTAGTATATTTTAACCATAAAATGAGATAATATATGTGAAAATACTGATAACCCAGTGCCCAGCACAAAATAGGTACATCATGATTTTTTAAATTATACAATATATCATTGATATTTTCAATGTACAAAACAATAGAAAATTTGAAATTCCAAAATTTTAATCCTTGAATGCGAACACATTGTGTTTAAATTATGCTCATTGCCAGTGACACATAGGGCAATGATGTAAACAGGTTTCTTAGGATTTGGAGAAGTTTGTGCTAAAAAATTATTCTTCTAGTGTAGACATTTGCACTGTTTGGATAACTTGCCAAACCTCTCAGGATAATGGATATCTTAGCTCAGAGGACCTTTCTTGATGTCAGTTGTTAGAGGAAAGAAACACCTGAGAGGTGTTTAAGCATATTAAAAGAGGTGACTTTAGGAAAGCACTAAGGCCAGTGCCTGAGCAGATTGTAGCTTTATTTAGTAGAGAAACATCATGCTGACTGGAAAGAAGATGGGCAGACCTGGGCTCTAACCCAGGCTCAACACTTTCCAGAAAGTGATAGCTGACCTCAATATGGCCAGTCCTGTGCTCCAGACAGGTATGAGCACTTTACAAGGTCCAAATCATTTAATACGCTAGGTAGGTGTTCTTGTCTCCCTCAGGGTTGGTCAGGAGAGTAAATCACACCAATAATTTGAACAGAGAGAATTTGATGTGAAGAACTTAATCTGTTATAAAGTTGTCAACTAGGTAATGGAAAGAATGAAAAGAGAAGTCTAAGGCAGTGGTCCCTCAACCTTTTTGACACCAGGGACTGGTTTCATGCAAGACAGATTTTCTATGGGTTGATGCGAGGGGGATGGTTTCAGGATGATTCAAGGGCATTGCATTCATTGTGTATGTTGCTGCTGCTGCTGCTAAGTCGCTTCAGTCGTGTCCGACTCTGTGCGACCCCATAGACGGTAGCCCACCAGGCTCCCCCGTCCCTGGGATTCTCCAGGCAAGAACACTGGAGTGGGTTGCCATTTCCTTCTCAATGCATGAAAGTGAGAAGTAAAAGTGAAGTCGCTCAGTCGTGTCCGACTCTTAGCGACCCCATGGACTGCAGCCTAGCAGGCTCCTCCGCCCATGGGATTTTCCAGGCAAGAGTACTGGAGTGGGGTGCCATTGCCTTCTCCATTGTGTATGTTATGTACATATTATTATTACATTGTGATATATAAGGAAATAATCGTACAACTCGCCATAATGCACAATGAGTGGGAGCCCCGAGCTTGATTTCCTGTGACTCGATGGTCCCATCTGGGGGTGATGGGAGACAGTGACACCCGAGGTGCCCAGATCCTTCGCGTGCGCAGTTAACAGTAGAGCGCACGCTCCAGGGAGAGTCTCATGCCGTCCCTGCTCAGCTGGTAATGAGAGCAGGTGTAAATACGCATGCGCTTCACTCACTTGCCCGCTGCTCACCTCCTGCTCTGCAGCCTGGCTCCTAACAGACCACAGAGCAGTACCAGTCCCTGGGCTAGGACTTGGGGACCCCTGCTCTAAGGTATAGGAAGCAGCTACCACCCCCAGGGCTGAGGGAACAAAGGAGAGAGTGGGGATTACTGAGACTTCTCACGCGCTTAGAGGAAGGTCCACACAGCTGAAATGCAGGCCTCTGAGGAGAGGGTGCTGGCAGCAGGCTCTGAGGCTGATTCTACAACCCTGCAAACGGGTTTCAGTGGTTCCACAGTAAGGAGAAAAGGTGAGTTCCTTCTTGCTCCTCCATCTCTGTAGCCTTCGCTAGCGCCTCCTACCGATAGAGCTAAAAAGAAATGAGCTGACTGAGCAGGGATGTGGTCTGCAGAGCCCCAGCTTAACATCATAAACTGGTTACAGAAAGATGCATTTGGCCGTGCAAGACTGGCACACTTACTAGCTCCATTTTGTAGATGAGGAAACAGACACAAGTGTGCTACGCTGTGTTTCCCCAGTGCTATAGTCTGAATGTTGGCATCCTCCCTCCAAATTGAAATCCTAGCCTCCTAAGGGGATGTTATTAGGAGGTGGGGCCTTGGGAGGTGCTCAAGTCCCTGAGGGTGGAGCTCCCATGAGTGGAATTAATGCTTTTTTAAAAGACACCCTTCTACCATGTAAAGCCACAGTGGGAAGTCTGCAACCCTCACCTGAGCACACTGGTACCCTGATCTTGGGCTTCCAGCCTCCAGAACTGTGAGAAAAAGAATTCTGCTGTCTAGAAGCCACCCAGTCTATGGCATTTTGTTATAGCACCTTGAATGGACTAAGACACCCATCTAGGAATTTAAACCTAGACAGCGTGGCTCCAAAGTGCATGCTTTTTAACCTCTTGAATAAGTGAGTCAACACTTATTCTAAACATGGGTCAAAACACTTCTCTAAAGCTTACTTTTAAAATCTGTAAAGTGAGGATGACAGTTTCTAACATGTAAAGTTAAATAAACTTTGAAAATGATGTGCCTGTCCTATTTCCTGGCACATGGTCGATTGCTAACAATACTAGCTCTTACTATGTGTAGCATTTTTCTTGCTTTGCGTCAAAAGGACTATTCATTTGACCTCAGTGAATTTGCATGTAGTTTTGAAAGTATTGCCTTTGCCTTGGTTGATCCCATCTCAGATGGGTTGTTTATCTCTCTGGCTCAGCACACTTGGGTGTTTGCATTGGGAAGTGAGCACCAGAGAGAATTTAGCACTGGAGCTTGATCAGTGGAGGCTTTATTGATGATGTCCTGAAAATCAGAGTTTATCAGGGGCTGCATCAGAGCGCCGGGTTGGTCTTTCACTTTGAATTTTAAGTAATGGGAGAAATCACTGAATACATTCATTCATTCTTTAAAGCAACAATTATTTATTGGGTGCTTAATTGCAGCAGACGCTGTGCTAGGCATGGGGGTGTTAGAAACAGATGGATGGACCCTGACCTGAAGATTGTTTCTTCCAGTCCACTGGGAGTTGTGGTGTAAAATCTCAACAGCTCATTTTCCCTCACTCTTCCAGGTGTACATGTATGTATATATGGTTTTGTTTTTTTTTTTTAAAACATAGATTTAAAGCATTGGGCTTCCCTGGTGGCCCAGATGGTAAAGACCCAGGTTCAATCCCTGGGTTGGAAAGATCCCCTGGAGAAGGGAATGTCTACCCACTCCAGTATTCTTGCCTGGAGAATCCCATGGACAGAGGAGCCTGGCAGGCTTCAGTCCATAGGGTCAGACATGACTGAGTGACTAAGTACTTAATGCCATCATGTGGGGAAAATCTCTATTGGACCTACTATGGAGTTAGCCAGTATCTAAGGGAGATTGTATAGGGGTAGATGTGTGAGGGGGAAGCCCCTGTCCGGAAGGATTGGGTCACTCATTAACCAGGGAAGAGGCAAGTCTCAGACTAGACTCAGGGAATGAGTGGGCAGGGCTGGGAGTCAGCAGCCTTGGGGAGCTCTGGGATTCCTGGTGGTGGATCACAAGATGTTATGTGCAGGGGTATGAGAGTTTATAGCTCCGACGTGCATACCGTGATACTCTAAGGGCCTCTAGAGTATTCTATAGAGTGGAAAAGAGGGTCTGGGACCAGCAGGGCCTTGTTGTGTTGTTGTTTAGACACTCAGTCTTGTCTGATTCTTTGAGACCCCATGGACTATAGCACACGAGTCTCCTCTCTCCTTCACCATCTCCCGGGGCTTGCTCAAACTCATGTCCATTGAGTCAGTGATGCCATCCAACCATCTCATCCTCTGTCTTCTCCATCTCCTCCTGCCTTCAATCTTGCCCAGCATCAGGGTTTTTTTTTTTTTTTTTTTTTGCAATGAATCAGCTCTTCGAGTTAGGTGGCCAAAGTATTGGAGCTTCAGCTGCAACATCAGTCCTTCCAGTGAATATTCAGGGTTGATTTCCTTTAGGATTGCCTGGTTTGATCTGACAACCCACTGCAGTATTCTTGCCTGGAGAACCCCGTGGACAGTGTGAAAAGGCAGGGCTTTAGAGCCCTGGAAGTAGCTAACTGGTGGGATCAGGATCCTCTGCTGTACAAATCAGGCTGTTTTTATTCTTTATTTCCCCTCTATGTTTTATTTTCTTTTTCTTCAAAGTGCCAAATATCTTGGCACTTTGAGAACTAAGGGCAGAGCTTCATCTGTGTTCTTTGGCCAGAACTTGAAGGGAAAGCTGGCCTTGGAGACTAGCATGGTAGTTGTGTCATTCGGGATGCTCATGAGAGAACCCCGAGGTTGAATGAAGCCTTGTGTTTAAGGTCGTACTACGTCTTGTTGCTCTTTCTAGAAATTCTGGTGAGAACTAAGGTTAGTTTATATTGAGATATATTTTGTAGGACATGGGAATATCCAAACCTCTTGTTGACCCCCTCAGCTCAAGGGAATTTATTTTAGAGGAAAATAAATATATAGAGGGAATATACAGGGAGATGAATATTCTGTCACCTCAATGTAGAACCTTAGTGAGCTATGCTGGAATAAATAGAAGAGTCTTTTGTCTCCTTCCCACAAGACTTTCTGCTCTCCCAGTATATTTTCAAGATTATTAACAATATTAATGGTAAAAATAAGATGTAATCAGTGTTCTGGTTGCTTTGCAAACATTCAGTGGTAGCACTGTTTTCCTTTGATTTTAATCAAAAAGAAAATTGAATTGCCAGAGCCTACTGTTAACAGTGTGCTTTAAATATTCTCAGTCTCTGGCCCAAACATTTCTATGACCTTCAGTGATCTCGAGTTTACTATATCCTTGCTTTTATCAAAGCCATCTTTTCAGATCTTAAAAATAAATTCACAGTAAGTTACATTTGAATTATATGGCTTAAAATGTAATCTCTCCTAAGGGTATTTGCATTTTAATAGATGACAGAGCTAATGAAATCAAGTCAAAAGGGTGGAATTTCTGGCATTAGCAAACAGGGAACAATTTTTAGTTGGTAGAAAGATCTTATCCTTTTTCCTAGAATTATATCATTTACGTATAAGATTGATTCAGAAGGAAACATTAACTGGTTAGATGACCTAGGTCACAGATGTTTATAGTTGTCAGGGAGTCAGTATTCCAGTTGGGAGCACGGAGGCTGGGTGAGGCTTGTCTGCTCAGCTCACGATATCTCTTCTTTCCACACCATCCCCTACCAATCCCCTTCTTTTTGAAATTAATTAATTAGTGAATTTGGCTGCACCAGGTCTTAGTTGCAGCGCTGGGGATCTTTGATCTTTAGTTCTGGCATGTGGAATCTAGTTCCCTGACCAGGGATTGAACCCAGGCACCCTGCATTGGGAGCACAGACCATTAGGAGCACTTAGCCACTGGACCACCCAGGGAAGTCCTCAGCCTCCTTCTTAATGAGTGTAATTTCCCCCTTTTCCATAGAACCGCAAGCTTTCCTCCAAGCACAAACAGATTTTCTTAATATTTGTGCCTTTTTTTCCTATCCCCCTCTCTTTGGCACCAAGTATCTGAGAGCTTCCTAAATGTTGATATGCATGTTGAAAAACACCCCAGGCCCCATTGATACCTGAGCAATCCATGGGGGCTTCCTTAATGACTCAGATGGTAAAGAATCTGCCTGCAGTGCAGGAGACCTGGGTTTGATCCCTGGGTTGGGAAGATCTCCTGGAGACGGGAATGGCTACCCTCTCCAGTATTCTTGCCTGGAGAATTCCACGGACAGAGGAGCCTGTGGGCTACAGTTCATGGGATTGCAAAGAGTCGGACACAACTGAGCGACTTTCATATACATACACTGTGGATGTTCGTTCTCTGGGTTTGGACAAATAAATGACATGCATGCACCATTGCAGTTTCGCATAGAATAGTTTCACAGCCCCCAAAGCCCTCTCTGCTTTACCTGTTCATGTCTCCACTCCCAACCTCTGGCAACCTTTTTCGTCTCCATTGATTTACCTTTTCCAGAATAAAATATAGTTGGAATAATAGAACCTTTTCACATTGGCTTCTTTCACTTAGTAATTTAACATTCTTCTGTCTTTTCATGGTGTGATAGCTCATTTCCTTTTAGCACTGAACAATATTTCATTGTCTGGATGAAGCGCAGTTTGTTTATCCATTCACCTACTGAATGGATAAAACTTGATTGCTTTGAAGTTTTGGCAGTTGTGAATAAAGGGCTATAAACATCCATGTGCTCGTTTCTGGGTGGACAGAAGTTTTCATCTCCTTTGGAAAAATACCAAGGAGTACAATTGCCGCATCAATTTTTCTTTATAATTTTCTTCTCACAAATGACTGTGAGCCTTTGCTCGATTGTCCTCCAGTGTCTGCTCCAGCTTGTGTATTTTCCCAGGCGTGTTTCTTCTTCTTGGCTGGGTCTTTCCTGTACTGAGGCTCTGCCATCCCCAGGAGTGATCTGTGCCCCACTTGGAGGAATGTAAGGAGAGAGAGAAAACTTATCCAGCAATAGTAAGGGAAGTTTTTAGTTGTAGCAGCTAGATTTGGGCAAGTTAGGAAGAAGAGGCCATAAGCTGAGTTTATAGCACCCATGCGTTAAATTCTGTCTGCCCATGCAATCCTTACTGGCGTTGGAAAGAGTCATTTAGGCCTTTTACATCGCTGTGAGCATCTGAACGCTGAATCTAGCTTAAGGGAAATTAAAAGTCACTGCTTTCTGCTAGTGACAATTCCCCTTGAAGGTCCTGACAGGAGATGGAAGGGAAATCAGGCTCCCTGAAGTGGAGTCCATATTATCCTTCATCCATGTTAAGTTTCTGTGGTTGTGCGAGATGCCCGGTGGCTTTCTAAAAGACGCAGCCAGAATAGAAAATGACAAGACCAGCAAGATGAATTTAAAAGAGATGGAGGTCATCCCCACAGACTCACAACAATAGAAATTTTAGGTGAGCCTACTATTTTTTTTTCCTCAGAAAAAGAAACACCACCAAATGAGCATTTTTATATTTCAATTGTTTAAAAATACTATTTTATTTTTCTGGAAAGAGGGAAGTTTTTGGGACAAATATGGTTCAAAGGACCAAAGGCTATGTATCAGATGCACTGACACTAAGTTTTACAGTCATCTCGTTTCTGAATTTTAGTCATAAAAGACACAGAAGGACGCACTGGGCATTTCAGCAATGTAGGTCAAATTCTGTTGCCACGCGCTCCAGGGGACTGGCTGTCCACTGCCTTTTCCCTCTTGGACTTGTATTATGTTGAATAGTATTTGGCAAATACGAGCTTTGGGCTGAGGCTTTGGGAGGATATCATGGATTTTTAATGTGATGGTGTTTGTGAAGTGGGTACTGGAGTCATTTCACTTTTCACTTAATCCTTTTCTTTCCCCTCCCCATGGTGGACAATAGCCTGTCTTATCCAACCTGGGGTCCTCCATATCTCATGCCCCTACAGCCCAGGTCAAGGGTCCCCTTCAGCCTTATCTTCTTTCCTCTAACTCTCCAGTATCCTGAGACATTTCCGAGGTAGAATGAATGCTCAGACCTGCTTTGGTTACAGCCTAGCATCTCAAACTCAAAAGAGTCAGCTTCAAGGAGGGTGTAGGCCAGTGGTTTTAATAATCCTTTTCATCAAAGAGCAAATGTATTCTCATAAATCCTGTGGGAGATGAGGCCTGAGCAGGATTGCTCAAAGCCCATCAGCCATATATTTCTGGAGCAAAGGAAAAATAATAATGCCTCCGAGCATAGCTCTCCTTGTTAAATATTAAATATGGTCACGGCCCAACTGCCCCGTGTTTCTCTGAGTTCTGGTAGGTCTCTTCAAGCTGGTCCTCTAATGGGCTTTTCTGGCCTGTGAGATACACCCAGTGTTTGGGAATGGCAGTCATTCTACCAGGAAAACCAATGAACTTAAATCTAATAAGACATAGAGTTCCGTGGGTTATACAAGAGGTCTTTGTTGGTTATCCATTTTAAATGTAGCAGTGTGTATATGATCTTCCCAAAGACCCAGCTATCTCTTCTCCCTGGCAACCATGAGTTCCGTGTCTAAGTCTGTGAGTCTTTTTCTGTTTTGTGAATAAGTTCATTTGTATCATTTCTTTTTAGATTCCATTTGTGCCAGCCTGGATGGGAAGGGGGTTTTCAGGGAGCATGGATACATGTATATGTATGACTGAGTCCCTTCACTGTTCACCTGAAACTGTTACAACATTGTTAATTGGCTGTACCCCGATACAAAATGTTTGTGGTATTACAAAAATAAAAATTAAATAAATTAAAAAAAGAGATAGAGGCTAGGGGAGATTTTTCTGGAACAGGACACGAAGGATCACCAAAGCAATCAGAATGCAATGCAGTTGCTTCTTTTCACTGAAGGAAATATTAGCTCTGAAACATTCGTGACACTTCAACTCAGAAAAGTTGGTTAAATACCCTTGTGTCAGGTTGTTCTGAAGTCAAAACTTTGATTTCTGTGTCCACCGCTTCCTCTCTAAGCGGCCCTTTCATTTAGTCTCACTGAAAAGAAGGTGTTTTAATTTGCATAAAATAAAACCTTCCATGCTTCAGAAAAGCTCTAGATAGAATTTCAGAAGGAAAGAATGAAAATGTATCTTTTTTCTCCCTTTTCTTTTTTTTTTTTATAAAATTGGAATATGATTGATTGACAATGTTGTCTTAGTTTCAGGTGTACAGCAAAGTGAATCAATTATATATATTCATGTGTATCCACTCTTTTTTTAGAGTCTTTTCCCATATAGGCCATTCGAGTACTGAGTAGAGGCGCCTGTGCTGGATAGTAGGGCCTTATGAGTTGTTTATTTTATGTGTAGCAGTGTGTATGTGTCACTCTCAGTATTCCAATTTATCCCTCCCTGGTAACTCTAAGTTTGTTTTCTACCTCTGTGGCTCTCCTTCTGTCTTCTAAGTAAGTCATCTCCCTTTTCTCACACCCAAGATGATTCTCTCTGCAGAGACTGGGAATCCACAACTCAGTCATGTTTTGTTTTGCCCATTTGAGTGATTTTTATCAAATACTGTGCCAGTATTGTAAAATGTGAGTATCTTCATATTAATATCTGGATTTGTGCTTGTCCTGAAAAATTGAAATATCTCGCACCTTAATGTCAATACACAAATGACAATGATCTACCATAGCTAAGGGACTGCCGCCCCCTTTGAACAAGACAAGGCATCTTCAGTTCAGCATGCGCCTCACCCCACCCCACCTCCGTCTTCCTAACACCCTCCAGCTGATGCCTTTCCCAGCTTTCCTGGCCCGACAGGCATTTGAGGTTTTGACCTCTATTCTAGGAGATATTATGCTACTTCTTTCTTGAGGAGTTCTCAATCCTTCTATAGATATTTTAGCTGAGATCAATCCTCGACTGCCTTGCAAACACATTCTGTTTAGCAAATTCATTATTAGGGTTCAAGTTTTCTTAGCAACATGTTAGGCTTCAGTGAAGAATTACTTAAAACACTCTTTGGTTTAAACTTATTTTCTTCTAACTTATTAATGATATTTAAGGCTTTTTTGGTTAAAGATAATTCTGTTTCATAACTCTTCCATTTCCTATCAGACACTTGATGTACAAAACAGCAGTTCTGCATTCTATTTAAGCTTAAAATAATTTTCCTTGAAAATGAAACAAAGGACAGAATTCTAAAACACGAATATGCTAGCTTCCTATGTAATGACATCACTCCAAGTCCAGACATTATTCCAGACACAAATTTGGCAAACAGAAATATTCTTAGACCTCAATAACTCGATGACAAAATAGCCAAGATAGGGATAAAACAATAAAGAGAGACAGGATGGTCCAGAAAAGGAGGGAGTAGCAAGGAAAACCTGAACATTAAAATGCAGATGGTGGGATTCTGGAAGGTTGCTGCCTGAACCAGTGGATCCAGAAACACAGTATCACCGTCTTGATCTGGTCCAGATCCGGAATGAAGTGAGTGAGGCACAATATTTAAGAGGGTAAGAGAGAAACTTAGTGATTATCACAAACACTAACATATTTTAATGGTGATGCACTATTTTAGAAATCAAAATGAGTGCATAGAAAGCCATGGTGGATAAAATGGTCTTGTTGGCCAATAGGCTGACATTTGGCCAGCATCTGGGAGGCACTTACCCAGTGCCAGGTATGGTACTAAGTACTCTTCATACTTTAAAAATAATTAATATGTTAGGAGGTACTTACTCAATGCTAGGTATGGTGCTCATCACTTTCATGCTTAAAAAAAATTTAATATACAGAACAGCTTCATGAGAGAAGTTCTCTTATTTCCTTCTTTCTCCACATTTTATAGCCAAGAAAACTGAGGCTTAAAGATATTGAATAACTTGCTTAGGTTAGAGCTACTAACTGACAGGGCCAGGATCCAGGCCACTGGAGTGTCGCAACTGCTCGTGTTCATGGTACTGTCCACCTCCGTGGAGGTGGCTCAGCCCCCAGGTCATCAAGTTCTGTGATGCTAATATGCTTCCACTATCCTGGCATTCCTCCTGGGTCAAGGATAGGTTCATGACCTCAGAGCAGTCATGTGTATATATAGAGAGAGAATCTGGAAACACACACACACAGAATCCTAAAGACCATGAGGACAAGACAATGAATAGATACCTGCTATTGGTAGAGGCAAGGACACAGAGGAAGAGGCAGCTTCTCCATAAGGTTCAAGCCCAGAATGGAGGGCAAGGGAACCCACATAACTCACCCTCGCGCCATAGTGGAATGATGCTCTGATCTCTGGGTTTTCTGGCTTCTTTATTGTGTATTCCTCCCCATCCTTCTCTACACATCCTCACCTTAATAGACAGCTTGAAGAAGTCACTACAACCCGAAACAGCCCAATGGGCCCTCATTCCCAATTTCACAGTCTTCACCTCCAGTCTAAATTGTCGGTCTTCCTATCCTTCCACATCAGAAAGGATGGAATGTTAACAACTTTTTACTCACTAGTAATTACTTATTGGGCTTCCCTGGTGGCTCAGCAGTAAAGAATCTGCCTGCCAAGCCGGAGACATGGGTTTGATCCCTGGGTCAGGAAGATCCCCTGAAGAAGAAAATGGCAACCTACTCCAGTATTCTTGCCTGGGAAATCCCATGGAAAGAGGAGCCTGGTGGTCTCCAGTCCACATGGTCACAAAGAGTTGGACATGACTTAGTAACTAACCATCACCACCACCATGAACAACATTTATTATGCTTTATGGACATGGAGAAAATTTGAAACTATGCCTCAGATGCTTTAGGATGTCTGTTTTTAGAGTACGTGAGTGGTTTACTTTACGCATTTGCATCATTTGAATTTTTGCAGTGGTCAATCAGTGAAGTCAAATTTATTTGACTTTCATGTATAAATTCTAAATAAAAAAATCTTAAAAAAAAGTTTTCCTTTATGGTAGTTTAAACCTTCTCTAGGCCAGCTACTTGTTTTTCTATATAATTTCTCATGTGTTTTCATGTGTTTCATGAATTTTTAATTCATTCACATATTGATTTATTCCATACTTGCTTATTGAGTCTTACTCTGAACCAGGTCTTTTCTAGGCACTGAGATAAGGCAGTGAACAAGAAAGACCATGGAGCTCACTTTCTAGCGGGGAATATCGTCAGTAATACATCAAGTTCAGTTCAGTTCAGTCGCTCAGTCATGTCTGACTCTTTGCGACCCCATGAATCGCAGCACGCCAGGCCTCCCTGTCCATCACCAACTCCTGGAGTTCACTCAAACTCACGTCCATCGAGTCAGTGATGCCATCCAGCCATGTTATCCTCTGTCGTCCCCTTTTCCTCCTGCCCCCAATCCCTCCCAGCATCAGAGTCTTTTCCAATGAGTCAACTCTTCACATGAGGTGGCCAAAGTACTGGAGTTTCAGCTTTAGCATAATTCCTTCCAAAGAACACCCAGGGCTGATCTCCTTTAGAATGGATTGGTTGAATCTCCTTGCAGTCTAAAGGACTCTTAAGAGTATTCTCCAACACCACAGTTCAAAAGCATCCATTCTTCGGCGCTCAGCCTTCTTCACAGTCCAACTCTCACATCCATACATGACCACAGGAAAAGCCATAGCCTTGACTAGACGGACCTTTGTTGGCAAAGTAACGTCTCTGCTTTTCAATCTAGGTTGGTCATAACTTTTCTTTCAAAGAGTAAGCGTCTTTTAATTTCATGGCTGCAGTCACCATCTGCAGTGATTTTGGAGCCCCGGAAAATAAAGTTTGACACAGTTTCCACTGTTTCCCCATCTATTTCCCATGAAGTGATGGGACCGGATGCCATGATCTTCGTTTTCTGAATGTTGAGCTTTAAGCCAACTTTTTCACTCTCCTCTTTCACTTTCATCAAGAGGCTTTTTAGCTCCTCTTCACTTTCTGCCATAAGGGTGGTGTCATCTGCATATCTGAGGTTATTGATATTTCTCCCGGCAATCTTGATTCCAGCTTGTGTTTCTTCCAGTCCAGCGTTTCTCATGGGGTACTCTGCATAGAAGTTAAATAAGCAGGGTGACAATATACAGCCTTGACGTACTCCTTTTCCTATTTAGAACCAGTTCTTTGTTCCATGTCCAGTTCTAACTGTTGCTTCCTGATCTGCATACAGATTTCTCAAGAGACAGGTCAGGGGGTCCCATCTCTTGAAGAATTTTCCACAGTTTTTTGTGATCCACACAGTTAAAGGCTTTGGCATAGTCAATAAAGCAGAAATAGATGTTTTTCTGGAACTCTCTTGCTTTTTCACCATATACTAAGAAGAGAAAGAGAGCAGGATACAGAGATGGAAAGTGTTAGCAAGTTCTGATTTTATGGTCAAGGAGGGACTCTTTGAAGGGCTGTTGTGTGAGCATCTGCCTGAATGAAATAAGGGAGATAACTTTGTAAATATCTGGTAAAATGCATTCCAGAATGTAATTCATAATGTTTATGTAATAGTTTGGGTTTTAGTTTAAAATCAGAGTCAATCATATCAGCAGTACTTATTGAGCATGTACTAGCTACTTGGTGAGTGAGGTGGGCTATTGGATAACAGGGAAATACGAGATCTGACCTTGGTCACCTTGTTTACGACTTCCATGGGAATTGAGCACAGCACACATAAAAATATCAAGTGGTAAAACAGTACAGAGTTATTTGGTGCTAAATTGTGTGTGACACAGAGTCTAGGTTTTGGGAGTCTCTTTTGGGTCTTACATATTCAGAAGGGAATGTCTAATTCTGCTAGATTCAAACATTTTTGAGGACAAGGAAGTAGACTGCAACCAGAGGAAGGAAAAAGTTCTCTGTGGGACTTCAGTTCTCACTCCTGTGGGGATTCTCTTCTCTTGGAGGTTATTTATATGTTTAGACAAGTGAAAGTGTTCAGTCGTGTCTGACTCTTTGTGACCCCATGGACTGTAGCCACCAATCTCCTCTGTCCACAGGATTTCCCAGGCAAGAATACTGGAATGGGTTGCCATTCCCTTTTCCAGAGGATCTTCCTGACCCAAGGATCGAACCTGGGTCTCTCTTGCATTGCAGGAAGATTCTTTACCGTCTGAGCCACCAGGGAAAAGGCAATGTATTTAGAAACACAGTTATAATTGGGGATAGCAAACTCTGTTGAGAATCCAGACAATGGATTTACTTTCTATGGGATGCCGAGCAGTTAGCGTCCTTTGAACTGTGTTGCTATAGGATGGTGGCAAGGGTAGCAAATGCATTCTTTTGCTGCTTCTCCTTCCCATTGCTCCCCTGTGCTATGAAGTGGGAGTTGCCATTGTGGTTTAGACTTTTAATCAAATTTGAGACTCTGCATTTCCTAGCACAGAATAATGGTTCCTATTTTGGTCTTTCGTAAATGGTTTGTGACTGAAATACCAACACGCTAACAGTATTTGGGCTAGTGGAATTATGACATTTTGGGTATTTTCTGTTTTCCACAAATCTTAATTGCTCATAACACAGTTTCTGATTGTTCTTTAGTTTTGGAGTCTATTACCATTGAAATTTTTAAAAAGGAAAAATTATTGTAATAATTCAAACACATCATTGGATTCATTACGTTAATGAGTGCTTGTTCAGCTTGCACAATAGACTTTTCTCTGCTAAATTTAAATTTTTTGCCTCAAAGACTCATGCTTCAACAAACTTTTTCTTTTATTTTGATCATGATTATCCTTGCAAGCATTAATTATAATACCTAGTGTTCACACTATGATTTTCACCCAAAGTGAGAGAAACACATTTTTAAATTCAGTAACCCCTTATTAAAGCTCAAGCCTAGAGAGCAGATACTTACATTTTATAGAAAAGCCTGGAGGTCAGGTGATGACAAAGCAACAAATCAGATACATTTTTCTTTGATCTGATTGGAAATAAGCTTTTTTTTTTTTTTTTCTGCAAAGCTGCCTAGTCCCTTCCCAAAGCTGTTTCTAAGGATGCTAGTGAGAAGCTTTTCTGAAATAACATTTAAGTGCTGCTACAAACCTGAGTCGGAAGGCTCTCCCTCTGGTTTTGATTTATAATTTCATTAGCTGCACAATCAAAGGCCAGATCCCCCCTCGTTTTGTTCTCCGGTGTTAGAATTCCAGGCAGCGATCTCGACGTGCCAGTCCTCACGTGGAGAGCCTTTGATCGTTTCAGATCTTTGTTGCGGTGTTTAGTATGCCGTGTGCTCTGTCCCTTTGCCTGCGTGTGCCTTCCTTGCCCTTCCTCTCTCTGCCCCCTGTGATGGGGATGAACCTGGCAGACTGGCTTGATTCCCCAGCTCCTTCTTGTCATTTGATCTCTGGGGGCTCAGATGGTAAGAATCTGCCTGCAGTGCTGGAGACCTGGGTTCCATCCCTGGGTCAGGAAGATCCTCTGGAGAAGGGAATGGCAACCCACTCCAATATTCTTGCCTGGACAATCGCATGGACAGAGGAGCCTGGGGGGCTACAGTCCATGAGGTCTCAAAGAGTCAAACACAACTGAGCGATTAACACTCTCACACAGCGCTCTGCCAATGAGGGTAACTGGAGGTTGGAAGAGGGCAGGACACCAGCTCCTCCCGGTCACCCCAGCTGCAGCCTCCTTCCTTGACCCCTCTCGCCTCAGGCTGGTCCTGGCTTGCTGCTGCTGTCCGTCTCCGGGCTGTCTCACTTTCCTATTTGGTTTCTCAATAGCTCTTCCTGTTCCGGGTTTGTGAAGTGGTTTCTGATTTTCTAGTTTAACCTTGATTGATACAGATACCAGTTCTCAGGGATGATCGCCAACAGAATGAACTATTATTGTCTCTGTGACAATTCTCAGAAAATAAAAGTTTATAAAATTTACTTCACTTTGGACCTCCAAGAGCAAGATAAGAGGAGAAAGCTGAGAAAATAGATTTATCGTTTTGTAGGCACATACGTCTGAGCTGATGAGTTATTGTGCATACTTCTGTCAAATGAGACTAGTTAATTACATTGACCTGTGAGTTTCTGTGTTGTCCCTCTGTGACACTTTGTAGTTATTGAAGAGTATAAAGTCTGCTGGGGTTTCCCAGGTGGCTCAGTGGTAAAGAACCTGCCTGTAAAGCAGGAGATGCAGGAAACGTGGGTTCAATCCCTGGGTCGGGAAGATCCCCCCTGGGAAAAAGAAATGGTAACTCTCTCCAGTATTCTTTCCTGGAAAATCCCATGGACAGAGGAATCTGACAGGCTATAGTCCAAGAGGTCACAAAGAGCTGGACACGACTGAGCATGCATACACACACACATAAAGTATGCTGCTGAAATATGTTAATTGAAATATTTAAAAGTTTGTACCTATTGTACAACATGGGGAATATAGTCAATATTTTGTAGTAACTGTAAATGGCTGTCTCACTTTCCTATTTGGTTTCTCAATAGCTCTTCCTGTTCCGGGTTTGTGAAGTGGTTTCTGGTTTTCTAGTTTAACCTTGATTGATGCAGATACCAGTTCTCAGGGATGATTGCCAACAGCATGAACTATTATTGTCTCTGTGACAATTCTCAGAAAATAAAAGTTTATAAAATTTACTTCACTTTGGACCTCCAAGAGCAAGATAAGAGGAGAAAGCTGAGAAAATAGATTTATCGTTTTGTAGGCACATACGTCTGAGCTGATGAGTTATTGTGCATACTTCTGTCAAATGAGACTAGTTAATTACATTGACCTGTGAGTTTCTGTGTTGTCCCTCTGTGACACTTTGTAGTTATTGAAGAGTATAAAGTCTGCTAGGGTTTCCCAGGTGGCTCAGTGGTAAAGAACCTGCCTGTAAAGCAGGAGATGCAGGAAACGTGGGTTCAATCCCTGGGTCGGGAAGATCCCCCCTGGGAAAAAGAAATGGTAACTCTCTCCAGTATTCTTTCCTGGAAAATTCCATGGACAGAGGAATCTGACAGGCTATAGTCCAAGAGGTCACAAAGAGCTGGACACGACTAAGCATGCATACACACACACATAAAGTATGCTGCTGAAATATGTTAATTGAAATATTTAAAAGTTTGTACCTATTGTACAACATGGGGAATATAGTCAATATTTTGTAGTAACTGTAAATGGAAAGTAATCTTTAAAATTGTATAGAAATTTGAAAAATTTAGAGTAAGTTTATACCTAAAAGCCCAGTATCTTTGTCCTTATTTGAGGCAGACACACTTCTTAGTAGTATTACTTTAAGAAACACTGAGAAATAAGTTTCTGTGTTTTTTCTGAGACAGGAAGATTCTTCATCTGGATGAGTACCAGTGTTAATAAGTAAGGGGCTAGTATGTAGTGCCTTCTAGATCTCTTTAACCACATGACCTTCAGCAGTGGGGAAACCACTAGCCTACGAATCATAAAACATTGATCTTATCTTAGGTTGGGTTCCTGAGAGACAGGGCTGTGCAAATAATTTATTGAGTGGAGTATAGATAGGAGGTGAGAAGACAGAACAGCGCAGGGAAGAAGATAAGCAAAGAGGTGTTTTGGCTGAAATCTAATCTGATCACATGGGGAAGTTGGGAGCATGAATGACACACACAAAAAAAATCCCACCTTCTTTTAAAAGTTTGTATTTTATATTGGAGTATAGCCAATTAACAATGTTGTAAGAGTTCCAGGTGCACAGCAGAGCTACTTAGCTATGCTGCTGCTGCTGCTGCTAAGTCGCTTCAGTTGTGTCCGACTCTGTGCGACCCCATAGACAGCAGCCCACCAGGCTCCCCCGTCCCTGGGATTCTCCAGGCAAGAACACTGGAGTGGGTTGCCATTTCCTTTTCCAATGCATGAAACTGAAAAGTGAAGGTGAAGTCGCTCAGTCGTGTCCGACTCTTAGCGACCCCATGGACTGCAGCCCACCAGGCTCCTCCATCCATGGGATTTTCCAGGCAAGAGTACTGGAGTGGGGTGCCATTGCCTTCTCCAACTTAGCTATACATATACATGTATCCATTCTCCCCCAATTTCCCCTCCCATCCAGGCAGCCACGCCACGTTGATCATAGTTCCCTGTGCTATACTGTAGGTCCTTGTTGGTTATACAGGGGTGTGTACATGTCCATCTCAAGCTCCTGAGAAGTTCCATCTTGACACAGGAAAGCTGGGCTCTAGTCACCCTTCATCAGTCAGTTATTCACTGCAGGAGCCCGAGAGTAGGGTAGAGATACCTACCCTCCCAGGCATTTATGTTGGAGGAGGGCAATCTCTGGACAAAGGTGTAGCTGTGAGCTCTTAGCAGCAACACCTACTGCAGCTGAGAGATGGAGAGACTGACCTGAGGGGTTGTGTGTGTGTGTGAGGAGGCACTCACAGCATCTAGCATCAATACCAGTACACAGAGTGCCCTCTCCTCCTCCTTGTATAAGCCCTTTAGCACTGGACAAGACACATAGCTCTCCAAGCTGCAGCCACCTTGCCTGTCTAAAATGAAAAAGACCTGGAATTGGTAATAGTGACCACCCTGTCGCTTTCCTTATTACTCGTACTTGTGCTGCTTCTTTATTTGAAAGAAATCAAGCGCTGTAGAAGTGTGTTATTTCCCGGGTAGCTGGTCGAGGGGAGGGGGCAGTGCAAGGTTTGTAAAGTTAACTGGAAAACTTCAGCTTAAACATGATCATGGTCTTCCCTGGGGTTCCTAAAAACATAGTCTGAAACAGGGAGGTTCTTTATTTTGGAGGTGACCCTAGCAGTCAGGACTGGAGGAGTGGAGGGTGAGACAGGGACGAAGGAACAGCAGTAGACGGCTTTGCTGCTGGAGTCCCTGCAAGGCCTCAGGCTGGGCTCAGTTCCACGCTGGAGCAAGCTGCCGTCCACAGGAAGCCAGTCACACCCTGCGTGTCACTGCTCACACCCAGTGCCAGAAGCGTCCTGTCTGGTGTGCAGGCTCTTGGCACTACTCAGACCCACCGATGCTCCTCATCAATTCCATTGTCACTGTTCTTCAAAGATTAGGCTGACCCCTGCCTTGAAGAAAAGATTTCACAGTGTAGTGAGCCACAGTCCTCCTTACTGCAGTGGGTTCTGCAGTCACAGTTGCTACCCTTCATCTCTCTTCTCTGCTATGCCCTGCAGGCTTCCCTCACCCTCAGCCAGGAGGTTGTTGAATCAGGTGACCCAGCCTCTCGGGGTCTGAGACCGGGTGGGTTGACTTCCTGCCTGTTCCCTGTGATCAGTGGGTACCAAACACCAAGAGACGCCTGAGAGGATCGCCCAAGATCCAGACTTTCTCCTTGTTTGCTTTTTCACTGTGTAGCAGTTACCCTGTCTCCTCAGATTATCAGTAGTTTCTCTACCAGTACATTGAGAATGTTCCACTCTTTGACCGTGGTCTGTGGCATGAAGAGTCTGAGTGGTTAAGTCAAGTTGCAGCTTCAGCTGAAGTGTCCTATGCGAAATGCCCTCTAAGAACCGGGACCTCTATTCTAGCAAAGCTTAAAGTTGTGGAAACAAGCAATCTGAGTCAAGCAATAGTGATGAGAGGAGCCAACCAATGCATGCGCCCCTTGATGCCCAGACATTGGTTTTCTGGCTTTGGGGGACCCAGCACCATATAATGGTTATTGCTTCAATGCACAGAATGCATCTTAGAGATCAGCTTCCTAACTCTGTAGGTTGTAGGCATGAGTGGTGCCACATGCTGTGCTGTGCTCAGTCACTCAGTCAGGTCCGACTCTTTGCAACCCATTGGACTGTAGCCTATCAGGCTCGTCTCCGCCCATGAGATTTTTCAGGCAAGAATGCTGGAGTGGTTACCATTTCCTTCTCCAGGGGATCTTCCTGACCCAGAGAACAAACTCGTGTCTCCTGTGTCTCCTGCATTGCAGGCAGATTTTTTTTTATCTGCTGAGCCACTGGGGACACCCATAGCTGAGCCAGTATGTTGTTGTTTAGCTGCTAAGTGGCGTCCAACTCTTTGCGATCCCATGGACTGCACGCCAGGCTCCTGTTTCCTCCACTATCTCCTGGAGTTTGCTCAAACTCATTCCACCGAATCAGTGATGCTATCCAACCATCTCATCTGCTGTCGTCCCCTTCTCCTGCCTTTAATCTTTCCTAGCATTAGGGTCTTTTCCAGTGAGTCAGCTCTTTGCATCAGAGGGCCAAAGTATTAAAGCTTCAGCTTCAGCATCCTTATATTGAATATTCAGGGTTTATTTCCTTTGGGATTGACTGGTTTGATCTTCTTGCAGTCCAAGGGACTCTCAAAAGTCTTCTCCAACACCACAGTTCAAACCCTTCAGTTCTTTGATGCTTAGCCTTCTTTATGATGCTCAGCCTTCTTTATGGTCCAACTCTCACATCCATACATGACTACTGGGAAAACCATACTTTGACTATATGGACCTTTGTCTGCAAAGTGATGTCTCTGCTTTTTAACACGCTGTCTAGGTTTGTCACAGCTTTCTTTCTAAGGAGCAAGAGTCTTTTAATTTCATGACTGCAGCTGATATGAGGCCATTTGAATATCCTGTTAGGCAGGGTCCTTCTGGGTGATGTGATATGTGATAGGAGCAGTGGATCCTGGGGTTGTTCATCTACTATTGCATCTTCTCTGGAAGAGGTGGTTACTGTAAGGTGTGTTTAACTGACACGAATGTCCACGTCACCCGTGGCTGAAATCATAGGCGAGCCCCAAAGAATGTCATTCGGGCACCGTGTGTGTCTGCTGAAGCTGCTCTCAGGGATCTTTGGTGAGATTCCTTGTTGTGTGTGGTGCTGGACTAAGGACTTGTACCCAGGAAATGCTTAGACACTGGTTCTGCCTTCTTTGATCTTCTATCCAATTTACATATCAAGAAAATAACAGATAACTCTCATGTGCCAACAGGTAACTTTCAAATATGAAAAACAGCAGGTAACTTTCTATGTTAGAGAGGCAAATATGAGTCAAGTTTCTATTCTTTAGGAACTTACCACCTAGCACAAGGAATATGTATATAAAGAGTGAACTGTATTTTGTGATGCTGCTGCTGCTGCTAAGTCACTTCAGTTGTATCTGACTCTGTGCGACCCCATAGACGGAAGCTCACCAGGCTCCCCCATCCCTGGGATTCTCCAAGCAAGAACACTGGAGTGGGTTGCCACTTTCTTCTCCAATGCATGAAAGTGAAAAGTGAAAGTGAAGTCGTTCAGTCGTGTCCACTCTTAGCGACCCCATGGACTGCAGCCCACCAGGCACCTCCATCCATGGGATTTTCCAGGCAAGAGTACTAGAGTGGGGTGCCATTGCCTTCTCCAATATTTTGTGATAGATGTTTTAAATATAGGGAGCACCTAAAAGAGAGTAATTAATCATTTCTGGAAAGGCTTCATTGAGGAGATGATATTTAAGTGGACCATTAAATGGTAAATAAGTTTTAAAAATAGAACTTGGGGGACTTCCCTTGTGGTCCAGTGGTAAAGAATCCACCTTGCAATGCAGGGGACCGTGGGTTCAATCCCTGGTCAGGGAACTAAGATCCCACATGCAGGGGAGCAACTCAGCCTGCACACTACAACTAGAGAATCTGTGCACCTCACTGAAAGATCTCACATGTCCCACAACTAAGACATGATGCAGGCAAATAAATAAATATTAAAAAAAAAATAGCCCTTTACTGAGAGAGGGCAGGCTGGGTAGAGAAAAAAGCATCAGCAGAGGCACTGAGATGTGAAGGAACATGACAAGTCCAGGGATGATGGGAGGTTTAGGGTCCAAGCAGAGTGTGTGTGTTGCTGGGTAGGGTGGAGAATGAGAGAGGATAGAATTTGAGGAGGAAGAGAAGGCTGAAGCAGGTCACATTGAAAGGCCCTTTATTATATTTAAGGAATCTGGACAGGATAGGTATCTCCAATATAGACGTGTATAGACTATGTCGTCAGCATAATGGAAATGGCACATGCATGCGTGCTAAGTCGCTTCAGTCCTGTCCGACCTTTGATTCTCAAACTAGTTATGTCTGTTGGGTGAGAGGAGCAGAGTGGGGAGGGAAAGAGAGAGGAGGGAACACGCCTGTGAGTGGAGGTGGGATGGGGAGCAGGACATAGGGGCCTGGCAGAATTACCTAGGGATTTCTTCACATCACCCACGGCTCTTATGCCAGGAGCAGAAATGCTAATGACGCCCCCTAGTGGAAGAGGTTAGCTGATGCGCGAACCTAAGTCACGACAGACTGTCGCGTCTTCTGGAGGTGGCGTCGAGAAAGGAGCTTCAGAATCCCTGATTCAACCTTTGCTTTAGCCTTATCTTTCTGATAAATTCTGGGAGAATCCTTTTCAATTTCAGTTTCTTCGTGATATCAGAAAATTGCTAATTCCTGTATTTGTATATTATAACCGTTAGCATTTATAATGCATTCTAATTAATGATAACATGATCAAAATGATGAATTTACTGCTGAAAGTCTTAGGCTCAGATGGTAGACAGTTCAGGACAAATGTCCCCACTTCTTTCATGTTTTAGCAATGGAGAAGGGATGAGAGGGAGGAGGTTTCATGTATGTTTATTATGATGCTCTGTTATGAAGGCATCCCCAGTGCTCTGAGTCACTTTTAAACACCTCCAGTTATGGGTGAATAATAATGACATGAAAAAGAAAGATGACTGCAGAGGGCTTTGTGTTTTGGTAATTTGTGACCCATAATGGTGATTGAGGGGGAGAGATTAATTATTTACTACCAATCTTTTAAATAACATGTTTAGTACAAGTGTATAGCTTAGTTCCAGTAATGAGAAAGACTTTTATTTCCCCCTGGTATGTTAGAAATATTTAAGCTGTAAAAATAAAGGGTACAGTGTTAGCTATATTGTAATTTCATCCAGTTTTTTAAACTTTGCTGTTTAGTTGCTCAGTTGTGTCTGACTCTTTGCGACCTCATGGACTGCAGCATGGCAGGCTTCCCTGTCCTTCACCAACTCCCGGAGCTTGCTCAAACTCATGTCCATCGAGTTGATGATGTCATCCAATCATCTCATCCTCTGTTGTCCCGTTCTCCTCCTGCCTTCAGTCTTTCCAAGCATCAGAGTCTTTTACAGTGAGTCAGTTCTTCACATTAGATGGCCAAAGTATTGGAGCTTCAGCTTTAGCATCAGTCCTTCCAATGGATATTCAGGACTGATTTCCTTTAGGATGGACTGGCTGGATCTCCTTGCAGTCCAAGGGACTCTCAAAAGTCTTCTCCAACACCACAGTTCAAAAGCATCAGTTCTTTGACGCTCAGCTTTCTTCATAGTCCAACTTGCACATCCATACATTGACTACTAGAAAAACCATAGCTTTGACTAGATGGACCTTTGTTGACAAAGTATTGTCTCTGCTTTTTAATATACTGTCTATTCAGTTCTTCACATTAGATGGCCAAAGTATTGGAGCTTCAGCTTTAGCATCAGTCCTTCCAATGGATATTCAGGACTGATTTCCTTTAGGATGGACTGGCTGGATCTCCTTGCAGTCCAAGGGACTCTCAAAAGTCTTCTCCAACACCACAGTTCAAAAGCATCAGTTCTTTGACGCTCAGCTTTCTTCATAGTCCAACTTGCACATCCATACATGACTACTGGAAAAACCATAGCTTTGACTAGATGGACCTTTGTTGACAAAGTATTGTCTCTGCTTTTTAATATGCTGTCTAGGTTGGTCATAGCTTTTCTTCCAAGGAGTAAGTGTCTTTTAATTTCATGACTGCAATCACCATCTGCAGTGATTTTGGAGCCCAAGAAAATAAAGTCTCTCACTGTTTCCATTGTTTCCCCATCTATTTGCCATGAAGTGATGGGACTGGATGCCATGATCTTTTTTCGAATGTTGAGTTTTAAGCCAGTGTTTTCACTCTCTTCTTTGACTTTTATTAAGGGTCTCTTTAGTTCCATATCACTTTCTGCCATAAGGGTGATATCATCTGTGTATCTGAGATTATTGATATTTCTCCCAGCAATCTTGATTCCAGCCTGTGCTTCCTCCAGTCCAGTGTTTCTCACGATGTACTCTGCATAGAAGTTAAATAAGCAGGGTGACAATATACAGCCTTGACGGACTCCTTTTCCTATTTGGAACCAGTCTGTTGTTCCATGTCCAGTTCTAACTGTTGCTTCTTGACCTGCATACAGATTTCTCAGGAGGCAGGTCAGGTGGTCAGGTATTCCTATCTCTTTAAGAATTTTGTGCAGTTTGTTGTGATCCACACAGTCAAAGGCTTTGGCATGATCAATAAGGCAGAAATAGATGTTTTTTTTCTGGAATTTTCTTGCTTTTTCTGAAGAAAGAGAAAGAGAAAAAGAAATAGAAAAACACACATATATAAGTGATGCTATATATATATGTATAAGTGATTATATATCTGTATATATAAATGCTGCTATGTATGTTAGTGATGCCATAAATACATGTGTGTGTATAAGAGCAGTCATGTCCTCCCTCACTGAATGTCATGCCATTCTCCAGAGGCAATGAACTGTTCCTAAGTTTTTGTTTGTTCTATGACTTCCTGTTTTATGAAGCTAGAAATTTGAGTCTCAGGCCCTATCCTCCAAATTCCTATATCCTTTTGCTACAGTTATTTCACAATTTTTGGCATTGTTTTTAATACTTTAACTAGGTAAACATTATTTTTATCTGAGCCAAGTAGTAGGCAATGATTATATTTATTTTAATTTTTCCTGAAATGAATCATCACTTCATTGATTGTTTTTAGTTACTGCACTGCCTTCAAATCTCTGGCCCAACTCAATTTGTCACATCCCCTTCAGCTTTGTGAGATGTCTTTTTTATTTTTCTCATAGTCAAACCTAGCAAACGATCGATATCATATCCCATCCTCCTTTTTATTTTTATTTTTTGAGACATCTTCTGTAGCCCTCAGTACTCTGATCTGTCCTAGGCTTCATTTTTTTCTAAGATTTTTTTTTTGATGTGAATCATTTATAAAGTCTTTATTGAATTTTTTACCATATTGTTTCTGTTTTATGTTCTGATGTTTTGGCCATGAGACGTGAGGGGTCTTAGCTCCCCGCCCAGGGGTCAAACCTGAGCCCCGTGCACTGGATGAATGAGTCTTCACGGCTGGACCACCAGGGAAGTCCTGATTCCTGCTGCAGAACTGTTGTCCTTTCCCCAGTTTCTCTTGCTTGTGTCTTGTTGCTTCATTTTTTTCTAAGATTTTTTTTTTGATGTGAATCATTTATAAAGTCTTTATTGAATTTTTTACAATATTGTTTCTGTTTTATGTTCTGATGTTTTGGCCATGAGACGTGAGGGGTCTTAGCTCCCCCCCCAGGGGTCAAACCTGAGCCCCGTGCACTGGATGAATGAGTCTTCACGGCTGGACCACCAGGGAAGTCCTGATTCCTACTGCAGAACTGTTGTCCTTTCCCCAGTTTCTCTTGCTTGTGTCTTGTTGCTTCATGTCATTTTCTTCCTTAGTTAATTTCTTCCTCCTCCTCAGCTTCCTGGGAAGCCATGGGAGGTAAATTTGCTGAGACTTTACATATCTGAAGAGGAGTGTTTATTCTGTTTTTATGCTTCATTGATGGTTTGGTTGAATCTATGATCATTGGTGGCAGATTGTTGTCTTTCAGGATTCTGGAGCTGTTCCTACACTGACTTCTAGGTCATAATGCTGTTTTTGAGCAGAGTGATGTTTTTCTTATTTCTGAGCTTTTGCCTGTGACCACTTTCTCCTTGCTGGAAAACTTTGAGATCTCTGTGTTTGGTACACTCAGCTTTTACACTGCTACCCTCAATATGAATTCCTTTTCATTCATTTTTACTGTCTTTTAAGTGAGAAATTTCTGTCCTTCAGTGCTGGTGTGTGAGCTCCTTAAGCATGTGTATGCTAAGTCACTTCAGTTGTATCCGACTCTTTGTGATCCCATGGGCTGTAGCCCACCAGGCTCCTCTGTCCATTGGATTCTCCATTCAAGAATACTGGAGTGGGTTGCCATGCCCTCCTTCAGGGGATCTTCCCGACCCAGGGTCAGTGCTGGGAAGCTTCCTTAAAATATTTCTTTGAGAATTTCTTCATCAGTGGTTTCTTTGTTCTCCTTTTCTGGCACTCCTATTGGCTGGCTTGAACCTCTAACCTTAAGTATTTTTTTGTCCTATTTTCCACCTCTTTGTTCTTTTGTCCTGCTTTCTGGGTGAATTCCTTGACCTAATCTTGCTGTCCGTTTGCTGTTTCTTATTTTTAAACTTTTGTTTCTCCTTTTCTGGCACTCCTATTGGCTGGCTTGAACCTCTAACCTTAAGTATTTTTTTGTCCTATTTTCCACCTCTTTGTTCTTTTGTCCTGCTTTCTGGGTGAATTCCTTGACCTAATCTTGCTGTCCGTTTGCTGTTTCTTATTTTTAAACTTTTGCAGTATTTTTAATATCTTAAAGAATTTTCTTTTTTATGTTTATTTTTATAATAGGTTTTTATTTCATGGATGTAGTTTTAAAAATTATGTTTAAATTGCCTATTTCTCTTTCTCCGTCATTAGAGAGCTAATAGGCCCCTTGGTTCTTTTTTTTTTTTTTGCCACACTGCTTGACACATGGGGTTCTAGTTCCCTGACTGGGGATCAAACCTGCACCCCCTGTATTGGAAGGGCAGAGTCCTAACCACTGGACTGCCAGGGAAGTCCTGTAATAGCCCCTTTGGTGAGAAGGAAGGAACTGCTGCTCTTCTTGGCAGGGATGCCATATCCCTTGGCATTCTGGGAGAACAGCTACACAATGCCTGAGGATGCTGAATAGAATAGTCTAAAAACTTTCCTTTTCTGCATGCATTGTCTCTGTTTCTCCTGAGTTCCTTTTATTTTCTCATCATTTGTGGGTTTTTTTTTTTTTTTTTTTTTGTCTGATTGTAATATTGCAGACTTTCCTCAAATGCCTGGAGTCCTTGGCTGTCCATTCCTGTTTATGAGTGAACCTTTAGAAAACTGATGGAAGGTTCTGTGTCTATTCACTGGACTTTCCAGCTGCCGGCTTTCACTGTAGGGTCCTTAGGATGACATGACTTTTTCACTGGGAACCTTTCAAATGTCAGAATTTGTGGTACTTTGTCAGGTGAGTGGTGCAGTTTTCCTAGGGAAGATTCTTTCAATGGTCTGTAAGTTCTCTCTGTTAAGAATGAAGACTTTCCTTTAATCGCTCGGTGTTCATTTGCATGCCTCACCTCCACTCTTTCTGTTGCCTCTTGTCCCTGAGTTTGGACTCTACGTTCTCCTGTAGGGGTGGAGGTGGAATAGTCAGACCCAGGTTTACTCTACTTTCTGAGGCACCTATGTTCCTACTGTCTGGATTCTGTAGGTATTTTTGACTCACTTCTCATCATTACTTTCCTTTGCAAGCACTTAGATGTATTCTTCCTTCTCTCTAGCAAGGTATTTTCTTCTCTGTTGCTTTCTACCATCTTATGATTGGATTCAGAATTAAAATTATCCCCTAGACTGATCAAAGATTGAATTCTATTTCTGATTCTTACTTCCTTGAGTATTAGGGAGATTTTTAAGATGATTGAATTATATTTCTGATTCTTACTTCCTTGAGTATTAGGGAGATATTTAAGATGAGAGAGGTTGGAAAATGTCTACAATCCTGAACCTGAAAATTCAGCTATCATCTTTTTATTTATAATGGAGAATAATTGGAGATGGCTAAATTAGTTGTTCTTGGAAAGACGTTTTCTCTTGAATTCCCTTTCTGCGGAAAGCTGAAACACTTGATATCATGAAAAAAAATCCTTTTTTTTTTTTTTAAACTTTGTGAGGATAGATGGGGAATCTATGAAAGGATTATGGCTGAAAATCCTATTGCAGCATTTTTTCCATCATTGATAGGATGGTAGTTTCTGGACTGCTTTTCATACAGATTCATACTTTCATAGCACACCAAGGTTAGAATACAATGGAAGGAACTTGAATTTTTAGGTGGTCTGTAGTATTCTGCATTTTTGCAGAGTGCAGACTTAACCTGTGAGAAGAGTGCTCAATTTTCTGGTATCATCTAAACCAATGCAGCATGTACACACTGCTTTATTTAAAAGGAAGAATCAACAGAGACCTGCTGCATAGCACAGGGAACTCTGCTAGGTATTATATAACAGCCTACATGGGAGAATAATTTGAAAAAGAATAGATACATGTATACGTATAACTGAATCAATTTGCTGTCCACTTGAAGCTATCACAACATTGTTAATCAACTATACTCCAATGTAAATTAGAAAGTTAAAAATAAAGTGTGTATTAAAGTGTTTGTTGCTTGGTTCTGTCAGACTCTGGGACCCCATGGACTGTAGCCCACCAGGCTCCTCTGTTTAAGGAATTCTCCAGGCAAGAATATGAGCATCTGAATGCAGAGTTCCAAAGAATAGCAAGAAGAGATAAGAAAGCCTTCCTCAGCGATCAATGCAAAGAAATAAAGGAAAACAACAGAATGGGAAAGACTAGGGATCTCATCAAGAAAATTAGAGATAACCAAGGGAATATTTCATGCAAAGATGGGCTCGATAAAGGACAGAAATGATATGGACTTAAGAAGCAGAAGACATTAAGAAGAGGTGGCAAGAATACATGGAAGAACTGTACAAAAAAGATCTTCACGACCAAGATAATGATGATGGTGTGATCACTCACCTAGAGCCAGACATCCTGGAATGTGAAGTCAAGTGGGCCTTAGAAAGCATCACTACGACAAAGCTAGTGGAGGTGATGGCATTCCAGTGGAGCTATTTCAAATCCTGAAAGATGATGCTGTGAAAGTGCTGCATTCAATATGCCAGCAAATCTGGAAAACTCAGCAGCGGCCACAGGACTGGAAAAGGTCAGTTTTCATTCCAATTGTTATACCTGAAGTCCGAGTCCTTAAGACTGAGAGAATAAGACGTCCACAGCAATGCAAATGCATAAAGGGGTTTTACTGCTAGCTCGAGCTAGGGCTCCCACCGGCACTGACGCAGCGGCTATAGGGAGGGAGCCCCGAGTTTGGGGCTACACTGCTTTTATAGGGAATTATTCAAGTAAAGGGGTACAAAAGAGGTGTTCAGGCAGGAGGACAACTGATTGGTCACTTCAGGGGGTGTTCAAGTTGACAGATAACTGGTTGGTTACTTCCATCCATAGGATTTGTGTGTAGATTCTTGATTGGTTTTTGCTTCCAAGGTAAATCACAAGCTCCTGGACGTAAAGGTAGAAGGTTTAGCCTAGGGGCCGATTGGCTCCTATACTGTGGGGCTGGGTTAGGTAATCTGAGGGCTGATTGGCTGTGGGCAGTGGGCTCAGGTTGGGTAACATCCGAAGTTCTTTTGCCTGGGACCTTGCAGGATGGAATTATTTTAAAAGATGGAGTAGCTCAGGCCCTTCATTCTATGGTGAGCCGGACTTTCCTAGGGGGTAGTTTCCTGGAATCATGACTCAGGTTTACAAGAATTCGAAACTTAGGCCTAGTGTAACCTGTCGAGCCTGTCATGGCTCTGATCTGGTCCCCTAACACCAATCCCAAAGAAAGGCAATGCCAGAGAATGCTCAAACTGTCGCACAGTTGCACTCATCTCACATGCTAGTAAAGTAATGCTCACAATTCTCCAAGCCGGGCTTCAGCAATATGTGAACCATGAACTTCCAGATGTTCAAGCTGGTTTTAGAAAAGGCAGAGGAACCAGAGATCAAATTGCCAACATCCGCTGGATCATGGAAAAAGCAAGAGAGTTCCAGAANATTCTCCAAGCCAGGCTTCAGCAATACGTGAACCGTGAACTTCCTGATGTTCAAGCTGGTTTTAGAAAAGGCAGAGGAACCAGAGATCAAATTGCCAACATCCGCTGGATCATGGAAAAAGCAAGAGAGTTCCAGAAGAACGTCTATTTCTGCTTTATTGACTATGCCAAAGCCTTTGACTGTGTGGATCACAATAAACTGTGGAAAATTCTGAAAGAGATGGGAATACCAGACCACCTGACCTGCCTCTTGAGAAATCTGTATGCAGGTCAGGAAGCAACAGTTAGAACTGGACATGGAACAACAGACTGATTCCAAATAGGAAAAGGAGTACGTCAAGGCTGTATATTGTCACCCTTCTTATTTAACTTATATGCAGAGTACATCATGAGAAACACTGGGCTGGAAGAAGCATGGGCTGGAATCAAGATTGCTGGGAGAAATATCAATAACCTCAGATATGCAGATAACACCACCCTTAGGGCAGAAAGTGAAGAGGAACTAAAAAGCCTCTTGATCAAAGTGAAAGAGGAGAGTGAAAAAGTTGGCTTAAAGCTCAACATTCAGAAAACTAAGATCATGGCATCTGGTTCCATCACTTCATGGGAAATAGATGGGGAAACAATGGAAACAGTGTCAGACTTTATTGTTTGGGGCTCCAAAATCACTACAGATGGTGACTGCAGCCATGAAATTAAAAGACGCTTACTCCTTGGAAGAAAGTTAAGACTAACCTAGATAGCATATTCAAAAGCAGAGACATTACTTTGCCAACAAAGGTCTGTCTACTCAAGGCTATGGTTTCTCCAGGGGTCATGTATGGATGTGAGAGTTGGACTGTGAAGAAGACTGAGCACCAAAGAATTGATGCTTTTGAACTGTGGTGTTGGAGAAGACTTAAGAGTCCCTTGGACTGCAAGGAGGTCCAACCAGTTCATTCTAAAGGAGATCAGCCCTGGGTGTTCTTTGAAAGAAATGATGCTAAGGCTGAAACTCTAGTACTTTGGCCACCTCATGTGAAGAGTTGACTCATTGGAAAAGACTGATGCTGGGAGGGATTGGGGGCAGGAGGAAAAGGGGACGACAGAGGATGAGAAGGCTGGATGGCATCACAGACTCAATGGACGTGAATCTGAGTGAACTCTGGGAGTTGGTGATGGACAGGGAGGCCTGGCATGCTGCGATTCATGGGGTGGCAAAGAGTCAGACATGACTGAGTGACTGAACTGAGACAAGAATACTGGAGTGGGTTGTCATTTCCTTCTCCAGGGGATCTTCCTGACGCATGGATTAAACTTAAGAGTCATATGGCTGGATGAAGTTGGGAGAAGGATGGTAAAGTGCTTCCTGAGAGATATGAACTAAGTTATTTGTGGTCAGAGAGGGCAGTTGATGATCATTGGTTTTGAGCACTTACTGTGTGGCAAGTACATGCCTGGAAATGCCTTTTACAGACATTATGCCATTTAATGCTCATAATAACCCTATGCTGAAAATGCCATTACCTCTATTTCACAGGTTAGGAAGCAGAGAATGAAGTGACTTGCCCAAATTTACACACAACCAGGATTCAATCCCTGGCAGTCTGACCCTGAAGCCTCTGCTGCTAAGCTACTTCATTCTAATGAAGAGCCCATGGAGATAGTATTAGGAGGAGTCAGCAGTGCTGCAGGAAGGACCGGGGAGGCAGCCAGTGCCATCGACATTCAAGGAAACTGTGCCACAGGGGTCCTGTGGGTCCCACGAGAAGATGGGGTGAGGAAAGGAACTGTGTAAACATTTGCTTCTGCTTGAGTGCATTCCTTCCAGCACCCCCCACCAATTAGGAGAGCCGTCTTGAAGAATGAAGAATGCTGCCTCGGCTTCTGTAAAGAAGACCCCAGGACATGCATTAATGAGAGGAGGGGGAGTCACAGCTGACAGAAAAATAAAGGTCTCAGCAGGAGCCCCAAGCTCCCTTCGAGCCCGGGAGCTTGTTGACTGAGCAGCAGGAGACCCCTGCCTGTTGGGCTTCCCCAGCCCGGCCGGCTCCCTGCTGCACCCTGGAAGAGCACTCCCCCCCAATCCCTTGATTCACCTTATATGGGACAATTAATGAGCAGTGCGGGAACAGCAGACACCTATCTGTATTGTTCAGAGCTTGGGCTTGTGACCAGACAGTTCGCCATTGCTTTTCTGCTTCCATCAGAGAAGCGCCTTCTCAGCAGTTTGTAGAATTAGGTTGTAAAAGCAAAGGGCACAGTGTTCACTCCATCACATCATTCATTTCTTTAGTCGTTTGCGTTGGGACGAAGCATGGATTTAGAAGGGAGGGCTGTTTTACTCTGAGATGGAGTCTCTCCTTAGTCAATATTAGGTTGCTTATTAGAATTACTTTGAAAAGAGGGACTGGATTCCGTTAGCACTAATTCAATACAAAAGGAAATCCCGTAAGGCAGAGTTTTTGAAAGGCTTTCTTCTCTGTAACCTATTTTGATTCAAGAGGAAGGTTTTATTGCCTTTCAAAAGATAGCTTAGAGATGTTTATGTAAGAACTGTACCCAAGGTCATGTGGGGTTGAAACAGAAGTGACTTGCTCATAATCCTGGGATCTTTCCTCAATGAGTTACCTGTTGCTCAAAGTTTACTAAAGGCAATAACTCCTCAAGGCTTAAAAGGCATCTTGGAGATGTTTTTTTATGAGGCCCCAGAAGATCATCCAGGAAGAGTCAATCACTAAGTGTTTCTTTTTAGATTATGTAAGTGCTCAATACACTGCTAGGTACAAGAGAAAATAAATTAGCTTGGGTTTTATGTCTCTAATAAGTTTTCAATCTCATTGGAAGATAAGTAGTGTAAACAAAATATTTAAAGAACAATTACATATTCTAGAACAAAAAAATTACAGTTTGTTTGGAAACAGAAAAGAAAAACGGAGCTGGAGGAATCAACCTTCCTTACTTCAAACTATACTACAAAGCTACAGTAATCAAAATAGCACGTGTTGTGCTGTGCTTGGTTGCTCAGTTGGGTCCTACTCTTTGCAACCTTGTGAACTGTAGCCAGCCAGGCTCCTCTGTCCTTGGGAATTCTCCAGGCAAGAACACTGGAGTGGGTGGTCATGCCCTCCTCCAGGGGATCTTCCTGACCCAGGCATTGAACCCAGGTCTCCCACATTGCAGGCAGATTCTTTACTGTCTGAGCCACCAGGGAAGCCCAAGAATACTCCATCCATAGCCTATCCCTTCTCCAGGGGATCTTCCTGACCCAGGAATTGAACCAGGGTCTCCGGTATTGCAGGCAGTTTTTCTTTTACCAGCTGAGCTACCAGGGAAGCCCCCAAGATAGTATGGCACTAGCAGGGAAACAGAGATCAGTAAAACATGATGGCCAGCCCGGAGATAAACCCACACACCTATAGGGACCTTACCTTTGACAAAAGAGGCAGGAATACACAATGGAGAAAAGATAGTCTCTTCAGTAAGTGGAACTGGGGAAATTGGACAGCTGTACGTAAAAGAATGAAGTTAGAGCACTTCCTAATATCATACACAAAAATAGACTCAAAATGAATTAAAGACCTAAATGTAAGGCCAGAAATTGTAAAACTCTTGGAGGGAAACAGACAGATCACTCTTTGACATAAATTGTAACAAGATCCTTTCTGACCCACCTCCTAGAGTAATGAAAATAAGAACAAAGGATGACAGAGGAAACCATAAACAAAACGAAAAGCCAGCCCTCAGATGGGAGAAAATATTTGGATATGAAACGGTAGACAAAGGATTAATCTCCAAAATGTACAAGCACTCATGCAGCTCAGTATCAAAACAAACAACCCAATCAAACAATGAGCAGAAAACCTAAATAGACATTTCTCCAAAGAAAATATACAGATGGCCAACAAACAGATAAAAAGATGCTCAACATCACTAATTATTCAGTTCAGTTCAGTTCGGTCACTCAATTGTGTCCCACTCTTTGCGACCCCATGAATCGCAGCACACCAGGCCTCCCTGTCTATCACCAACTCCCAGAGTTCACTCAAACTCATGTCCATCGAGTCGGTGGTGCCATCCAGCCATCTCATCCTCTGTCGTCCCCTTCTCCTCCTGCCCCCAATCCCTCCCAGCATCAGAGTCTTTTCCAATGAGTCAACTCTTCTCATGAAGTGGCCAAAGTACTGGAGTTTCAGCTTCAACATCGGTCCTCCAGTGAATACCCAGGGCTGATCTCTTTCAGAATGGACTTGTTGGACCTCCTTGCAGTCCAAGGGACTCTCAAGAGTCTTCTCCAACACCACAGTTCAAAAGCATCAATTCTTCGGCGCTCAGCCTTCTTCACAGTCCAACTCTCACATCCATACATGACCCCTGGAGAAACCATAGCCTTGAGTAGACAGACCTTTGTTGGAAAAGTAATATCTCTGCTTTTTAATATTATTTAGAGAAATGCAAATCGAAACCACAATGAGGTAGCACCTCACACTGGTCAGAATGGTCATCATCAAAAAATCTACAAACAGTAAATGCTGGAGGGGATGTGGAGAAAAGGGAACCTTCTTGCACTGTTGTTAGGAATGTAAATTGATACAGCCACTATGGAGAATAGTATGGAACTTCCTTAAAAAGCTGAAAATAGAACTACCATATGACCTAGGAATCCTGCTACTGAGCATATACCCTGAGAAAACTGTAACTGAAAAACACACATGTACCCCAGTGTTCATTCCAGCACTATTTACAATAACCAGGACATGGAAACAACCTAACTGTCCATTGGCAGATGAATGGATAAAGAGGCTGTGGTATATATATATATATATATATACTACATATACATACATACAATAGAATATTTCCCAGCCATAAAAAAGGAATGAAATGGGGTCATTTGTAGTGATGTGGATAAACTTAGAGCCTGTCATACCAGGTGAAGTAAATCAGAAAGAGAAAAACAAATACTGTATATGAACATGTATATATGAAATCTAGAAAAATGGTACTGGTGAACCTATTTGCAGGACAGGAATAGAGACCCAGACAGAGCAGACTTGTGAACGTGGGGGGCAGGGGAGGGTGGGATGAATTGAGAGAGTAGCACTGATATATATACCCTGCCTTGTATAAAATAGACAGCTAGTGGGAAGCTGCTTTACAGCACAGGGAGCTCAGCTCAGGGCTCTATGATGACCTAGAAGGGTGGTGTGTGTTGGGGGTGGGTGGGAGAGAGGCTCAAGAGGGAGGGAATATGTGTATCAACATATGGCTGATTTACTTTGTTGTACAGCAGAAACCAATACAACATTGTAAAGCAATTATAGTCCAATAAAAAATAAAGAGCAATTAAGTTCTTAATTACAACTAAATAATAAATGTAGGGTTGCTCAGAAAAGGGATTGAGAGCATATGCTGGAATACTTGGGGAATGGGGAGTGGATACAGAGGGAAGGGTGGGGGTGGACATGGATGAGACACATAGGAAGACAGGAAAGGTTTCTTCTCTACCAGTGCAAACAGAATTAGAACAGGAAAGGAAGGTTCTGGGCCAGCCCAGGAGTTTGGGGTCATGATGTAATGCTGCTCTTGATTTTCTTCTCTTACCAGAATGCATAAAGTGGGACTGAGAAGGAAAAGACCATTTTTTCTTACACCTTTACTTATTGTATTTCTTAATCTATCCATTGTACTAACTAGTTTTTGAAGGCAGAAGACAAAAGTTCCCAATACCTCAAAAATATTTTTAGGAGAGTTACTAGTAATCACTGAACATATTGTCTGACTTTAGATTCTAACAACCCCCACTCCCTAGTTGATTTCAGGGATTTCTTCCCCCCCAAATCAGGTCCCTATGTTATCAGAATATCCACATGGAAAGAATTTATATATGTATATATTTAGAAAACATAAGTAAAAATAGAACTGCCATGTAAATATCAGTGCCTCTCCAGAGGAGAAACTACATAAATGAGACCAGGCAGAGCCCATCTTTCCCCCTCGTATTTCCATGGTGTGAATAATCTCTCTTCCTCACCTTACATGAGCTCCTAGAAGGAAGAGACCATGTCATGTGCATCTCTGCATCCTGGTATCTAGTATATAACTAGTGGTAAAGGTTACTCAAGTGGCCTCTGCCATTCATTTAGTCGAATGAATAAGTATATATATATATGTAAGTGCAAGGCTAGCTTTCATCTTGATGTTAATTAGGGTGGAGCTAGCTGCCATGACAGGCCCCTCAATTTCAGTTTTGCATAACAGAACTTTAGTTATCACTCATGAAAGTCTCACGTTGACAGGTGGCTTTCCTCTACTTGGTGATTCAGGGACCCGGCCTCTCTCCATCTCATGGTTCTGCTTTCCCCTGGGGCTTCAAAGCCCACGGCATATGGTAGGCAGACAGGAAAGAGAGCATGAAGAGGGTACAAAGGACACACACACCACGTCTGCTCCCTTGACCCTATCTGGGGACAAGGTGGGCAGGAATATGTGGTCCTTGGCTGGGTGGCTTCCTTAACACCACAGAGGAGAGGTCTGGGTTTTGGTGCACAGCTGGCCATATCTGGCCCTCAGCACTTCCTAGCTGTGGGATCTTAGGGAAGTTCATGGCCTGTCCAGGTCTCAATTCCTTCCTTGCAAATGCAGCTCCTGTAAGACTATTGCAATTGTTAAATGACACATATATTTGAAGTAGTGAGCAGTGGTGCTGATGAGCCCCACTATATTGGCTTAATATAAGAGAGCTATTATAATACTGTTACTTTTCATGTGTCAGCTCAGTTAAGATATTTATGGTGTTAATGTTTGTCTTTCTTCAATTACAATGATGGTACATACAAAACTAGAGCAACCCAAGGAGACCATGTAATTTTACCTTTAAGGTAGAAGAATAGGTAGAGACTTTTATTACTTTAAAAAAAATATTTATTTGGCTGCACCAGGTCTTAGTTTCAGCATGCAGAATCTTTAGTTGTGGCATGCAGGATCTATCTACCTATATTTAAATGCTTGTTCATTTATTTGTCTCTGTTGGGTCTTAGTTGTGGCACGTGAGCTCTTTGTTGTGGTGCAGGGGCTTCTCTAGTTGCTTCTCTCTAGTTGTGGCTTGCAGGCTCAGTAGTTGTGGTGCCCAGGTTTAGCTGCTCCCCAGCATGTGGGATCCCAGTTCCCTGATCAGGGACTGAACTCACGTCTCTTGCATGGGAAGGTGAATTCTTAATCACTGTACCATCAGGGAAGTCACAGCACACAGGATCTTTAGCTGCAGCATGCAAACTCTTAGTTGTGGCATGCGGAATCTTGTTCCCTGACCAGGGATTAAACCCAGATCCCCTGTATTGGATGCTCAGAGTCTTAGCCATTGGACCACCAGAGAAATCCCTAAATAGAGACTTTGAAATTAAGAAACCGTACGGGGGCCGTGAAACATTCTAAGGCTAGAATAACACATGGTACCTGTTTGGTGGTGTAAAGTTTAGATAAAAAAGAGAATTGTCTCTTGAAAATTTACTGCAGATCTGCTAAGAGTGGGTATATATTGTCAGCATGAAAGGATGATAGGCTTGCAGGTATCACCCCATCCTGGTGGTGGTAAATGGAACAGAATTATTACAAGGCTTGTCACTTAGACCAAAAGGAACAAGAGGTAGGACTATAAAGAAAGGAGTACAAAGGCATGTAGGACTCAGGGTGCTGTGGGAAGAGAAGAGAAGAGAAGGGAAGAAAGAGAAAGATAAAGAGGAAAGGAGGGGGGCACTGGCTGGGTACCTGGCTCTCCCTTCAGGACTGAGTTATTCTCCTTCCCCAGCTGCTTTTGAACTGTGGTGTTGGAGAAGACTCTCGAGAGTCCGTTGCATTGCAAGGATATCCAACCAGTCCATCCTAAAGGAAATCAACCCGAATATTCATTGGAAGGACTGATGCTGAAGCTGAAGCTCCAATTCTTTGGCCATCTGATGTGAAGAGCTGACTCATTGGAAAAGACCCTGATGCTGGGAAAGATTGAGGGCAGAAGAAGAGGGTGACAGAAGATGAGATGGTTGGATGGCATCATCGATTCAATGGACATGAGTCTGAGCAAACTCCGGGAGACAGTGGAGGATAGGAAGCCTCATGGACTGCAATCCATTGGGTTGCAAAGTGTAGGACACGACTGAGCGACTGAACAACAGTCCAGCCGCAGGAGCATGTTGGCTGCTGAGGGCTTGTGCCTGAGTCCTCCCTCTCCCAGAAACTGACCTTGGTTGAAGGGAGCTGCATCTCCCAAGATTACAAACCTCCCTTGTCACTATTGTGGCCCACTGTGGACATCTCTGGGGCCATCCCAGCTCTGTAGTTCCCAGTGAGGTTGCTGAAGCCTTGGTGGAAACTGAGTTCAACTTCTCTCCAGTTCTGCCTCCCGCATGCCTTCAGGGCTGTGGTTCCCAACGCACTTCCCAGGAAAGTTCCTGCACAGGACACTGCAGCTCAGAGTCTGTGTCCTAAGGGCCTGGACCTGTGAGAGTAGAGAAGGAAAAAGAAGAGAAAGGGAAGGAGGGAAGGCTAAAGGAAGGGAAGAGGACCCCTAGGAGAGGGCATCTGTCCTTATGGGTTGTCACGTGCCACAGTCCCCGGAAAGAAAGTGAAAATGTTAATCGCTCAGTCATGTCTCATCTTTGCAACTCTATGGACTGTAGCCCACCAGACTTCTCTGTCCATGGGATTTTCCAGGCAAGAATACTGGGGTGGGTTGCCATGCCCTTCTCCAAGGGATCTTCCCGATCTAGGAATCGAACCTGGGTTCTCCAGCATTGTAGGCAGATTCTTTACTGTGTGAGCCACCAGGGAAGTCCCCGGAGATATCACAATAAAAGGAATCCTATTTACCTCCAGGAAAACTCAGTGTCGTTAGACAGTACGATTCCGGCCTGAAGTAAGGGGCCTTTGTGCATCTCTCACGCTTGCCCAGCTAACAGGGAGTTTGTTTAATAATGGACTGTTGTGCTTACCTCCTGCTATCAATGGTATGGCTGGTTAGTGTTAAATGGTCCTTCTGTATAAAGAATCAGCATTTTACAAAATCTGTTTTCTCCCTCCTTCCTACTTCCCACCAAACGTAGACTAACTCATTCATTTCTGCTTTGAGCTATAACACAAACGTGCCTTCCGAATTCATGTGGGGAAAAACAAGCGGAAAGTTCTGTTGCCAGGGTCTGTCTTGAGTCTTTTCACTGAGAGGGCTTATGCTGCCTATCTCTCTCCTACCAGGAGTGAATGTAAGTGGGTTTCGTGACCTTTTGTGCCAAGCACCCAGTGGGCCTGCAAAAAGTGCATTTTAAAGTGAATTGCACTGAGTCTGTAATCAGTGGGATCTCACTGGAAACCTGACCTTCCAAGGTCGTTCACCTTCACACATTCTCATCTTTATCTAGTTGATGCTTTTGGGAGACTGCTTTCACAATAAGAGCTCCCAATTTGAGGATACTGACAAGATTCTAAATTGCCCTATATTTCAGGTGGTTCTGTTTCCTTGTGGGTGGGTTTGCCACGATGAGTTTCAATTTCCCTGATAGAAGTGTGTTTTCTGGGCTCCCGTGGTGATTAATTCAGGGGAAGCCTTTATCAGTTGCGATCTAAATGTGTATTTGTTTTACCCTCAGCCAACAAGACAATTACAAATGTTGTCTTGCCTGCCACGACAGGCTTGGAAATGCAGTTGTCACAGCGAAAGCTGCAAAGCATATGAGTTCCAGGCTCTGTGCTGACGCTTGACTAGCTGAATACATGCAGGAGCCAGAAAGTGGAAAATAATTCACAGGAGATGATGAATGCTCCTCTGCTTCCACAGAATTGGCAATGAGCTTTGCCTGGACTTTAATCTGACCCAGAGTTGTCCCTAAAAGTGTGCAGGGTGACATCACAGCCTAACCTCCCTACATTACTATGCGCCTGTGTGTACGTACTCAAGAATATTAATTGCAGGGAAGTGTCCTGCCTTCATTTTGTAATTTTAAAGTTTATTTGGTTTTGGTTGCACTGGGGCTTTGCTGCTGCTCACAGGCCAGTTATAATGAGCAGAGGCTGCTCTCGAGTTGGGCACACTGGCTAACCATTGCGGTGGCTTCTCTTGTTGCGGAGCATCTAGGCTACGTGGGCTCAGTAGTTGCGGCTCTTGGGCTTTGTTGCCCCAAGGCGTGTGGCATCTGCCCAGACCAGAGGCCAACCCATGTCCCCTGCATTGGCAGGTAGATTCTTAACCAATGGACCACCAGGGAAGTATGTGTCCTGCCTTCTTCTTCCACCTCAAGGTTCTCATGGCCTCCCAAAGCCCTGATGGGCCCCAGCATTTGGGACAGACACTGATTGGACCTGGGCAGGTGGCTTATTCTATTCAAGACCTGGGGTAGGGCTGGTGCTCACAAAGGATGGAGTATCCCCATTGCTATCCTGCAGAAGGTGTAGCCTGTGCGTGTGCGTGCCTCCTAAGTGGCTTCAGTTGTGTCTGACTCTGTGTGACCTTACGGATTGTAGCCCTCCAGGCTCCTGTCCTTGGGGATTCTCCAAGCAGGAATACTGGAGTGGGTTGCCATGCCCTTCTCCAGGGGATCTTCCTGAGGAGCCTACTGAACCATAATCCACGTCTCTCATACTTAGGTGCCCCAAACCCACTAGTCCAATTCCGTCACATGCTTAACATTCATAGTCAATACTTTTCTGCCCATAGTTCTAAAGACAGAGATGATAATGAAAATATACTGATAACTGTGCTATCTTTGTCACTAAAACTGAAAAAAAAAAAAAGACTTAGGTGGTGCCCTTCCTAGTGACAAGTCTGAGTATTTAATGCGATCTTGAGATGGCTCCTTAGGGAGCTGTTTTATGTCATTTTCTTGTAACTGTCACTTTAATGTGCTGAAGGGAAGTTTTATTGTCATTTGCATATTCTGAAAGTTTACTGAATTTTAAGAGATGCATGCCTGAGCAATACTTGTCTCGATATGTTTAGGAATTTAGATTTTTTTTTTTCCTGGTTGGAGCTGCCAAGCTCAGGTGCTACTTGAGTCGTTTATTTCCTATAGTTTTACTTGGATTTAGTCCAAGTGCTTGGGATTTAAAGAGGTATGAGCCATGATTGCCATGCACAGTGGAGTGACGGGGGCCATACATGTAAGTACTGGGAGTCCAGAATGCTCCACCGAGCTTCTGGTAGAAGAAGAAGTACTTCTTCTACCAAGTGCTTTGAGAGCAGAGAGGAAGGATGAAGAGCTGACCTTGGTATCTTCTCATGGTGGGAATGGCACTTGAACTGGGTTTTAAAGAATTAAGAGTTGACAGGATGGGAAAGGTAACAAACACCACTCCAGACAAGGGGCAAAGCATGAAGAAACAAAGAGATGCAACATAGTGGGGTATACTTGTGGATTTGACGAGCATTCGATGGATAAGAAGGTGCCTAGAGCTTGGAAGCATTGTAAGAGAGTCTAGGGGATTTGAAACTCAGACAGGTGGAGCCAGGGAAGGCTTTTAGGTGGGAGACTGATTGTACACAGTGATCGTATGCTGCCTGGAGGGTGAGTGAGATGAGAATTGAGATGTGACTGTAAGCAGGTCAGCTGGGGGCCCTGGTTGATCTCTGAGGGAGCAGTTGCAGAGGGGTGGTGTTACAGAGCCAGGCTGAAAGGAATGACGGAGTAGCTTGAAAGCTCAGAATATTAGCAATAAAGAGATCAGGAGAGTGTGGCATGGTAGAGAGAGGATGAGGATGGTTAATGGAAGGTGAGAAGGTGAAGATTTGTGTAAGTACCACCACCTGGATGAGCTATTTGTTATGTGTATATTCTCCTGGACTTCTTTGATATAGTTGATCCCCCTAAAGTCCCCCAGGTAGAGATGAGCTTTGCTTGAATTTTCTTCTTGGCTTCCAAAATACTAGAGAAAGCTTAGCTGCTTACATATTTGCCTTCCCCTTCTAGGCCACAAACAGCTTGAGGGCAGGGATTGTGTTTGTAGTATTTGTGTCCCCCCATCTCTGGCACTTAGTAGGTGCTCAGTTGGTATTTGTTGAAGAAGGATTGAACGATGATATAAATGCGATGGGTTGAAGGGCAGGAAACTGTAGAAATGGAGAGGTCGAAGATAACAGAGAGAAGGAGAGATATTAAGAGGAAATCTCAGAGGGTATAAAAGGATAGATCCTCCAGACTAGGGGTCAGCAAACTTTTCTCTAAATGCCTGAATAGTAACTATTTTAGACTTTAGGGGCCAGATGGTCTCTGTTTCTCATCTCTGCCATCACAGTATGAGAGCAGCCATCCACAATAGGTCAAAGAAAGGCATGGCTGTGTTCCAGAAACACGGCTTATAAAAACAGGCCCTGATCTGTGCTCTAGAACAGCGATCCCCAACCTTTCAGGCACCAGGGACGACTTCTGTGGAAGACAGTTTTTCCATGGAGCAGGGATGGGATGGTCCAGACGACTCAAGTGCATTTCATTTATTGTGCACTTTATTTCTATTATGATCACATTGTGATATATAGTGAAATAATTATGCAACTCACCATACTGCAGAATCAGTGGGAGCCCTGAGCTTGTTTTTCCTGCAACTAGACGGTCCCATCTGGGCGTGATGGGAGCTGTTGACATCCGAAGTGTGTTGCTCAATTGTCACTTGTTGCTCACCGATGCGGTTTTGATATGAGTCTGCAAGTGATTGATTTATTATGGTCTCTGTGCAGTCAAACCTCCCTGCTAATGATAATTTGTATTTGCAGCCACTCCCCAGCGCTAGCATCACCGCCCCAGCTCCACCTCAGATCACCAGGCATTAGGTTCTCATAAGGAGCACACAACCTAAATCCCTCGCGTGGGCAGTTCACAGTAGGGTCTGAGCTCCTATGAGAATCAAATGCCACTGTTAGGAGGCAGAGCCCAGGAGCTTACGCAAGTGATGCAGAGTGGCTGTAAATACACATGAAGCCTTTCTGCTTTCACTGGGTATAAACAGGTGAGGTACACCTTGGCGTTAATCGGGAAACATACCAATGCTTTTGTGAATCTCTCAATATGCTATTACTGGGGTAACGTATAAATTTGATCACAGTGCTGGAAAGTATGACTGAGAAACTAAATGAATCTCTTTTACATACTTTGTAAAGCTTTTGGTAGGTGTGACTGGACATAGAGAGCAATAAAACTGAAGTGTGACAGGCATGCTAGGCCATTGCTGTGCTCACTCACCAAGTGAGTCCTCAGCAAGCAGACAGATCTTTACATGTCACGGCCCTTTAGGGGTCACTTGCAGCTAGTGAAACTGCAAATGCTAATGCAGTTTGTTTTATATGTAAGTTGTAGACTTGTTTTTTAGTTAAGCGAATAGATTGCGTATCTGTGCTCAGTCTTGTTCAACTCTCTGCAGGCCCAGGACGGGTGCCCACCAGGCTCCTCTGTCCATGGAATTTTCTAGATATGAATTCTGGAGTGGGTTGTCATTTCCTACTCCAGGGGATCTTCCTGACCTAGGGATTGAACTTGCATCTCTTGTGTCTCCTGCATTGGCGGGTGGGTTCTTCACCACTAGCACCACCTGGAAATCCCCTAAACTAATAGATTAGATAGTAAGCTTGTCAGCTCACTCTATACTTTGCTTTTTAAATACTTCATATGTTGATCAGAAACTCGTGATTGTTTAGTGAATAACTGAAATGAATAGCTTTACAAATGTAACTGAGACCATGTCTTTGGACATGAATTTGAGCAAGCTCCGGGAGTTGGTGATGGACAGGGAGGCCTGGTGTGGGGAGTCCATGGGGTCACAGAGTTGAACAAGACTGAGCAACTGAACTGAACTGAACTGTGGATAAAAATGAAATCATCTTATCATTAATGTTACGTGTATAAAGCTTTAGCTGCTATCTTATGCCTTCAGTAGTTCAGGTTTCCCTCAACATTTTCCTCATTTATAACTGACAAAGACTTGGTTGGGTTTGTGTAAATAGCAATTTTAAAAAATAGAATTTGATCACATAATTAGAAAAGAGAGGTATCACTTCTTTCTTCCAGTGGGTTTTGTATTTAAATAATTGATCACAAACCTAAGACACTGTAAATGTGTTTTATTTGCATGACATTTATAAAATGTCTGAATTGATTGACAGTAATAAAAATCAAGAAATGTTGCCAGAAAACCTAGGCTTCCTAACAACATGGGTGCTCTTCCTGACTAGAGGGAAGAAGCTGCTGTCCCAACGGAAGGTGCATGGCAGGCTGCCCCCAGGCAGCTCAGCCTTGCTTCCCTCATTTCCATTGCCTGACTGCCTGCCTCCTGTGGGCATTTAAGTTTATGACCCATGTAATAGCTTATGACTGAATAAATAAAAGTTGTCACCTAGAACTGGAATGTGGGGTCCTCTTAAGAGATCACATTGTTAAAAATGTTCAGTCATCAGTCATAAAAACTGATTTGTAATTCATCTTCTTTGTGGAAAAAAAAATTATTTGGTTTTCTGTTCTGGGCTATGCAGATTCTGAAGATTTACAAATTAATTCCTATTTATGCTATCATTAGCCTCTTTATCCAGCATTCTTTGAGCTAAGTTATTATAACCTCTCCAAGTTATAATAACCTCTCTTGCTAAGTTATTATTTTCCACCCAGAAAATGGCATTTTATTTTTTAAAATAATTTTTATTAGCATATAAAATAAAAGTTGCTTTACAGTGTTGTGTTAGGATCTTCAGTTCAGTCAGTTCAGTCTCTCAGTCATGTCCGACTCTTTGCCACCCCATGAAGTGCAGCATGCCAGGCCTCCTTGTCCATCATCAACTCCTGGAGTTCACTCAAACTCACGTCCATCGAGACAGTGATGCCATCCAGCCATCTCGTCCTCTGTTGTCCTCTTCTCCTCCTTTCCCAATCCCTCCCAGCATCAGAGTCTTTTCCAATGAGCCAACTCTTCTCATGAGGAGGCCAAAGTACTGGAGTTTCAGCTTTAGCATCATTCCTTCCAAAGAATGCCCAGGACTGATCTTTAGAATGGACTGGTTGGATCTCCTTGCAGTCTAAGGGACTCTCAAAGTCTTCTCCAACACTACAGTTCAAAAGCATCAATTCTTCGGCGCTCAGCTTTCTTCACAGTCCAACTCTCACATCCATACATGACTACCGGAAAAACCATAGCCTTGACTAGACGGACCTTTGTTGACAAAGTAATGTCTCTGCTTTTGAATATGCTATCTAGGTTGGTCCTAACTTTTCTTCCAAGGAGTAAGCGTCTTTTAATTTCATGGCTGCAATCACCATCTGTAGTGATTTTGGAGCCCAGAAAAATAAAGTCTGACACTGTTTCCACTGTTTCCCCATCTATTTCCCATGAAGTGATGGGACCAGATGCCATGATCTTCGTTTTCTGAATGTTGAGCTTTAGGCCAACTTTTTCACTCTCCTCTTTCACTTTCATCAAGAGGCTTTTTAGTTCCTCTTCACTTTCTGCCCTAAGGGTGGTGTCATCTGCATATCTGAGGTTATTGATATTTCTCCTAGCAATCTTGATTCCAGCTTGTGCTTCTTCCAGCCCAGCGTTTCTCATGATGTACTTTGCACATAAGTTAAATAGCAGGGTGACAATATACAGTCTGTTGTTCAGTCTGTCTAGTCTGTTGTTCCATGTCCAGTTCTAACTGTTGCTTCCTGACCTGCATACAAGTTTCTCAAGAGGTATCTATTGAACAGCAAAGTGAATTAGCTATGTGTAAACATATCAGTTCAGTTCAGTCGCGCAGTCATGTCTGACTCTTTGCAACCCCATGAATCGCAGTACGCCAGGCCTCCCTGTCCATCACCAACTCCCAGAGTTCACTCAGACTCACGTCCATTGAGTCCATGATGCCATCCAGCCATCTCATCCTCGGTCATCCCTTTGTCCTCCTGCTCCCAATCCCTCCCAGCATCACAGTCTTTTCCAATGAGTCAACTCTTCCCATGAGGTGGCCAAAGTACTGGAGCTTCAGTTTTAGCATCATTCCTTCCAAAGAAATCCCAGGGTTGATCTCCTTCAGAATGGACTGGTTGGATCTCCTTGCAGTCCAAGGGACTCTCANTCATCCTCGGTCGTCCCTTTCTCCTCCTGCCCCCAATCCCTCCCAGCATCAGGGTCTTTTCCAATGAGTCAACTCTTCGCATGAGGTGCCCAAAGTACTGGAGCTTCAGTTTTAGCATCATTCCTTCCAAAGAAATCCCAGGGTTGATCTCCTTCAGAATGGACTGGTTGGATCTCCTTGCAGTCCAAGGGACTCTCAAGAGTCTTCTCCAACACCACAGTTCAAAAGCATCAATTCTTCTGCGCTCAGCCTTCTTCACAGTCCAACTCTCACATCCATACATGACCACAGGAAAAACCATAGCCTTGACTAGACGGACCTTAGTCGGCAAAGTAATGTCTCTGCTTTTGAATATACTGTCTAGGTTGGTCACAACTTTTCTTCCAAGGAGGTTTCCTGACTGCACAGTCGGTTCTCATTAGTTATCTATTTTGTGCATGGTATCAATAGTGTGTGTATGTCCATCCCAATCTTTCAGTTCATCCCAAACCCCGCCCCCTGGCTTCCCCCACTTCATGTTCATATTTGTTCTCTGCATCTGTGTCTCTATTTCTGTTTTGCAAATAAGCTCATCTATACAATGGGCTTCCCAGGTGGTGCTCGTGGTAAAGAACCCACTTGCCAATGCAGGAAATATAAGAGACATGGGTTCAATCCCTGGGTCAGGAAGATCCCCTGGAGGAGGACATAGCAACCCACTCCGGTATTCTTGCTTGAAGCATCCCCATGGACAGAGGAGCCTGGTGGGCTATAGTCCATAGGGTCACACAGAATTGGACATGACTGAAGTGACTCAGTACACACGCACACAACTATACCATTTTCCTAGATTCCACATATATGTGTTAACGTGATATTTCTCTTTTTCTGACTTACTTCAACTAAGTTATTGTTTATGCAAGAACATTTTTGTATCCATGGTGTTTATGTGCCTGGCCCGCCTTTGTGGTCCTCTTAGATTCCTCTTTTCTTCCTTCGTTTAGGATTGTCTGTCTTTGCCAGATTCCTAGGGGAGATTCTTCTGCTCTGTTTCCTCCTCTTTGCTCTAGTGCATTGTTTTCTCCACTAATATCTCTATCATCCTTTTCCCTTCATTTTTTAGCTTGAAAAATGTATCACTTCATCATGAAACATATGCCTGGAAAATGAACATATACCAACAATCACTATTTGGATAAAATGTACACAAAGAACCAGTATAGCTCCTTGAATATATATCAACGAATTAAATATACTCATTCAGCCACTCAATCAGCAGATACTTCTTGAGCACTTAATGTGTGCCTGGTGTTTCTGGATCCTAGGGATGCAATCGTGAACCAAAGAGAGCAACGTCCAGCCACACTCTAGTGGAGAGACAAGCACTCAACCTATATCTGATATCTTGTCAGTAGGGCCAGTGCTATGAAGATGATAGAGTGGAGGTGATGATTGAGTCCCATGGGTGCTATTCTAGATGGGCAAGGCAAATAAGGCCTCACTGAAGAGGTGACATTTGAGCAGAGCTGTGAATGAAGCAAGGGGACAAGCCATGTGGATGTTTGTTGGAAGCTTTGCTGGGTGTTGAAATAGCTCTTGCAAAGGGCCTGAGGAAAGAATGGTCTTGGTGTGTTCCTGAAAGGTCAGTGTGGGTGGAATGAAGTGCCTGTGGGAGAAGGTAGGACAGGGTTCAAGTCAGGTTAGGTAGCTTTGTAGACCATGAAAAAGAATCTGGGTTAGATTTTAATTGTGATGGAAAACCATATAAGGAAGATTTGCTTGTTGATTCTTAATTTGGGAGATCCTTGAGCATCTATGAGTATACCTGCAGAGGAGAGGGGTGGCTATGGAGAATGTCTGAGCAGTGATGGGTTGGTTCCCAGATACAGGTTCAGATTCATGGGAAGGAAGTGGTACACAGAGCTTGCTCTAACTATGGCCGGCTGCTGCCGTTGCTGTGCCCTGGGTCCCTGGGCTCTTTTCCCTCTCCTGATTCACTCCTGCTATTAGAGAGTATTCCCTGCAGAGTATATCAGCACAATGCAGAAGTGGGGCATGCTAGCTTCTCATACATTTGGGATTTGTGATGTACCTGCTTCAGTGTTCATTTGAGTCTTCCCAGGAGAACATGGATTCCAGGAACCAGGGTCTACATATTTGACTATGTAATCTCAACAGTATGAATATCTGGATGCTCACTCAGGGACACATCCACATTTATTGAAACAGAAAGGCTCTGCAGCATCTTTCTGTTCAGAATCCTCCAGGTGCATATTTGGAGGGATATGCATTTGTGTGTGTGCGTGCTCAGTCTCAGTTGCATCTGAATCTTTGTGACTCCATGGACTGTAGCCTACCAGACTCCTTTGTCCATGGAATTATCCCATCAAGAATCCTGGAGTGGGCTGCCATTTCCTCCTCTGGGGGATCTCAAGCTTATGTCTCCTGCATTGGCAGGTGGATTCTTTACCCCTGAGACACCTGGGAGGCCCTGTCAGGTGTATCTTTCAGGAGGGATAATTTTGATAGACAAACTAATTTGTGATATTCCATTGATCAAATGACAAAAGCACCCACTTTCCCATGTTCCAAAGCTCCTCAGTAATTATTTAACTATTTGGAGGTATCATTCTCATGCTAAAGGCCTTATTACTTTTCCTCCTGTAACACTGATTGACCTGTTTTTCCAGTAGAGAGGGCTTCTAACTAAAGCCCACTGATGATGTGTTCCCCTTGTCAAAAATTCATTGTCATCAGAAGTTAGAACATTATTATTGTTTGTTCCTATTTTTGTTTTGGCATGATTTTTAACTCAAAGCAACACTTGAAGGCAAAAGGAGAAGAGGGCATCAGACGATGACATTACTGACTCAACGGCTGTGAACTTGGGCAAACCCTGGGAGACAGTGAAGGACAGGGAGGCCTGGCGTGCTGCAATCCGTATGGTTGCAAAGAGTTGGATACAACTTAGTGACTGAACAACAGCAGCAAACACAGCAGTACAACGTAAAGCATCATCTCGTTTCCTGCTCCGTGTTTTACCTACTGCAGGACCCTAGCTTTCCTGTTTCCAGCCCCAGTTTTTGAATCGTTTCTGTCTCTGTGTTGAACTCCTCCCAAGATGCACATAGCTCCATCCTTTGTTTCCTCAAGGTTTCTGTACACGTGTCAGCTCACCAAGGCCTTCCTCACCATCTCTTGTGAAATAAATGCCCCACCATGGTGCTTCTCTCTGTTGTTCTGCCTTGTTTTTCTCTGTAGCATCATCACCCCTTAGCAGGTTGTTCATTTACCCAGTTATTTGTTTATTGTCTCCTTCACTAGGATGTCAGCTCTGTGAGAGCAAGGACTTTGTTGTGATCATTGCTTATACGCTGAGTTCCTAGAACACTGTTGTACACAGAAGCGTCAATCAATATTTTAAAAACAAAACTATGATGATTAATGGCTGGTGAAGTCAAGTCTGCCTTTTCATACTGTTCATGGGGTTCTCAAGGCAAGAATACTGAAGTGGTTTGTGGACCTTGTCCAGTGGACCACATCCTGTCAAACATCTCCACCATGACCTGTCCGTCTTGGGTGGCCCCACATGGCATGGCTTAGTTTCATTGAGTTAGACAAGGCTGTGGTCCGTGTGATCAGATTGGCTAGTTGTCCTTGATTGTGGTTTCAGTCTGTCTGCCCTCTGATGCCCTCACTCAGTGCTTATTCAGTGATACCCATTTATATTCTGAGGGTATTTGGGAATACAAAGATGGGGAAACAGTGGAAACAGTGTCAGACTTTATTTTTCTGGGCTCCAAAATCACTGCAGATGGTGACTGCAGCCATGAAATTAAAAGGTGCTTACTCCTTGGAAGAAAAGTTATGACCAACCTAGATAGTATATTCAAAAGCAGAGACATTACTTTGCCGACTAAGGTCCGTCTAGTCAAGGCTATGGTTTTTCCTGTGGTCATGTATGGATGTGAGAGTTGGACTGTGAAGAAGGCTGAGTGCCGAAGAATTGATGCTTTTGAACTGTGGTGTTGGAGAAGACTCTTGAGAGTCCCTTGGACTGCAAGGAGCTCCAACCAGTCCATTCTGAAGGAGATCGGCCCTGGGATTTCTTTGGAAGGAATGATGCTAAAACTGAAGCTCCAGTACTTTGGCCACCTCATGTGAAGAGTTGACTCATTGGAAAAGGCTCTGATGCTGGGAGGGATTGTGGGTAGGAGGAGAAGGGGACGACCGAGGATGAGATGGCTGGATGGCATCACTGACTCCATGGGCGTGGGACTGGGTGAACTCTGGGAGTTGGTGATGTACAGGGAGGCTTGGCGTGCTGCGATTCATGGGGTCGCAAAGAGTCGGACACGACTGAGTGACTGAGCTGAACTGAACTGAATGAATCCCCAGTGGCTCAGATGGTAAAGAATCTGCCTGCAGTGCGGGAGACCAGGGTTCAATCCCTGCATTGGGATGAACTGTGAACTTCCAAATGTTCAAGCTGGTTTTAGAAAAGGCAGAGGAACCAGAGATCAAATTGCCAACATTTGATGGATCATCAAAAAAGCAAGAGAGTTCCAGAAAAATATCTATTTCTGCTTTATTGACTATGCCAAAGCCTTTGACTGTGTGGATCACAATAAACTGTGGAAAATTCTGTAAGAGATGGGAATACCAGACCACTTGACCTGCCTCTTGAGAAACCTGTATGCAGGTTAGGAAGCAACAGTTCGAACTGGACATGGAACAACAGACTGGTTCCAAATAGGAAAAGAAGTACATCAAGGAGGTATATTGTTACCCTGCTTATTTAACTTCTATGCAGAGTACATTGTGAGAAACGCTGAGCTGGGGGAAGCACAAGCTGGAATCAAGATTGCTGTGAGAAATATCAATAACCTCAGATATGCAGATGACACTGCCAGGAGCCAGCATGACCCATGGCAAAGGTCATGAGGAAGGAGGCTCGGCATATGCAAAGGCGGGACTGAGCCCCATGAGACCCCCTGTTCCCAAGCATCTACCCCCAAAGACCAGAGTCTGCCTGCTTTACTGTGTTATGCTTTCCACCTACTCTTCTGACATTAACAGAGGGCTGTCCCCCCACCACCTTTTTCTGGAAAAAGTTAGTTTAGAGCTTTTAGATAATAAGTCTCCTGGGCGTCAGAATGTTTCAATCCAAAAACCCCTCTGATGGCTTTCTAGCCTGCCTGCCGGACTCTTACAGCTGCGCATGTGGTTGTTTGCAGTGTCCCGACCGTGAGAGGCACAGGAAGCTTAAAACATCCTAGGAATGTAGGGGCTTCCGAGGAGTCAAAATCATTAGAATAGGACTGATTAAGGTTTCATTTGTTGAGCCAATACTTGCTGCCAAGTTTTTCATATCTTTTATTGATATGTTGATATAGTTGGTATGTAGAAAAAACAGATAGTAACCCTGGTATTAGCAACATTAGATCTTTGAGTTAAGTACTTTCTTTGTTATAACCCCGCTGTACCTTTGTTCTATAGGAATGTAACTTTATTTAGTATTTTGAGGGTGATGCAGATTAAAGAAAAAACACTTCAAGGGAAAAAGAGTTTTCTGGTTGATAGACATTTATCTAGGAAGAGAGCCATAAAAATATTAACAGGCCTTTTGGCCAGAAGATAATGTAAACCACCTGAGACCTTTTGTATATGGGAAGGTATGCAAAGAAGAAAGCCTGGTCTCAATAAGGGTCAGGACTGCTGCCCCTGCATAACTCTACATATTCCATTATTTCTTTATGTACAACTTGGGGTATATAAGCTTCTTTTGAAAATAAAGTTATGCATCTTGGGTCTGGCACCGATGCTTAGCTCCCCCGTGTCATTCTTTTCTCCCTTTTCTGGCTGAATTCCCATCTGGAGCATGGAGGCTCACTGTGTCTACTTATTTGCCCTGGCTTCTAAGACCAATGCGAGAGGGAGCCCAAGGCGGGGCACCTTCCGCTATTCAAGCGGGCGCCAGTGGCCTATGTAGATGGTGCAAGTTCCTTGTCTTGGAACTTTATTGGTTTTCCATGTAAACCAAGTTATTCAGCCTCTTTTCTCCACTAATTTTCCTACTACACTATTCTTTCCTAATCTTTCTTTATATTTCTAAATAAATAAGTTTTTCCTCGCCAACTCCATCCCTGCTTTGAATTCCCTGGATCCACCGGGGCTGGACCCTGGCATGACACCACCCTTATGGCACAAAGTAAACAAGAACTAAAGAGCTTCCTGATGAAACTGAAAGAAGAGAGTGGAAAAGTTGACTTAAAGCTCAACATTCAGAAAACTAAGATCATGGCATCTGGTCCCATCACTCCATGGCAAAGAGATGAGGAAACAGTGGAAAAGTAGCAGACTTTATTTTTGGGGGCTCCAAAATCACTGCAGATGGTGATTGCAGCCATGAAATTAAAAGACGCTTACTCCTTGGAAGGAAAGTTATGACCAACCTAGACAGCATATTCAAAAGGAGAGATATTACTTTGCCAACAAAGGTCCATCTAGTCAAGGCTATGGTTTTTCCAGTGGTCATGTATGGATGTGAGAGTTGGACTGTGAAGAAAGCTGAGTGCCAAAGAATTGGTGCTTTTGAACTGTGGTGTTGGAAAAGATGCTTGAGAGTCCCCTGGACTGCAAGGAGATCCAACCAGTCCATCCTAAAGGAGCTCAGTCCTGGGTGTTCATTGAGGACTGATGTTGAAGCTGAAACTCCTCTACTTTGGCCACCTGATTCGAAGAGTTGACTCATTTGAAAAGACCCTGATGCTGGGAGGGATCGGGGGCAGGAGGAAAAGGGGACGACAGAGGATGAGATGGCTGGATGGCATCACTGACTTGATGGACATGAGTTTGAGTGAACTCCGGGAGTTGGTGATGGACAGGGAGGCCTGGCATGCTGCAGTTCATGGGGTTGAAAAGAGTCGGACACAACTGAGTGACTGAATTGAACTGAAGTCAAGTTTGAGTTCTAGACCCCCATTAGTAACATATGCTTGCCAACTGAGCTGCTTGCCATTGAGACTTGAAAGGACAAAGCAAGTAATCCTTCTAGCCACAGATTTATAGAGGACAGTTTTCTTTGGATGTTGAGTTGTTTTCTCATAGGAAAGAGAACTTTGCAAACATGATGATTAAACTATTGGACTGGGTCTCTGAATCCTTGCTCCTCAAAGCATGGTCTGCCTGCCAGCAGCATTGGCATGGCCCCAAGCTTATTAGGGGGCTTCCCTGGAGACTCAGACAGTAAAAAATCTGCTTGCAATGCACAAGACCTGGGTTCAATCCCTGGGTCAGGAAGATCCTCTGGAGAAGGAAATATCAACCCGCTTCAGTATTCTTGCCTGGAGAATCCCATGGACAGAGGAACCTGAGGACTATATATAGTCCATGCGGTCACAAGAGTTGGACATGACTTAGTGCCTAAACCACTACCAGAAGAGTATGGCAATCAGTATTAGCCATACACTCCAGTATTCTTGCCTGGAGAACCCCCGCTCCCTGACAGAGAAGCCTGGCAGGCCACAGTCTGCTGCTGCTGCTGCTGCTGCTTCTAAGTCACTTCAGTTGTGTCCGACTCTGTGAAACCTCATAGATGCCAGCCCACCAGGCTCCCCCATCCCTGGGATTCTCCAGGCAATAACTCTGGAGTGGGTTGCCATTTCCTTCTCCAATGCATGAAAGTGAAAAGTGAAAGTGAAGTCGCTCAGTTGTGTCCGACTCTCAGTGACCCCATGGACTGAAGCCCACCAGGCTCCTCCATCCATGAGATTTGCCAGGCAAGAGTACTGGAGTGGGGTGCCATTGCCTTCTCTGGAGGCCACAATCTACAGGGTCACAAAGAGTTGGACATGACTGATGTGACCCTGCATGTATAGATGCAAGATTTTTTTCCTGTGGCAGCTCTGCCCTAGTGAGTGTTGAACATGAAGGTCATACAGCTACTTGGCTTGCAGGGACCCTGGCAGCACAAAGTGTGCCAGGACACAGACTGTCTCTGCCCCAGGAGTTATGGCCCTATCTGAGTCTTTTTTCGAGCCTCTTGTAGCTGGTGATCAGAAGCCCTCCTTGGCTAGTCTTTCTCTGTAGCTCCCTCCACTCAGGCACTTAGAGGGCTCCCTTGCCTGGGGTCTTTCTTTGTTGTTTGGCTCATCAGACCCACTGAGGGCCCCCCTTATTGGGGTCCTACTCTGTAGATCAGTGCATCAGGCACTTAAAGGAGCACCCTGGGTGGGGTCCTACTCTGTAGTTCGGTACATCAGTCACTTAAAGGAACACTCTGAGTGGGGTCCCTCTCTGTAGTTCAGTGCATCAGGCTTTTGATGGGCCAGCCTCTGTTGTTCAGCTGCCGATACTGGCGGTGTAGGGAGAGAGAGGTTATGGTGATGGCTCCATCCTCATGCGTGACAGCAGTATTGCCTTGCTTCCATGGCTGCCTGGCTTTCCTCCATAGGCATTTTGCACCACAGTCTCCTTCCTCACATCTCCTTGATCTGTCTCTCTGCAGTCAACAGCAGCCCTCACCCTGGGATTGCTCCACAATCCCTAAATTCCAGCTCCCAGCCTTCCAGGGGACTTGCATCCCTGTCCAGGGTATGTATGGCTGCGGCAAGGACTGATTCTCATTCCATTTAGGCTGCCACAGATCAGCTGTTTCACTGTCAGCCTTAAATGTTTCTTCTTTGACTCAGACAGTTGCCCCAGTGTGGGGATCAGACCCCTGCTTCAGTCCCCCCACCCTGTGAGGGCAGGTCTGGTCCTACTAACACTCCCGTTTTTCTCCCTAGTTCCTTTGTCCTACCGAGTTTTGTGTGGTCCTCTATATTCTTTTCCACTGGTCAGGTACTCCTGTCTGCTGTCAGCTGGTGTTTTGCATGCACGTCTGTGTCTGAAGGTGCATTCCTGATGTATCCGTGGAGAGAGAAGTACTCCACGTCCACCTACTCCTACTCCATCTTGTTCTCCCACAATACTTTATATTCTTATTTTTTCTTTATAGGTTGAAAGCAGATGGATTTTGAGTTGGTTGCTTAATCTTTCTGTCCTCAACTTTTTTGTTTCTATGAGGAGGGTGTGTATGTGCATGCTCAGTCCCTCAGTCTTGTCTGACTCTTTGGGACCTGATGGACTATAGCCCTCCAGGCTCCTCTGTCCGTGGGATTTCCCAGGCAAGAATACTGCAGCTAGTTTCCATTTCCTTCTTCTGGGGATCTTCCTGACCCAGGGATCAAACCTGGGTCTCCCTCATTGCAGACAGATTCTGTACCATCTGAGGTACCAGGGCTGACATGTCTGTGTGTGTAGGTGTGTATTTGGGGTGTACCTTTCTTTCAGACCCAAGTCAGAGTAGATCTATGCATACCTTCAGTTCTTCTGGCCTTCTATTGATACAGAAGGATGGAGAAACCTTTCCGGGAAAATGGTGACCACATTCTGTTTGAATAGGGCAGTCATATGTGGTTGGCCCCAGAAAGAATGTCAGCTGATGTGTTAGTTAGACTGAAAAATTTCCTATTTGAGCTTTGACTCTGTCTGAGGCACTGTCTGTGTGCTTTACATCATGAGCTGACATAATCCTAGCAACATCTTGAGAAGATGAATCTGTTGTCCTCATTCCACAAGTAGTGGAAACCACGGCCTGAAAGGAGTCAAGTTCCACAGTTACTAAGTGGCAGATCTGAGATTCCAGCCCAGGCAGACTGGCGCCCAGACCTGAGTGCTTCACTGTTCCTAAAGGGAGAATCTTGCAGATTTATCAATATCCGTTAGCCAGAAGTATGGTTCAAACATTGGTCAGAGGCAGTTGTGGGTTCTTCAGTGAGACTGACAGTGTGAATTTTAAGCTGAGTGTTCAAGCTTTTCTTTTGAGGCTCATATTTGAACATTTTGTTATGCAAAACTGCTGATGTGATCTTCCAATGCAAAAACTCTCCAGCATAATTAACACATTGCATATATTTATTATCCTTATTTTTACTGAAATATGATTTATTGTATGATATGATTTATATTTTATTGAAGCTTATTTACAAGGTTGTGTTAATTTCTTTACAGCAAATTGATTCAGTTATATATATATGTGGGTGTATGAATATATATATATGTATATACACACATTATTTTTAATATTCTTTTCCACTATGGTTTATCACAGGATTTTGAATATTGTTTCCTTGTTATTCATTGTAACTAAAATAGGAGGGAATGGGGCAGGGCACAACCTTAAAGAGAATGAAATGGTCTTAGCACATGAGAAAAACTGGTTAGAACCAACTAGATCTACAATGGTGGAAAGTTTGACTTCTGGTGGACCTTGAGCCTCATTATACTCATTGTAATATAGTAACATGCTCAATGGCACACCCATCAGAACCATGACAGTTCTGAGGCCAAGCATGAAAGGCCAAAATGTGAGCAGTAGTCCAATGCCTGGATATCCCTCCCCATCCCCAAAATAATTGGAATAATCCTCCCACTCATTAGCTTATTACCCAGCCCATAAAAACTCAGTTCAGTTGCTCAGTTCAGTTTAGTTCAGTCGCTCAGTCATGTCCGACTCTTTGCGACCCCACGAATTGCAGCACGCCAGGCTTCCCTGTCCATCACCATTTCCCGGAGTTCACTCAAACTCACGTCCATCGAGTCGGTGATGCCATCCAGCCATCTCATCTTCTGTCGTCCCCTTTTCTTCCTGCCCCCAATCCCTCCCAGCATCAGAGTCTTTTCTAATGAGTCAGCTCTTCTCATGAGGTGGCCAAAGTACTGGAGTTTCAGCTTTAGCATCATTCCTTCCAAAGAACACCCAGGGCTGATCTCCTTTAGAATGGACTGGTTGGATCTCCTTGCAGTCCAGGGGACTCTCAAGAGTCTTCTCCAACACCACAGTTCAAGAGCACCAATTCTTTGGCACTCAGCTTTCATCACAGTCCAATTCTCACATCCATACATGACCCCTGGAAAAACCATAGCCTTGACTAGACGGACCTTTGTTGGCAAAGTAATATCTCTGCTTTTCAGCTATCTAGGTTGGTCATAACTTTCTTCCAAGGAGTAAGCGTCTTTTAATTTCATGGCTGCAGTCACCATCTGCAGTGATTTTGGAGCCCCCAAAAATAAGGTCAGCCACTGTTTCCACTGTTTCCCCACCTATTTCCCATGAAGTGATGGGACTAGATGCCATGAACTTTGGTTTCTGAATGTTGAGCTTTAAGCCAGCTTTTTCACTCTCCTCTTTCATTTTCATCAAGAAGCTCTTTAGTTCTTCACTTTCTGCCATAAGGGTGGTGTTATCTGCATATCTGAGGTTATTGATATTTCTCCCAGCAATCTTGATTCCAGCTTGGGCTTTATCCAGCCTGGCATTTCACATGATGTACTCTGCATACAAGTTGAACAAGCAGGGTGACAATATACAGCCCTGATGTACTCCTTTTCCATATCCAGTTCTAACTGTTGCTTCTGACCTGCATACAGATTTCTCAGGAGGCAGGTCAGGTGGTCTGGTATTCACTCCTCTTTAAGAATTTTCCACATTTTGTTGTGAATCACACAGTCAAAGGCTTTGTTGTAGTCAATAAAGCAGAAGTAGATGTTTTTCTGGACCTCTCTTGCCTTTTCAGTGATCCAGTGGATGTTTGCAATTTTATCTCTGGGTCCTTTGCCTTTTGTAAATCCAGCTTGAACATCTGGAAGTTCATGGTTCAGATACTGTTGAAACCTGGCTTGAAGAATTTTGAGCATTACTTTGCTAGAGTGTGAGATGAAGGTAGTTGTGTGGTAATTTGAGCATTCTTTGGCATTGAAATGAAAACTGACCTTTTCCAGTCCTGTGGCCACTTCTGCATTTTCCAGATTTTCTGGCATATTGAGTGCAGCACTTTCACAGAGTCATCTTTTAGGATTTGAAAAAGCTCAACTGGAATTCTGTTACCTCCACTAGCTTTGTTTGTAGTGATGCTTCCTAAGGCCCACTTGACTTCACATTCTAGGATATCTGGCACTAGTCCAGTGATCACACCATCGTGGTTATCTGGGTCATGAAGATTTTTTTTTGTATAGTTATTCTGTGTATTCTTGCCACCTCTTCTTAGTATCTTTTGCTTCTGTTAGTTTCATACCATTCTGTCCTTTATTGTGCCCATCTTGGCATGAAATGTTCTCTTGATAACTAACTGATAATTTCCTTTGGAAATATTCCTATAAAAACTAACCATGCCATATTTTGGGGCTCTCTCTCTGTCTCTTTCACCTTCTGAGATGGCCCATACTCTCTGTGCGGAGTGTGTTTTCTCCTATTTATCCAGTTCTTACCTACCGCTTTGTCTCTGAATTCTTTTGTGACGAAGCAAGAACTGCAGATTCACTGGGCACATGACTATGAACAGGAAGAATGACTAGAGATTGTTCAGTTGCTCTAACCCCGTCAGGCCACCCTGCGCCTGCAGGTAGAGGCAGCATGATGGCAGCTCCCCTGAAAATTCCACAGTGACTCGGTGTGAGGAAGGGGGGAGAGTGAAAAGGAACCTATGGTTTGTATTTCACATCTGTGCTTGGTATCTTACAGTCGCCATCTTTTTTAAATTTATTTTTCGCTGTGGTGGGTCTTTGTTGCTTTCGGTGCTTACAGAGAGCAAGGGTTACTGTCTAGTTGTGGTCCATGGGGCTTTCATTGTGCGGGCTTCTCTTGTGGAGCACAGGCTTCATAGTTGTGACGCTTGCTCTTGACTGCTCTGAGGCATGTGATATCTTCATGGATCAGGGATAAAACCCATGTCTCCTACACTGGCAAGAGGTTTCCTTACCACGGAGCCACCAGGGAAACCCTATCACCTTGTTTAATCTTCACATCACATTGGTGAGGAAGTGTCATGTCCTACCATACAGAGCATAGGAGACTTTGATCCAGGCAGGTCACCCCAGCCATTCCTATGAGGTGGGATTCCTTGACATATTTCCAGGTATTTTGATGAAGCAAAGTTTGCAAAGGAGAAGAGATTCTTTTTTTATTGAAAATGCACAGTATTATTCTCATTCTTAAAGGAAGACATCTGAACTTCTCAGTCACCAAGGGGGCATCCTGGAAATTTGCCTTGATTCATGGACCTGACATTCCAGGTTCCTATGCAATACTGCTCTTTACAGCATCGGACCTTGCTTCTGTTATCTGTCACATCCACAGCTGGGTATTGTTTTTGCTTTGGCGCCATCCCTTCATTCTTTCTGGAGTTATTCCTCCACTGATCTCCAGTAGCATACTGGGCACCTACTGACTGGGGGAGTTCCTCTTTCAGTATCCTATCATTTTGCCTTTTCATACTGTTCATAGGGTTTTCAAGGCAAGAATACTGAAGTGGTTTGCCATTCCCTTCTCCGGTGGACCACATACTGTCAGACCTCTCCACCACGACCCGCCTCTCTTGGGTTGCCCCGCAGGCATGGCTTGGTTTCATTGAGTTAGACAAGGCTGTGGTCCTAGTGTGATTAGATTGACTAGTTTTCTCTGAGTATGGTTTCAGTGTCTCTGCCCTCTGATGCCCTCTTGCAACACCTACCATCTTACTTGGGTTTCTCTTACCTTGAGCGTAGGGTATCTCTTCACGGCTTCTCCAGCAAAGAGCAGCTGCTGCTCCTTACCTTGGATGAGAGGTGTCTCCTCACTGCCGCCCTTCCTGACCTTCAACGTGGGATGGCTCCTCTAGGCCCACCTGCACCGGCGCAGCCACCGCTCCTTGCCCTCCAGCGCAGGGTGGCTCCTCCCAGCCACCGCCCGTAACCTCGGAGGAGGGGTGGCTCTTCTCGGCCACCGTCACTGACCTCGGATGCCGGGTAGCTCCTCCCAGCCGCCGTCCCTGACCTCCGACACGGGGTAGCTTCTTTCCGCCGTTCCTGCACCGTCGCAGCCTGGCACTCTCAGCCGCTGTGCCTGACCTCGGACATGGGGTAACTCCTCTTGGCCGTCGCCCTTCGGCCAAGGGGTCCTCCTGGCTTCTGCCCCTGAGCTCGGACGTGGGGGTAGGTCCTCTCGGCTGCACTTGGTGCGCCTGTCGCCACCGCCTGCGCTTGGTGCGCCGGTTGCAGCCGCCTTAGAACTGGAGTAAAGTAAATAATCAGCAACCAAGCCAGAACCTTGTAGAATTCTCCACTCATTCCCTAGGTAGGGAGGACCACAAGGCAGAGTGGTTAAAAAAGATCTCGCCTACACTGCCCTTTAGTGGTTCTGAAATTTTAGTTTGCATAAGAATTATTATATCAAGGAGTTTATTACATAAATTCATGCAGCTTATATTTACTGGACAGTTTTGACTAGACTTAATGTTACTGCCAGAAGCTCTGATGAGATGTCAGTTGTAGAAAGGATGCATTCAGCCAACACCATGCATGAGATGCCTGTGGGCCCTGGTATGTAACTGTGAGCACTGTGTCTGAAGATACAAAGATGCCAGGAGACTGCATTTGTTGACTGAAATTTAGAAATACTTTTGCATCTCAGTGATGCCTGACCAGGCACTGGGTCTGAATGCTCGTGTTTCTTGGTGAGCCTGTCTTGTGTCGCTTCAGCCATGGCTTGCCCTGATCGTTAGTATCTGCCAGAGAACTTGGCCTGTGTTAGTCACTCAGACGTGTCCAACTCTTTGTGACTCCATGGACTGTAGTCCACCAGGCTCCTCTGTCCATGGGATTTCCCAGGCAAGAATTTGTTGTCCTTCAGATGCTCAGTCATGTCAGACTTTTTGCGACCCCATGGACTGCAGCACACCAGGCTTCCCTGTCCTTCACCATCTCCCAGGGTTTGTTCAAACTCATGTCCATTGAGTCCGTGATGCCATCCAACCATTTCATCCTCTGCCGTCCCCTTCTCCTCCTGCTTTCAATCTTTTCCAGGATCAGGGTCTTTTCTAATGAGTTGGCTGTTTGCATCAGGAATACTAGGTAGACGTTCCCTTCCCTGGGGATCTTTCTGACCCAGGGATTGAAGCCAGGTCTTCTGAATTGCAGGCAGATTCTTTACCATCTGAGCCACCAGGGAAGTCCTGAGAACTTGCCAGCTCACACCTGAACTGGAGGATGATTTTCCCCTCAGAGGACATTTGGCAATGTCTGGAGACATTTCTGATATTTCTGTCACGCTAAAGAAGGTTATTGATCTCTAGTGGGTAGAGGCCAAGGATGCTGCTAAACATCTTACAAGGGTGAGAAAACCTGAGCTAGAAATGTTCTCTTCTGAATTTCATCAGTAGCAACATGACTATATATAGAAGCTAACTGTTTCCTGGTGGAAATATAAATTCAAGAGGATAAAATGTGGACTTCTGAGGATAATGACATGGATGGGATTATTCATTCTGCAGTTGCACACCTGACTCTACCCATGGGAACCTGGCTGTACCCCATCTCTGCTGCTTGTTAGTGAGGGGAAAACTGTTGACTCATTGGACTGCTTAGGTGAGTTCCCAAGGGGTGCTCCCAGCCTCTGTGCTCTCAGTGGCTGCTTTGTACACCGCTCTTATGTTGTTCTCTATGGAGGCACAAGGAGAACTGTGTTATTCTGGTCTCACCTGTTCAACAGGTTTTGTCTGAACAGTCTTTGAGAAATAAATATCTTTTAAAGGGGAAAAAAAGCACACTTGGCCTTTGATTCCTGGAAGGCCAGATGACCTCTTTCAAAGTAACTCTAGACTATTTTGTGTAGAGTTGGGAGGAAATTGCTCAAAATGCATTTTTATTTCTACTGTCTATTATCTAGTCTCTTCAACACCACGATTATGTGTTCTTTGGTTTGAATAGTGTTACCTGATATTTGCACTGAGTCTATTCTCACATTAGAACTTGTTTTCTTAACTCTTATTTGAGGATATGTAATTCAATACGGATCCTAAATTGAAGTGATGTGGTACAGATAAAATACACTACCCTTGGAATTCTCAAGTGAATTAAAAGAGTGTATAGATTATGAAGAAATCTTTCCCAGTGCAGACTGCCTGCTTGTATTTGCACTTATGAGACCCATAATTATGTGGCGGTCTCTGTTGTTGAATATTCAATTGTTTTCAAGTTTGGGGAATTAGAACCAAAATGGCAATTGACGTTGTTATGGTTGAGTTAATAGTTATTTCTTAAGGAAACATCCTAGAAAAGTAAAATTACTCAAAGGAATATAAAATTTTAAGGCCTTGAGTACAATTTGCCAAAGATACCTCTGGAAAGTTGTACTAATTTATACTCAGAATAGATAGATATGCATGGACATGAACTTTCTTCTTTACAAGTTATAACCAAGAGTTAGTGTAGGAATGTCTAGGAGAGTCAAGAGTATAGTGAGTGAACCTACCACATTGTGACCCCAAACTGTTGGAACTCATTCTCTTATTACTCTTACTGTTACTTACTTGACTTTGGCCCCTCACCTGTTTCAGGAACATGTAAGGCATGCTCCTCCCTCAGGGCCTTTGCACTTGCTAGTTGAGAAATAAAATATTGCCTGCCATATTGGTAAAGAAAGGATCTAGCCACCACATTACAGTTGGCCCAAATGTGAGTCCTGCGGGAGCTCAGGAAGGAAACAAAGAATGTCTGCCATCTAGCAGTCATGAGACTGCAGCCACTCCCCTCCTCTATAAGAAAGCACTTCTGGCCCCAGAAAGCTGAGGTGCGCATCAAAGAATGATTTTGGTGAACCCAGACTCTTGCATCTTACCATATACAGAGAAGCACTAAGTTTCCTTAACTGGAGATATCTAGTATTCTTTTATTAACAGTAATCTATTGTTTCGACTTCCTGGTATGGTTGCAAAAACTCCTATATATCCTGGCTCACTGCTTCCTCTTGGGAGCAGTTTACTCAGGGTGATTTGAGATGCTGCCTCCCGGGCTCAAAGTCCTAAGAACATCCACTGAATAAAACATAACTTGCAACTTTTAGGTTGTGCATTTTTATTTCAGTCAACACGCTCTCTTGGCCTGTGACATGATTTCCCCAAGTGCTCGCATGACTCACCTCCTCACTTCTTGTAGACCTTTGCTCACATTCTGCCTCTCACTGAAGCGTCCCCTGGCTTCCCTATTTAAGACTGCATCCTGCTCCTCCCACACAGATATACTCACAGACTTCAGATTCTCCTTCCCTGACTTAATTCTCTCCATGTCCCTGATGCCACCTAAGGTGCAAATTTCTACTGTATCCCCAGCACTGAGAAAACAGCTGGCACAGAATTGGGCTCAACAATAATTTGTTGAATGAGCCACTGAACCACTGCTTTGGAGATATGCTCCTGCTGGTTAGCACTGATTATCTTCACACCAGGCTGGCTTCATCATCCTTGGCCAGAGGGGCAGCCGTTTTGTTTTGGTTCACTTCCTTTACTTGTCAGCTCTGGTGAAGTTAGTTATTTATATCACTGCTTGTGTTGTTATTATTAACTGACATTAGGCTGTCACTATTAGCTCTGTTATCTCTATTATCTTAGCTATGTCCAACTGCCACAGACAGGGGTTAGTAACTGACAAGCCCCACTCTGGTTTAATAGAGAATCAGTTGCATATGTTTGACTAGAAGCTTTATACAGAGATCAATTTCTGAATAAAAGACCAGGAACCCAGTAGAAAAAGGGCAAAGTCTTACTTCAGTTCACAGTAAAGTAGACATGGGACTTCACAACTTTACGTTCAACTTCTCTCACAATAAGAGAAATAGATATTGGAAGTACATTGAAATATATTTTTTCAATGCATGGAGGTGTGCAAAAGTTCAGTCTGTTGGTGAGTCTGTGTAAATAGGCAGACTCATCCATTGCTAAAGGGAGGGTAGATTGGTACAACTCTCACTAGGGAGGGGTATTTGGAGATGGTATCAGAATCTAAAACTGCTTATACCCTTTGACCCAACAGTTTTACTTCTGTGAATATACTGTAAAGATATACTTGCAAGTGAGCACAATGATGTATGCATAAGATTATTCACCAGAGGCTTGTTATTAACAGCCAGAGGTGAGAAATCACCCAGTGGCTCATGGCAGGGGACTCACTCTTCAGATAAGACACTTCTATACAAAGAATGACTATGCAGCTGTAGAAGGAACCAGGACACAATGTTTATACTGATACAGAAGATTTTAGAAGACACATGAGATGAATAAAACAGGGTCTAGAATACTGCCTTTTATATAAAGAAAATGGGAAATATATGTTTTAACATTGACTTACATGAAGAAATTCTGAAGGGACACATAAGAATCTATTAACAGTGGCTAGCTGGATGGATGGGGATGGAAGTTATATCTGTTCGGAAGGAGGGAGATTCACCCTGTCTATACACACACACACACACACACACACACACAATCTGTCTCTCTCGTTTTGAATTGCATGAATGTTTTACCTGTTCAAAAATATTATGTTAAAAAAAGTCATTCTTAAAGAGATGAGGGAGTCTGGGAGGGAGGCAGCAGAGGATTAATCTTCTTTCCTTTGTGTTAGCAGCGCTATTCATTCCAGTGAGAATTCAAGGTCTGTTCTGAATGCTGTATTAACCAGCACAGTTAATTTTCTTCGCATCTTGTGAACTGGCCTTGGGGAGGGAGTGTGTATGTACATGTGTGTGAACCGTGGGCGTGGCTCCCTCCTCATGATATCCTGGTTGCTATAGTGCAGAGCTCTTTTTGTGACACCCAGAAAACACTTTAAAGAAATGCTGCTTCCTGGCCATGACTTCCTGGGCAATCTGTCCTTCCGGAGACTGTTGAGCACGAGGAGTTTGCATGTGCTTCTGGGCAGAGTGAGCCAGGCGCATTCAGACCCCGGGCACCGTTCAGAGCAGAACTGGGCGGTAAGGGTTCCACCTTGCTTCACACTGGGGACTTGGGAGCCTTTCCCTCACCAGTGCCTCATCTCCTGGTGGCTCTGACCCCAGGGCATTGGTATCTTCCCCGCCTCTGCCTTCCCTCCTGGGGAGCCACCACTGAGTGGTGCAGTTGGCGCCCTGAGTCTTCTGCACCCAGAGCCGTTTCTTATACCTAAACCACCAGTGAAAACAGGAAGTGATAAAGCAAAATTCACCCTGTATTTGTACTGAGCGACTTCTCTTTCTCTTTTTGTCATTCCTCATTAGGTATAGACACGTGTAGCCGTCTACACTGTAGGATACCACTTCCACTGGCTTTGGACATTCTCGGAATTTGCAATGCCGCCACCCGCGGACATCGTCAAGGTGGCCATAGATGGCCGGGTGCCTACCCCAAGCTCATGGAGATCGACCAGGTTAGTAAGACTGGCAGTCATTTGGTGGTTATTTTAGTTTCCCTTCTATTCTGAATTTTTCCCAGACTTAGCTCTTTTTTCTCCTGTTTTCTCTCTGGCTGTGTTGAAAAATCGGTGTGATAATAGTTACAGTATAGTTTGATTTCTGTACCACATGTAGTGGCGATGGATGGGGTTTTTATACTTGTCCAACATCTACTCAGGGTGAGTCAATATAGAGTTTGTGTCCGAAGCTGTGAAGGAGGCGGGCGGACAAGGGGACTGGACTTGGGCAGTTGGTGCAGTGGAGCTGTCACAGCACCACCTTGCAGAGACTCATGACTATGAGTAGATTGTTTTATTATAGACAAAACAAAACCTAATTTTTGGGGTCACTCTTCTCTGGTTTTTGCAGAAGCAGCCAACAAGTACAATGTGACTTTGTCCTATTACTATTTTGATTATGAAATTAGCATAGCGGGGTGGCTCTTGGGTCCTAGCCAGTTGTCATTTCATTATTAGAGTTAAATGCAGTGTGGGTCTAGTGTATTGTCTGGGATATGAAAAAAGCCCAGTAAATTTTTACTGCATGAAAAAAATATCACAAAGATTTTTAGCATGGTTTTACCTATGGAAGCATCCTTTAGCTTGGGTACTGAGTCTTATGATGTAATTGATTGCAGGCAATCTCAGAAGGTTACTTTTGTCATTCTAGAGTAAATGACTTAAAAACAAAAAAGTTCAAGACCTAGTATATGCTTAAAGGTTTCATAAAGCATGTAGTATGGGGTTCTGGATGGCTTTCTACATTTTCAAAATTAGGGTACCGTGGCAACTCTACTTTTTATGTACTCAATACTATTTTATGATTATGCTCTATACTCTTTCTGGTCAGATTTTATTATCTGGTTGAAGACTGCTGGAGGATTTGAAAGATATTGTGTGCATCCAAATGATTGATTAAATTATAAAGGTCAAATGAGAATTAGCTGAGTTTCAGCATGATGTAAGGAAGAGTAAATTTTGTTCTAAAAAAGGTGTCATCAGACCAACATGTCATAGTCACTGTAACTGCTCTTTGAGGCAGATTTTGTTGACTTTAGAAGCAATCCATGAAAGTAGAGAAATGCGCTCAGTAATTTTATAACATTTGCGTCAGACAACAGTTGTTTATGCTTTTTCACATGCTGTTTGAGAGAGGATACACATTGAATATTACTGCAAGATATGGCTGGAGCTACTTGGTGAAGACTAAATGTTGTTAGGATTATGTTTGTCTACAACCCAAGAGAACAATTGTTTCAAGGAGATAGAAGTTGGCTTCTCAAGTCCACAGGACTTCTCAAGTCCATTGTACTTCCCTGGTGGCTCAGACAGTAAAGCGTCTGCCTACAATGTGGGAGACCTGGGTTTGATCCCTGGGTTGGGAAGATCCCCTGGAGAAGGAAATGGCAATCCACTCCAGTAGTCTTGCTTGGAAAATCCCACGGATGGAGGAACCTGGTAGGCTACAGGCCACAGGGTCACAAAGAGTCAGACACGACTGAGTGACTTCACTTTCTTTCTTTCTTTCCAGTCCACAGGGCCGTCCTGGGCTGGCATCATGCTCCAGTGTCATGGACCCAGGCCCATTCTGTCTTGTTGCTTTGCCTTGTCTGCAGGTGGGGCTGAGGACCAGTTGCTTGAGCTCAGTAGATATACAGACTCTCAGACCCTACCCAGACCTCCTGATCCAGATGTGAATTTTAACAAGATCCCCAGGGGAGTCTTTGTATAGTTAAGTCTGAGAAATATTGAGCTGGACACCTGTGCCCAAGCCCAAGGCCATATCAGAACCACTTGGGGCACTTGTTCAAATGTTCTCTGTGGCCCCATCTCCAGAGATTCTAGTCAGTGGTTCAGGTAAACTATTTCCTTTTGATTCTGCCATGGCCAAGGGTGTCTGGAAACCTCTTCTTTAAGACAGCAATTCCTGACATACACTCTTAGGGACCTGTGGAATCAGTATCCTGTCCCTGCCTTTGGGATGGCCCTTGTTGTATGTGTATCAATAATCTTTCTAAAATATTCTTTTTATTTGGGATCAATTTTAGATTGACAGACAAAGTACAAAGATTTTTAGAGAGTTTTTGTACAACCTTCACTAAGTTTATCCTAATGTTAACATCTTAATATAACTGTGGTACATTTGCCTCAATTATGCAGATTACTAGTAACTGAACTACAGAATTTATTAGGATTTCATCAGTATTTCCACTAATGTCCTTCTTCTGTGACAGGATCCAATACAAGAATACCAATTGCACTGTAATATACCCATCTCGTTTCCTCTGTCTTCTCCAGTCTTTGACAATTTCCAAGTCTTTCCCTTGTTTTTCATGGCCTGATAGTTTTGAGGAGTCATTTATTTCAATACAATTTCACACACAGAAATGACAGGAATAGTACAAAGAACTCCTGTCTACCTTTTATCCAGACTTACTAATTATTAATATTTTGCTTCATTATTTTTTCTCTCTTGTATACATATCCCCTTTTGAACCATTTGAATGTGACTTAGAGGCAGCATCTCTCTTTACCCCTAAATAATCAATGTGTCCTCCTTAAGAACAAAATCATTCTCTTACATAACCATATTCTCTTTATAGAAACCAGAACATTAGTTCAACATTATCATCTAGTTCAGTGCTCAAAGCCCATATTCATATTTCATCAGTTATTCCAATAAGATCCTTGATAAGTATTTTCCTCAGTCTGACATCCTTTCAGGATCCTGAAAGGATCAATCATAGCAATACATTTATTGTCATGTCCCTCTGGTCTTATTGGCTCTTGAATGGTTCCTTAGAGATTCTTTATCTTTCCTGACCTAGAAAGTTCTGTAGAGTATAGTACAGGTATTTTGTGGGATGGCCTTCAGTTTGGGTTTCTCCAATGTTTCTTTCCAATTAGATGCATGTTTTGCATTTTTGGCAGACAGAAAGGAGAGATGAGGGTCCTCTTCAGGGCATCACATCAAGAGGTACATAAAGTTGCTTTGTCTCATTCTTGTGATGGTTCTAAATTTACAGATGCTAATATTGAGGTTCTTGGAAGTTAGATGATTTCCTAGTCAATGAGACCAGAACACAAACACAGGCCTTCTGTACTTTGAAGACTGAACTTTTCAACCATTGGCTAAATTGTAGGCCTCCTGCTAATACCATATGGAGACCTCCACAAAGTGTTAAGAGACCCAGTCCCTTTTTGCCCTGCAGTGGCTGAAGTTGGAGTGAGTGGCAGCCTTGCTATCAGGTGTTGTTTCTTGATGGAGTTGGAAGTTGGCACAAGGATCGGAAATGTATTTGCACAAGCAAGGAAGACTTGGGCGGAGTTTTCTCCTAATCTTCTACCTTGTTCAGTAAAGGTCACATCACCTGCTTCTCTCCCATCACATTTTACCTTTGCTCCTTTGCTCTTAGCTACCATTTCACTACAAGGTATTTCTGGAAGCTGGGTCAAGCGTGGCTGCTCCATCTTCTCCCCCAAACCTCCAGTATCCCTCCACATGTCACACTGTGTTGTCCTTATCTATCAACTTAACCTGGTGGTCCGCAACCCTGAGTCTGGGCAGCTTGTGAAAAGCAAACATCCCAGGCCCACTGCAGAGATTGCGATTCTACTGACCCGGGGTGGACCCTTACTCTGGTTTGCGGCGAGCACTAAATGAATCTAGAGCAGACTCACCCTCATTGCATCCTGCAGGGGCTCGAGAGGAAACCACCTTGAGCCTGAATTACTCCATTTCTGAATACCTTTTTTTCTAGTGTCTGTTGACCAACCTTTCTATATAAGTGAATAATTAATGACTACCTAGGAGAGGGAGATTCCTGAGCGGGGATCAAGTCCCCTCAGTCAGGGCCCATCTCGGTTGCAGTTGGAGTGGATTGGTTTATCTTCATTCTAAATTTTGAGGAAACAGTTCTGTGTTTCTACTCCAGAGGAAAAGCCCCGAGGAACTTTTTACAAATGAAGTCTGCTCTATCATATGAGGCTCTCAGAAGAGCTGTCATCTAGCTTCTTTGTTCATGCGGTGGCCTCTGCTCCTGTCTTCACTGTCTGTTGCTGGCTTTCAACCTCAGGAACCATTTGTGGTTTTAGATGATCATTGTCTGGATACACAGAGCCAAAAAGGCTTCCTGTCCACTCTTCCCGTTAACCTAATGTTTTCTGAACAGATATTTTTTTGTTAAATATTTGACAAGAGGCATAATGCAGTGTGTCCTAACAAACATAAAATGGGCTCTGGGACGTTTAAACCTGTGGGGTGGACCCAGTGGTCTCACCCCTTTCTGTGAGAACCCAGTTAGCCTCTTTAAGCCTCATTATCTTCGTCTTGTCAAGTCGAGATAATAAGTCACCACTTTTATTATCATTGTGAACATTAAAGAAAACATATGAAAAGAATAGGACACTGCCCAGTTCAGAGTAATTACACAGTAAAGGCATTGTTGGGCTTTCCTGGTGGCTCAGTGGTGAAAGAATTTGCCTGCAGTGCAGGAGCCACAGGAGACATGCATTTGATTCCTGGGTTGGGGAGATCCACTGGAGGAGAGCATGGCAACCCACTCCGGTATTCTTGCTGGGAAAATCTCATGGAAGGAGGAACCTGGTGGGCTATGGTCCATAAGGTCACAAAGAGTCAGACACAACTGAAGTGGCTTAGCATGCATGCAAAGGCTTTACTGCTGCTCATTTAAGCAAGTTCTCATCCAATAAGAGAATGGGATGCTCAGGTTTTCTTTTTTACCTGCCCTTCCATCGTGAACGGTTTCCCACCTTTCTCCTTCTTTTTCTGTGTGACTTTGTACATATTTAGGAAAGAGAAAAAGTTAAAGGGCAAGTGGGAGGGAGGCATCACCTAGTAATAAAGGAACATGCTAATTGGCCACACAACAAGTTCATGCTATGGAATATTCACTGGCTCCCTAGTACTTCTCCAAAATAGTTTCTCCCACCTCTTGGCCACCTGCTAATATTCTGGGAAGCAGCTCCTCTATCTGCTGCACTGTCTTCCTCCTGCCTCTGTTCTGCGCCCCCCTGCCTTTCTTTAAAGGAGTACACTGAAGCCAGAAAGCCACCACTCCAATCTGGGCCTCAGATATTCTCTGCTGTGTATTTGCCCAGAAGGGATGATGGGAAGAGATGCATGGTTTTCAACCTCAGTTCTGCAGATCCTCCTCAAATGGTTCAGGGTGAGGGGTGTGTGCCATTGGCGTCCAGGCTGTCCATGCTCACTTCTGCCACAGCAGCAGCTATTGACCTTTTCTCACTTTTGGATGCTTTGGGGAAAGATTTTGTTTGAAGAAAGTATACCACAATTAAAAGAAACTGTCACGGATAATCCTTGAGTTTCCTGGTGACCCTGAGACTTGTCAGATTCCTTGGCTTGCCTTCATGTCCTGCTGTGATTTTTCTCTTACATTATCCCAGGTTCAAGGTATTTGCACGTGCTGTGAGCAGTTCTCAAGTACCCTCTTGCTTTGGGCAAACCACCCCATGTTTGAACTTTTCTTTCCCCCCATGTCTTATAGTTTCTAACAGCCAGCTGCTTGGGTTTCTTCTGCCCTGTCTTACTCCCTCCACTCTAAATCTTGGCTAGCATCACACAGAGCCTCCTTTCTGCTCAAGTCTTTTTCAGTCCTGTGGTAACGCAGTTGTTTCTCCATCCTTCTAATCCTTACCACCCCCCCCTTTTTTTTTGGCTGCACCACATAGCATGAGGGATCTTAGTTCCTTGGCTAAGGATCAAACTCTCATATCACCCCCTACAGTGGAAGCACACTTGCTTGCTGGACTGCCAGGGAAGTCCCATCCTTTAAATTCCTTATACCATTTTCTTTGCCTGTAGATTTTGTTTACAGTTAACATAACTTGAGCCTGCCGTTATTTACATTTTTAAAATGTGCCTATGTCTTTTGAAGTAGATTATAAGCTTCTGGTGGTCAGTCTGTTTTATATACATTTGTATTCTGCAGGCCATCACATTGGTCTCTTTCTGTGGGATGACTTTTGGCTTGAATCGTGAGTAGTAAAGATAAGAATAAAACATTGGTATTCTCCATTCTTCAAAGAAAAGAAATTGCAATAGCAACCCCTCTTCATACATGGTTGCAGATTTTATTTTTCTAAAAGGAACACATGCATGTGTTTTTAGGCAAGCGTGCACAAAATGATTGCTCATGGTTTTTCCTCAACTATCTGATTTCTGTAGTATATTTAAGCTATCCTATTTCTGTAATATATTTAAGATATAATTCAATATGCATAAATTTGATTTACCCAAGACCTTTTAAAGGCTCACTCATTGCATAAAGTGCATTGAAGTTTTTGTGCTTGACGCAGGAGTTTAACTCATTCTATACATAGTTCTAGTAATAGTGGTAATATTAATAATAATGTATGCCCTCCAATTAGCACATATGATGTGCCAAGGAGTATCATAAGTGCCCTGCCTGGAGTAATTCATCCCCTTCCTAAAGCCTAGCAAGGCAGGCTTTACACTTCTCATTTCATAATTTTTCTGAGTTACCTGAGATCACACAGACAGGATGTTATTGATTTGAATCCAGATTGGCTTCTCAAGTCCACAGGACTTCTCAAGTCCATTGTACTTCCCTGGTGGCTCAGAGGTTAAAGTCTCTACCCGCAATGCGGAAGATCCTGGTTCAATCCCTGGGTTGGGAAGGTCCCCTGGAGAAGGAAATGGCAACCCACTCCAGTATTCTTGCCTGGAGAATCCCGTGGAGGAAGGAGCCTGGTAGGCTACAGTCCACGGGGTCGCAAAGAGTCAGACACGACTGAGCAACTTCACTTTTACTTTTGGGTGACGCTAAAAAAATCCAAGCTGTTTGTACTAAATCATAAATCTGTTCGGTAGTTCTTTTTTAAATTTCATTTCAGCTTTATTGAGGTACAAGTGACATATGATGAGAACAATTCATTTCTTTTTCTCTAAAAATATTTATTTATTAATTTGGCTGCACCAAGCCTTAGTTGCAGCATGCAAGCTCTTCAGTCTTCTGAGGGATCACAGATACCAAACCCTGGGCCCCCTGTGCTGGGAGCGTGGAGTTTTAGCCACTGGGTCACCAGGGAGTTGGGAGAATAATTAAGTTCTGTTTTCTTAGACAGTTTCAATCATACAGTACAGTATTATCAACTGTAGTCACCATGTTTTATATTAAATCCTCAGGCCGTGTTCATCTTACAGCTCAAAGTTTGTATGCTTTGACCGATCTGTTCATATTTCCCTCACTCACCAACCTCTGGCAACTTCTTTTCTACCCTCTGTTTCTAGGAAATTGAATTTTTTTTTTTTTTTTTTTTGTAGATTCCACATGTGAGTGACATTGTGTGTGTGCTTAGTCACTTCAGTTGTGTTCGACGCATGCAACCCTGTGGACTGTAGCTCCCCAGGCTCCTCTGTCCATGGGGATTCTGCAGGCAAGAATTCTGGAGTGGTTTGCCCCCGCTAGGGGATCTGCCCGACCCAGGGATCAAACCAGTATTGTCTTCTGTCTGTCTTATTTTGTGTGTTCGGTACTTCTATTTGGGTCTCTCCACCCCTTACGGCTTCATTTAATGGCTCACACCAGTAACAACAGCCTTGTTTAAACAGACACTTCTACCACTGCCAGCTTGCCTCCTCCATCCACTGACAAGATGATTTCCAGGGATGCATTGTATGATGAAAGCCAAGTCTGAATTTATATAAAAACTAGGGAAAAGATGGTAAATGGTCTGGGTTATCATTGAAGGAGCCCACCTGAAATGAGACAGAGCCTTGAAACGTGGGGGTTTCTTTGGGGTTGGACACTGGGAGAGGCAGACTGGCCTGGTGCTTACAGGCACAGCCTTTGGATGGGCTTATTTGGACTCAAAATCTGGGTTGCCACTAAGTACTGTGTGACAAGGGACAAGCCTCCTGTTTTGTAAGGATGAACTGTCAATATTCTTAGATCCTTCCTGACTTTGTGGGGATTCAGTGAGGTAGTCACTCAGCGCCCTGCTTAATAATCATTTGAGCCAATTATGATTTTTTTTTTTTAGGGTCATACATGAAATAGAACCATTTTCTTATGTTTCAAGCAAGACTGGAACCAATAATACAAACTTTCCTTAAGTGCATTAAAGTTATCTCTTCAGCCTAAAAACCTATAATTCCCAAGACATTTAAATATTGAGAGCCTGGTGAACTAAAACAACAGTTGAGCTCCAAATAAAGATTCTGAATTCAGATGCAATCACATTCAGTTCAGTTCAGTTCAGTCGTGTCCAACTCTTTTCGATCCCATGGACTGTAGCACGCCAGGCTTCCCGGTCCATCACCAACTCCTGGAGTTTACTCAAACTCATGTCCATTGAGTCGGTGACACCATCCAACCATCTCATCCTCTGTCGTTCCCTTCTCCTCCCGCCTTCAATCTTTCCCAGCATCAGGGTCTTTTCCAGTGAGTCAGTTCTTTGCATCAGGTGCCCAAAGTATTGGAGTTTCAGCTTCACCATCAGTCCTTCCAATGAAAATTCAGGACTGATTTCCTTCAGGATTGACTGCCTATCAGATCTAATCTATTTGTCACTTCCACTGTATAATTGTAAGGGATTTGATTTAGGTCATACCTGAATGGTCTGGTGGTTTTCCCTACTTTCTTCAATTTCAGTCTGAATTTGGCAATAAGGAGTGATCCGAGCCACAGTCAGCTCCCAGTGTTGTTTTTGCTGACTGTATAGAGATTCTCCATCTTTGCTGCAAATATAATCAATCTGATTTTGGTGTTGACCATCAGGTGATATCCATGTGTAGAGTATTCTCTTGTGTTGTTGGAAGAGGGTGTTTGCTATGACCAGTGAGTTCTCTTAAACAAAACTCCATTAGCCTTTGCCCTACTTCGTTTTGTACTCCAAGGCCAAATTTGCCTGTTACTCCAGGTATCTCTTGACTTCCCTGCAATCACATAGAATACACAATTTGAGTGTACATAACACTGCTGAGCAGTATGGTTAAAAATAGTTAAGATTGTAATTTTAATGTAATGTGTATTTTGGCACAGTGATCGTAATAAAAAAAGATCCTATAGAATCAAGAAAATGAGACTGAATTTCTGGAAAGCAAGGTTCTACCCTTGCCCTGCAGAAATGAAAGTCTGTGCCTGTCCTGAACTCTTTTCCTGAACAGTTGTATTACATTGGACTTTCTCAGTCTCAGCACTATTGGCATTTTAGCCTGGAGAATTCTTAGTTTTGCGACCTGTGCTTCGCATTTGAGGATTTTAGCAGTATCCTGGCTTTTGCCCACTAGATGCCAGTGGCAGTCCTTCCCCCATCTGTGACAACCAACAGTGTCTGCAGACATTGCCAGTGTCCCCTGGGTGGTGGACAAATTTCCTCTTATCAAGGAGGGACTAAATCAGTGGCTCCAAGCTTGCTTCTGCATCTGAATTGTTTATGGCACATATTGAACACAGAGAGGATTATTTGCAGATGTGGTTCAAGAGCTGGGGATGCCTGTTTCTTCAAGCTTCATAGTGATGCTGATGTTCTTGGACCCAGACTTAGAAATTGTTGTTGTGAGGTCCTATACATTTTTCTGTGCTGGTGCTGCCTCTGGCTCCCACAATAATGTTTAGGGAGTCCTTAATGCTTCCTTCAGTAAAATAGTTCTTCCTAATAGTTCTTTGCTTTTTCTTACTTTATAAAGAGTACAAACATGACACTTTCAAGAGCTCATTTGGTCCCACTTAAAAAAAGTGTGACGAAGCCTGTGTAATGTTTCATTGCTGGGTTTTGCATTGTCGTAACCGGGTGGAATGATACTGAGACAGGAAAAGTCATGGCTCATCTGATTTTTGCAACTGTTGGATTTGGTATTGTAACAGCTATTTCTTAAACTTCCTTTAATATAAAGTGACCGAAGAACTTCCCTTTCTGGCTTTAGCTCTCTCCCTTTGTATGTGAGAGTGTGTATAATCTCTTAAAATCTTAGAGTTTACCATGCTTTGGAGGAGAAAGATGGAAAATATATGTTTCCCCTCAGCTGAGAACCCAGGTTAATTGCACAAGCAATTAACCTGCTTTTTCTCTGAAGATGAACTGCAGATTTCAGTTTGCTTTCTAGGTAGGTAGGGGTGATATTCTCCTCCGTCTACTTCCCTTTCTCAGCTTGTCACTAAGAGCAGATTGGGTAACTCAGGACAGAACCTTTTATCGACCATGTTTCCTTAAGATTTTGATGACTAAGACATCTCACATTTCTAGAACTTTTCGTGTATGTCACACTGTGTACTTCGTTTTCCTGTTAGGTCAACTGGCAGTTTGTGGTGGGGTATATAAATATGTAGCTTTCAGCATTAAGCAGGACTCTGGGTTCTCATAAAAAGGTGCTTTGTTCTAGAGAAAAGCAGCTTGCACTCTGTCTCTAGAGATGTGTGCAAGGTGCCCAGAACTTCTCGGGAATGAGAGCAGCCTCAGGGGAAAAAAAATATGTGCTTTTCTGGTTTGTTTATTTCTTTTCTAGAATTTCCATCAGATGTACTCATGAGTCCTCTGAATCAGTGGTACCACCATGGTGCTGGACCACCTCCCCTGCAACTCCTAAAGTCTCTCAAATAGCAAATCCTGTGGAATTTACCTCCTCAGTGGTTCTTGATTCTGTCTACCTTTTCTCTATCCTCACTGCTCTCGCTTGCCTCCGCTTGCCTCCTCTGCTGGCCTCCTGGTCACCAGTCTTACTTCCCCTCTAATGCATTCTCCCAGGCCAGCAACCTTCAGTGCTTTCCCACTGCACTTAGAATAAAGTCCAGACGTTCTGGCTACGAACCTGCTATCCCCAGCCTTTGCTCACCTCACCAGCTTTGCTTAGAGTTACTGCAACTTCCACCAAACTCCTATGTTCTAAGTGATTTTTTTTTTCTTTCATAACTGCATACTTCTCAGAGCCTTTACAAATGTGATTTTTCTTTTAACTGGAAGTTACCATCCTTTCATTTCTCTGCTCATCTAACTCCCATTCCCTCTTGATCCCAGATGAAGTGTAAACTCCTTAAAAGTTGTCTGATTTCTCAGATCAGATGAAGGCGCTTGTTATACGCATGTGTACCAGTCCATGTGGCGCCACTTATTCATTATGTGATGCTCTGCACAGGCCATGTGTGTTCCCAGTGCCTGGTGCAGCATCTGATGTGTGGAAAGTCATAAGAATAGGAGCAAAGGAAATAGGTGATGTTTATACCTTTTCTGTCTGACAATGCAATTAAATACAGTTATGAAAGGAGTGGCCCTCTGAGAACATCCCTCCCCTTGTCCCCACCACGCATTTTAAATATATTGTTTTATCTTATGAATTGACTTTATGAAGATCTATTTTTATCCTTCCATCAAAGCATTCCATAATCAAAAGACAGCCAAATGACTTTGAGATAAGCTAGATCAATTTTCAGAATGATTATAGATGGATCATTACACTGGAACAAGTTTGTGGTGATCTGTTTGCATTCATCAGCCTTATCACCATAGGATGCTCATAATTTCCACTGTCACATCATTCTTGACCTCCTGGCCCATATGAACAGCTGCCTATCTGTTACTTGTTTTGACCATCTAGATGCCCCTTGCACCTTAAACTCAACAGAGTCAAAATCAGTGTTCATTGTTCCTTCCACCCCAAAACCTGTGCAGTTATGCTTTCCTTAATATTTTCTTTTCTCAGTGACATATGAACATATACCCAGTTTGCTGAAGCTGCAACTACATGTCTTCCTAGATTCTCCTCTTTCTTTCAGCTTTTCTATACAGTCAGTTACCTCCGAAAACTTGCATCTGCTCCCTCTCTGTCACACAGGCTGCTGCTGCTCCAGCTGGCTCTATTCCATCTGGTAAAGGTAGAGGAACATAGCGCTCAAGGGAGGACTTAAAAATAAGTGTGTCATGGGCCCTCAAAGGAAGAACTTTAAAAGACAGAGAATAGTATCTTCACAAACAGGAAATTATGCACATAAAATAGGTAGACATAAATTGAGAATAGATAAATTTGAGAAAGAAACAATTGAACATCTCAGAAATGTAAAAGTAAATAAAATGTAAGAAAAACTCTACAACAGGAAAAAAGCAGTAAAATACATAGAGTTATTCTATGGTGGGTTTGGCTAAAGAGAGAACCAGTAACGTGGAGGTTGGAAATAAGGAATACATCCAGAATATATTCCCAAAATAAAGGAACAAAAAATACAAATGTGAAGTTATCTTGAAAGGACAGGTTAAGAAGTCCCATCCTGTGTCTAACTGGCAATCCTACTAATAAAGAACAAGAATGGAAGAAATGGTGGAGAGGTAATATTTGAGATCCTGCCTAATACCTTCCTTCTTTGGAGTCAAAAAAGAAATTCCACATGGGGCTCTGGATTTGGCCTGCTGGATTGATAGAGGGTGTGTCATGAGCAACTGTATGGACTCAATACTCTGTCCAACAGTCATGAAAAAAAGGGAATGTTTCTAAGCAGAAGGTTTGACTGCACATGATGTGATCTGCATTTTTAGAGGATCAAAGTTTAAGAACTGTTTTGTGAGAAATAAAATTAAATAAGAGAGATTAGTTAGACAGTAATTAGTTGCAGTAGCCCAAGTGAGAAATAATTATGTCATGGCCTAGGATGGTGACCTGGAGAAGGGAATGGCAACCCACTTCAGTATTCTTGCCTGGAGAATCCCATGGACAGAGGAGTCTGGTGGCCTACAGTGCATAGTGATGCAGAGAGTCAGATATGACTGAAGTGACTTAGGACAGCGCAGGATAGTGACAGAGGATATGAAAAGAAGTGAGACAAGTGAGCAAGCTATTTAACGTCTTGAGATCCTCGTACAGTTTTCTTATTTGTAATGTAGGCTTAGTAACATCATCTTGCAGTGGGGATATGGTAGTCACTCAGTAAATGATAGCTATTGCTATTACCATTATTATCAGAAGGGCTGACCAAATGATGATAGACAATGAAAGTGTGGGTTAATGATATGTCAAAGGTAGGGCAATTTTCAAAGTTCTTGATGTAGTCATACGTTTGCCTATTTCAGATCCTTCCAGAAGAGCCTGTTTTATTGTTCTTCCAGGCTGTGGTTTAGCCTCAGGTAGCCATGGTCACACTCATGGGACATATATTTGAGACTTAGAAGCCCGTGTTTCTCCACTATTTGCTGGTATATTTCTCAGCACATCCACTACCACTGAAGAAAGAAGGTGGGGGACTTCCCTGGTGGTCCAGTGGTTAAGAATCTGCACGCCAATGCAAGGGATGCAGGTTTGATCCCTGGTCAGGGAACTAAGATCCAAGATGCTGTGGGGCAACTGAGCCCACGCGTCACAACTAAGACCCAGTGCAGCCAAATAAATAATTTTTTTCAAAAAGAAGGGTGAATTGGTGCAAGTGCATCCACTCATGGTAAACCACCCATCCACTCAAACAGTAAACCAACTCCATGGCACAGAGAGACAAGAAGCAGAAGAGGGGGAACTAGAAAGTAAAAAAAAGAAAGTAAACTTACTACTTAAAACTCTTTGCCATGACTTAGTACTCTTTTGACAGCTGTCTTACATCGGATGTCCATTTCTTCGCAGTTGATAAACATTCATAATCTTGTGTTTAAATTGAACTTGAACCCTACTTTGCCTCCAGAGCTTATCTGGCTTTTTCATATCTACCTATCTGGTCTGCTATTACCTTATCCATCACAGTCAGCAATCACTTCTGTTTATTCTATCAAGCTTGTCTGATTTTTTATCAATACTTTGATACCATGCACATAAATAGGATTACAAGTGAAAGTGAAAGTGAAGTCGCTCAGTCGTGTCTGACTCTTTGCGACCCCAGGGACTGTAGCCCATCAAGCTTCTCTGTCCATGGGATTCTCCAGGCAAGAATACTGGAGTGGGTTGCCATTTCCTTCTCCAGGGGATCTTCCTGACCCAGGGATCGAACCCAGGTCTAAATGAGCTTAGCACAAATAAGTGAACTGTTTCACGGAAGAGAAGGTAGGCAGACCTTAGGACCTGAGTTGAGTCACAGAGTGAATCACTCACTCATTTCCATATAAAAGAGAACACTTGACTCGAGGCAATTTGATCTCTTGTTAAAGGAGATCAAATTGCCAACATCCATTGGATCATTGAAAAAGCAAGGGAGTTCCAGAAAAACATCTACTTCTGCTTTATTGACTATGCCAAAGCCTTTTACTATGTGGATCACTACAAACTGTGGAAAATCTTCAAGTGATGGGAATACCAGACCACCTGACCTGCCTCCTGAGAAATCTGTATGCAGTTCAAAAAGCAACATTTAGAACTGGGACATGGAACAACAGACTGGTTCCAAATTGGGAAAGGAGTACGTCAAGGCCGTATATTGTCACCCTGCTTATTTAACTTATATACAGAGTACATCATGCAAAATATCAGGCTGGATGAAGCACAAGCTGGAATCAAGATTGCCGGGAGAAATGTCAGTAACCTCAGGTATGCAGTTGACACTACCCTTATAAGCAGAAAGTGAAGAAGACCTAAAGAGCCTCTTGATGAAAGTGAAAGAGGAGAGTGAAAAAGTTCGCTTAAAACTCAACATTCAGAAAGCTAAGATCATGGCATCTGGTCCCATCACTTAATGGCAAATAGATGAGGAAACAGTGGAAACAATGACAGATTTTATCTTGGGAGACTCCAAAATCACTGCAAATGGTGACTGCAGCCATGAAATGAAAAGATGCTTGCTCCTTGGAAGAAAAGTTATGACCAACCTAGACAGCCTATTAAAAAGCAGAGACATTACTTTGCTGACAAGAGTCCATCTAGTTAAAGCTATGGTTTTTCCAGTAGTCATGTATGGATGTGAGAGTTGGACTATAAAGAAAGCTGGGCGCCGAAGAATTGATTCTTCTGAACTGTGGTGTTGGAGAGAACTCTTGAGAGTCCCTTGGGCTGCAAGGAAATCCAACTAGTTCATCCTGAAGGAAATCAGTCCTGAATATTCATTGGAAAGACTGATGCTTGAAGCTGAAACTCCAATATTTTGGCTACCTAATGTGAGGAACTGACTCCTTGGAAAAGACCCTGATGCTCAGAAAGACTGAATGCAGAATAGAAGGGGACAGCAAAGGATGAGATGGTTAGATGGCATCACTGATTCAATGGACATGAGTAAGTTCCAGGAGTTGGTGATGGACAGGGAAGCCTGGCATGCTGCAGTTCATGGGGTCTGGAAGAGTTGGACATGACTGAATGACTGAACTGAATGAACTAACTCAAGGTATGGTGGAATGAAATGGCCCACCAGACAGGGTGGAATTATCTGGAAGCACTTCTTGGAAAAGACAGATATTAAGGAAGGTAGAGAAGGATATAGTAGTTGGGAAAGTTGTTGTTTTTGCTGCCTGAGATATTGAAATTTGGGGAAAGAAGTATATCCATAGCAACATTGTTATTAGGACAATGTAAAATAGTCAAGAAGAAGGAAGAAGACTCAGAATAGATAATTGATGTGAGTAGGGCTTTATTTTTGCATTGTTCATCTCTATATTTTTGTCATTTTCTAAAATTGCAGTTTTGCTTCCAATTGAAGGAGAACACAGTTTCTACTGAGCAGAGGTATATCGGAGAACCTAAAAGAGAAAGAGGACCTTCTCCTCCTCTTTAACTCATTAGTAATGAGAGTACTGATTATTTTTTGTGTCTGCTCATTTACATAGTCTGGTGATTTTTATGATGCAAAGATTGCACTTGGTCTTGCTGAATCTAATATTTAATTAGATTCATAAAGCTTGAAGTCATTTTTAGTAAACTATTTTTAAAACAAATCATCTGTTGAGAAAATGTGTCATAACCTGTCAGCTTTCTATTTTTAAAATTAACGGGATACATAGTTTTTACTGCTTTGGAGACAAAGTTGTGAGTCCTTTTCCCCCAGCCCCTGCCTTTGTCATTTCTAACTGTCACTGGAATCGTGTGTCAGTGATTCCCATTGAAACTGTTGTCAAAATGTTTGCTTTCCAAGAACCAGCTATTAGTAAACTGGCCTCAGGGAAGTGTGGTTTTTGTCGTTAACTTTCAGTTTATTTAAGCAGCTATTAGGAAAACAGAATATTCATGCACACCTCTCAGAGACATCTGATTCCTCCATATAAAGGTATATGGCTGGAAGCATGGAGAGCAGTCACCAGGCTCATTGGATGAAGAATAAAGCTATTATAAAAATGACTGGTGTTTTTGACATGGTGTCAGGTGGCACCTCCGGGAACTAGATGGATTACTTACTGCACTGAAAGTTTTTCCAAGTCACAGTGTAGGCTACGTCTTAGTCAACATGCATATATCCCTTCTCAGAGGTGTCCTGACATTTAGGAGCTGGATTTCTTTTCTTTCTGGACCAACATTACTCATAACTGCTGGGCAGAATATATTCAATGAATTTCCATCTATAAAAGAAAGTAAAAATCCCAAGTGCTGTGCTGTACCACCTCAGAGTGTCAAAACAAAGCATCTGTCCCATTCTTTTAAAGCACTGGAGAAAGACTTTATAATAGTCTGGGACCAAGAACTTTCAGTCTTGGTTGAAAATGGTTCTGCAATCACAGGGCTGTCTTACAATGGCCCTCTGGCAGAGTGGCTGCGAGGTGGTGATGGGAGACTGCTCCTGCCTTTCTCTTGCTGTCTTCCATCTTTAGCTTCTGCCTGAGCTTCAGAGGTAGTTGGAAGAAACCAGAAGAAAGGGAAAGAAGCTGAAAGACTGAAAAAAGATGTGTTTTTAATTAAAAAAAAAGTTCATTAATTGCATGCCTTGTAGCCTAGCAGCCATTTGCTTGGGAGGTGGCAGAGGTGAGTCTCAGAGGCAGTGTCTCCCTCCAAATGTGTATAATCTGGTTGGCAGAGGAAACAAAAATGCATTGAAGAGTAAAGCACAGGATGAGATGAGTGCCAAAGGCAGCACTGGGGGCTGGAGTCACTCCAGGAAGAAGGAAGAAGAACTGGATATTCATTCATTCATGTATTTAATTTTCTTAACCAACATTTAAAGAAAGTACCTGCAAAGTGTCCAAGCTGGATACACAAAATGAAAGAACCTATTCAGAGGTAACATATATCCAATGCCTCGCTGTGTACCAGGTACAGTTTTGAGGGTTTGATATAACATCCTCTCAATTAGTCCTCACTACCCTACAATGTGCGAGGTGCTACTTTTATTTTCAGAAAAGAAAATGGAAACATTGAGAGGAAAAGTAGTAAGCCTAAAGCTACAAAACCAGGGGCTGCAGAAGTTGGGGTTCTACAATAGGAAATCATTTCTAAAGTTATTCCAGTGCTCATAGTTGGGGTAAGATATAGAAAAGCAAGTTGTTGATAAAAATTCAGCATTCTGAGTGCTTTTCTGGTGTTCCTACTGCTATCTCATAAGCATACCCCCACCCCATATCTTTAAAAACATTTGAAATAAATACGGTTTTGAAGAAGCCACATCTTCCTGATGTGATGCTCTTTTTAGGACAGACATGGGCCTGAGAAGTGGATGTCAGAGGTAGGAATGGCAGCCCACAATTTATAGTTGCTGACAAGTGTGTATCACACCAGATGAGGGAGATATCAGCTCCACAGGCCAGTGTCAAGGCAGAAATGTGGGCAGAGGGGATGTGCAAGCTCTGAGGTGAGCATTTGGGTCACATAGTATCCCCAGGCCAGGTGCCCTGCCAACAGGCAGGAACAGGTGGTTGAATAGGAACTGCATTCATCAGCGAGGGGACATTGACGAGGGATAACAGCTGGGCTGTGTCCAGGGAATGTGCCTCAAGGCAGGCTGGACTCCATAGCTTCTGATATGAACAACTGGAGAGCCCCAAGGATGTTTCTTCTAGGGGTCCTCTCATGTCTGAAAGGAACCATGAGCTTTGGGCGGGGAGACTGAGATATAAATACACACACACACACACACACACACACACACTTTTTTTTTTTTTTTTTGAGATAAAAGTGAGACAGGAGGAGGATCTGGTTTAGTGAGGAAGAGAATGTATCGCCAATCTTGAAGAGGTGGCAGGACGTCCACATGGATCCGCACCAGGGCTTGTTGGAAATGCAGGATCAGACCTTAGAAGAGGGGTCACAGTGGGAGGCATGGATTCAGGGATTTAGGACACTGGCATTTCATTAAAAGCAAGAGAGAGTTTAGGAAGAAAAGTGAAGGACCAACACCCACTTTAAAGATTAGGGAGAAAAGGAGGCATTCTCTCTTCTCCCTAATCCTTAAAAAAAAAAAATATATATATATATATATATATATATATTTTTTTTTTTTAATCATCAGCGAGGGGACATTGACGAGGGATAACAACTGGGCTGTGTCCAGGGAATGTGCCTCAAGGCAGGCTGGACTCCATAGCTTCTGATATGAACAACTGGAGAGCCCCAAGGATGTTTCTTCTAGGGGTCCTCTCATGTCTGAAAGGAACCATGAGCTTTGGGCGGGGAGACTGAGATATAAATACACACACACACACACACACACACACACACACTTTTTTTTTTTTTTTGAGATAAAAGTGAGACAGGAGGAGGATCTGGTTTAGTGAGGAAGAGAATGTATCGCCAATCTTGAAGAGGTGGCAGGACGTCCACATGGATCCGCACCAGGGCTTGTTGGAAATGCAGGATCAGACCTTAGAAGAGGGGTCACAGTGGGAGGCATGGATTCAGGGATTTAGGACACTGGCATTTCATTAAAAGCAAGAGAGAGTTTAGGAAGAAAAGTGAAGGACCAACACCCACTTTAAAGATTAGGGAGAAAAGGAGGCATTCTCTCTTCTCCCTAATCCTTAAAAAAAAAAAATATATATATATATATATATATATATATTTTTTTTTTTTACCCAGTTACAATAGTTTTAACAGTGACCCCAAAGGTATGTCCAAATTATAACACCTGGAATATGAAAAGGTGACCTTATTTGAAAAAAGGGTTATATATATATAATTGTGTATCTTGTGATGGAATCACTCTGGATTTACATCCTTCTTGTAAGAAGACGAGAGAACACCATGTGAGAACAGAGGCAGAGAGATGGATCACAAGCTAATTGCTAGTGAATTTGACCATTCTCAGGAATCTAGGTGATCTTATGAAAAGTAAAAAATCTTTTTGTACTGGAAATTTGCTTTCTGGATGTAGTCTATGATAAATTAAGTTGAATAAAGGAATTCTTTGGAGAGTGAGAGTTTAAAAGAGAGGGATAAATTTAAAAAAACAAACCCAACAATAAAAAGCTAGTTTACTCCATGAATATAATTGTTGGCACATGGTACTTTGCCAGTAAAATTCATTTGGAAATGCATACTTTGTTTGATGAAGAAAAATATTTGTGTCATTATTGAAATTTTCTCAAATTAGTATAAAGAGAAGAAATACTTTCATGTAGTGAACGATGACCTCACCATTGCTAAAGGGAACAAGTAGAGAGTCTATTTAATCCCCAGTCACCTGTACTTGGAAATCTGGTAACTGACTAACCCTCTGGGTTATCCTTAAAAACATTTCTATTCTTTCCATCTTAGTTCATTACTGAATCTGAGAAGGCCGATCTGACCTTCAAAACAAAAAGCTTAAGGGATTTAGTTATGATTTTTGTTAAGTTACAAAACATAGTCAGGCAATTAAAATAATTTTGCCTTGATATTTTACATGGAGATATATTCCTGTAGAGTATAGAATTATTTTAGTTCCTTTGTGGTTTATGGACTCAAAGAGAGAAGAACCAATTTTTATCTTTTAGATCAAATTTTCTTTTCTTCTGGGCTTTTCTCTCAATGAGATGAAAGGCAAATATTACGTGGGTCCATAGAAAGCTACAAGGGAATGCGCTTGTCACCCAACTCCCAAGTTTTAGTGAACTTCCAAGCATGCCTTGGGAGCTTTCTTTTCCTCAGGTGAAACTTGTATTATTATAAAAACATCTTATGTAACTTGAACAAATATTAACTAAAACATAGAGCCAAACTTTAGTTTAGAATTTAAGTCAGGCAAGGAGCTGACATCGAATTGAATGTTTTATATAGAAAGTGAGCAAAGCACTGCTACCAAAATAGTGTATTTGGGAGTATCTCGTTCCATCCCTGTTTACAGCAATAGTTCCTGCTCACCTGTGTGGCCTTGCTAAAGGATGGTGACAATCATTTGATTGGTATCTGTTTTATTACCTGTTGAATTATACTCCTCATCAGCCGGCTGGCTCAATGCTCTCCCAAAGCTGTGAATCACAGAGTGGTCTCTGTGGGGAGTGGTGACAACCTTCACATGTCTAAGCAGCTGCTTACACCACCCCACAGTGGTTTACATGGTAGGAAGTGGGATTTGTGCTGATTAATCCAGCCTGTACTTTGAAATGGTTTACTTTGATGTTGTTGGTTGTTTTTTTCTTTTGTTTTTTATTATGCATTAATCATTTTTCTTATTTTTTATTGGAGTATTTACTTGCTTTAAAATGTTGTGTTAGCAATCCCACTGCTGGGCATACACACTGAGGAAACCAGACTGAAAGAGACACGTGTACCCCAATGTTCATTGCGGCACTGTTTATAATAGCCAGGACATGGAAGCAACCTAGATGTCCATCAGCAGATGAATGGATAAGAAAGCTGTGGTACATATACACAATGGAGTATTACTCAGCTATTAAAAAGAATACATTTGAATCAGTTCTAATGAGGTGGATGACACTGGAGCCTATTATACAAGTGAAGTAAGCCAGAAAGAAAAACACCAATACAGTATACTAACACATATATATGGAATTTAGAAAGATGGTAATGATAACCCTGTATGCGAGACAGCAAAAGAGACACAGATGTATAGAACAGACTTTTGGACTCTGAGGGAGAGGGAGAGGGTGGGATGATTTGGGAGAATGGCATTGAAACATGTATACTATCATGTAAGAAACAAATCGCCAGTCTATGTTCGATACAGGATACAGGATGCTTGGGGCTGGTGCACAGGGATGATCCAGAGAGATGATATGGGGTGGGAGGTGGGGGGAGCGTTCAGGATTGGGAACTCATGTACACCCGTGGCTGATTCATGTCAATGTATGGCAAAACCAATAACAGTATTGTAAAGCAAAATAAAGTAAAAATAAAAATTAAAAAAAAATGTTGTGTTAGTTTCTGCTGTACAGCAAAGTGAATCAGCTATATGTGTACACATGTGTGTGTGTGCTAAGTTGTTTCAGTCATCTCCGACTCTTTGCAGCCCTGTGGACTGTAGCAGGCCAAGCTCCTCTGACTCTACTACCTCCCGGAGTTTCCTCAAACTCATGTCCATTGAGTCGGTGATGCTATCCAGTTGAATAGCATCTCATCCTCTGTCACTCCCTTCTCCTCCTGCCTTCAGTCTTTCCCAGCAGCAGGGTCTTTTCCAATGGGTCAGTTCTTCACATCAGGTGGCCAAAGTATTGGAGCTTCCGTTTCAGCATCAGTCCTTCCAATGAAGATTCTCCGTTAGAAATAGGTTCTTATTAGTTACCTATTTTATACGTAGTAGTCATAGTATATATGTCAATCCCAGCCTCTCAAGTCGTCCCATCCCCCATTTCTCCCCTCGCTGTGGTGTCCACACATTTGTTCTCTACATGTATGTCTCTATGCCTTGTGAACAGGTTCATCTGTACCATTATTCTAGATTCCACATATATGTGTTAATAAACAGTACTTATTTTTCTGACTTACTTCACTCTGTATGAAACTCTCTAGGTTGATCGTATCTCTACAAATGACTCAATTTCATTCTTTTTATGGCTAAGTAATATTCCATTGTATATATGTACCACATCTTTATCAATCCATCTATTGGTGGGCATTTAGGAAATGGTTTACTTTTATAGTCAAGGCTTTTCTGTTCTTTTTTTTTTTAAATAAAGTAAGTGAATTTTCCATTTAACAGAAATATATTGAGTTTCCTCTTATATCCTGTTAGCATCTGTGAACTGTGCAGCTGATACTGAGGGGTGGAGAAGGTTACAAAGATGAATTAAGATACCTTGTTTTCAAAGGACAAGAAAATAAGACAAATATACTAGGTCCTTAGGAGTGATTCATTTAATATGCTAAGTATAGAGGGACTTTGTTGCCAACAAAGATCCATCTAGTCAAAGCTATCGTTTTTCCAGTAATCGTTTATGGATGTGAGAGTTGGACTATAAAGAAAGCTGAGGGCCCATTGTAAAAAAAAAAAAAAAAAGAAAAGAAAGCTGAGGGCTGAAGAACTGATTCTTTTGAACTGTGGTGTTAAAGAAGACTTTTGAGACTCCTTGGACTGCAAGGAGATCCAACCAGTCAATCCTAGAGGAAATCAACCCTGAATATTCATTGGAAAGACTGATACTGAAGCTGAAGCTCCAATACTTTGGCCACCTGATGCAAGAGCCAGCTCATTGGGAAAGACCCTGATGCTGAGAAAGACTGAAGGCAGAAGGAGAAGGGGTCAACAGATGTTGAGATCACTGACTCAATGGACATGAATTTGAGCAAACTCAGAGACATGGTGGAAGTTCAGAGGAACCTGGCGAGCCACAGTCCATGGGGTCACAAAAAGTCGGGCACAGCTTTAGTGCCTGAACACGGGCTTCCTTGGTGGCTCAGTGGTAAAGAATTCACCTGCCGATTCAGGAGACATGAGTTTGATCCCTGATCCAGAAAGATCCCACCATACGGTGGAACAACTAAACCTATGTGCCACAACTATCAAATTCATGTTCTAGAGCCTGGGAGTGGCAACTGTGAACCCGTGAGCCCTAGAGCTCTTTTCTGCAACAAGAGAAGCTACCACAAAGAGAAACCTTCACATCACAACTAGAGAGTAGACCCCACTTGCTGCAACTAGAGAAAAGCCTTCACAGCAATGAAGACCTAGCACAGCCAAAAATCATATTTAAAAAATGGCATAAAGTAAAAGTATGGGGGTGGGATTTTTTGGATGAATCATTAGCTAATCCGAAAGCATGAGGAACATGTACAACATTAGTAGACAGTTTGATTGCTTGAGACTAGATTGTGGAAGGCCTTGGATGATAAGCTAAGAGATTTATACAATACAGAAGATGTCATTGAAGATCTATGGTGGATATTAGAGCAAAAGAACAACATGAGCAAAGTTTATGGGGAAAGTCTAATTTTACCTAATTATAATTAATGCAGGAATTAGAAAGAAAGAAACTGGTAATGTACAGACTTATTTGCAAGGATCTGATGCCAGGATCCTGAGAATTCTTAACCAAAGGTGGTAGTTAGGTCTGGAAGGGATAAAGCAGAGAGAGGTTTTTGTGAAGTAATGATGAGACTCAGTGTCTTGTAGATATCTGTATATCACAGAATAGAGAAGGGAAGGATAAGTTCTCTGGAAATCTACATGAAAGAACTACTAGACATAAATAATACAAATATAGGAACTAATGCAAGATTGGAATCTGTGTTTGATAGGCCAGTGTAATGTTTGACTGGAAATTTATGGCAAGTAGTTAATGCTAGTAATGATGGGCTGTTCAGGAAAGGCACTGGGGCTAGGGAAGCAGAATTAAGAGTGATGGAACTGGGTTATGATTGATCTGATAGAAATTGGAATGAGGAATGTCAAGATTTTAGAAGAGCAATTTGGAGGAGGTGAGAAGTAATGATACGAATGCCACAGAGGAAGATGTAATACCATCTGTAACAAATCAGACCTGGAGGGTGAAGAAATAAAGGTTAATGATGCTCTGCGCTGTAGTGGTATCATAGTGAGACAGAAAAAATCATGACTGAGATGGAAGAATTTGGGGGTGGGCACATGCTATTATTGGGTTAGGGAATTGTGAGAGTGATGATTTTTGTTTGTACATTTAATAAGATGCTTGAAGGAGAGTTAACATGCTGTTTCTAACAAACTGCCAGAGATTTCTAAGAGTAGAATCAGATTACAGACTTGGGACAGCTGAAATGAACGAGAAACTGACCAGTTGAATGAAAACAGAAGAGATAGAAACATAAATCTGAAGTTAGAAGTAAAACAAATAATGAAGGATCTCTTGGATTTTATTGGAGGATTGTTGCTTATAACTGTAGGAGATGGAAGGAAATACAGCAACTCTGGAAAGATAGTTTCAAAAAGAAGGTAGTAATAACATTAAAAATGTGGATGAATTAAGGGAGATGAAAATTGTGAAGTCATTGGAATTAGGTTTGGGTGGTGGAGTTCAGTGTTTCATTGGAACATGTAAAGAAGGGAGGGGACAGGTGTAGGATGCGGGCCTTGGAACCAGCCCTTGCTTACACAGCATTCATTTTAATTGGTGAGGCTGCAGTTATGTTAACAGTGAGTCCTTTTCCTCTGGGGTTTAAAGTTTTTCTCTAATCTTTCTCTATTAAATCTTTAAACTTTGTTCTTCCAGAGTCTTTACTCCTTTCATATAGCCAACTTCAGAATGTTCTAGATATAATAGTTCTAGAAGCCCACTCCTATCTTTTCAAGTTTGACTGTGAAACTATGAATCAGACCTGGATTAAAATCTGAATTCCTCTAAGTTACCTAGACTTTAAGAATTCCCATTCTGAAAGCAGTAATTTAAATGCCTTCTCCTACATCATTAACAATACTTTCTTGGCTCAATCTGTCCTTTCAATATAATTTAAGTCTGAAATTTGACCCTGTTATTTATATTTTAGTTTTGAGGGTGCAAGAAGATTGGGGGAGTTAGGAGACTGGTAGGTAAATAAGTGTTAGTCACTCAATTATGTCCAACTCTTTGCAACCCCATGGACTGTAACCTGCCAGGCTCCTCCTCTATCCATGGATGTCCCAGGTGAGAATACTGGATTGGGTTGCCATTCCCTTCTCCAGTGGATCTTCCCAACCCAGAGACTGAACCCAGGTCCTGCATTGCAGGCAGATTCTTTACCATCTGAACGACTGCAGCTCATCTAGGAGACTGGTAGGTCCTCATGAAATACTAATAGCCTGGAGAGGTCTCTGACAGATGGAAGTGCAAAATCCTCAATTTGTGGAAAAAGTTTTGTTCCTAAAGCCCTTTCTCCTTTGGTTGGGAGTGTACATTTGCTCTTTGAATCACAGCCAGAGCCATAAACAATGGACAAGTTCTTGCAAAGGCCTCAAGTTGTAACATGTAACCTCAACGTGGAATCCAATCTCCATTTCTAATCTTAGCCCAAAAGAGATTAACTCAGGATGCTAATATGCACTTTCTTTCCACCCCTCCACAATTCTCGGCCCCTCTCCTGCCCACTGCATTTAAGAGTTGTAGGCAGACGTTTTTCTGAAAACATGATGGTGGGCTTAGTCATAGATCCTAGCACCCCACAGTGCAGGAGAGCATTGGAGGAACACTGAGGGCAGCATTGGAGCTTTTACCAGGGCCCTGAAGCCCTTAGGAAGGACTGTGAAGAATGGAGTGCTTGGAATTAACCAAGAGGGGACCCTAGCAATGTTGGGTCCGAGGGCAAGGATGCAAAGAGGAAATAGAGCTCTTCTAGTGACACAAGAGAGTAGAGAAGTGGAGCCCTAACCCTTTTTTGAGTCTTTTTGCCCTTTATTTTAATTTTCATTTAATTCTCATGAAAACCCTGAGGAGTGGGTAGGTCTTCTGCCCATTTTACAGATAAGCTAGTTGTGGTTCAGCAAATTAAGGAAGTTGTCAGTCTCACTGCAGGCAAGTTGACACAGCTAGGATTTAAACCAATTCTGCTTGATTCAGATTCCTTCTGCCGTACCACAGTGCCCAGAGGGACAGGAGGAGAAAGTGTTTAGATGCTATTCTGTGGTTGTATTTGAAAATCCAGGACCATGTGTTGTATTTCTTGATTTCTCTTCCCCATTTGTTTCTTGTCTGTGATGTATTCCTTTGGTAGACACACTCCTGCCCATCCCAGGAGACAGCTGGGGTCTGTTTACATCCAAAGCAGAAAGAGTTTCGACATCTCTAGATGAGCTGTGTGTGTCTCTTCACTACATTCTTTCTATCTGGAGGCAGGCAGAGCACAGCTGTGGCTGTTAGGTCAAGAGTACAGCTGCAGTCAGCCGCCAGTTGACACCACAGCACACGGTGTCATGGTCCCGTTACTCGCGTGTGTCCTGCTCAAGCTGCAGCATGATTGACATTTGCCAGGACCACAGTTGTGGGAAGAATTCTATGTACTTTGTCGGAACAATGTCACTATGCTTCATACTCCACTTGCCTCATGTTCTCATAAAATTACCCAAAATCCAAGCTTGTTTGCAAAAAGCCAAACTACTGGTTGCCCTACTCATGTACTACTCTTGAGGAATTCTGGTGATCAATTGACTCTGTAGATTGTTATTGCTTATGAGATCTTTGAGCCAAACTATGTTTCATCCTGATTTTAATGCGGCTAAGTTAAATACTGGGGCTTCCCTGGTGGCTCAGATGGTAAAGAATCTGCCTACAATGCAGGAGACCTGGTTTCAATCCCTGGGTCAGGAAGATCTTCTGGAGAAAGAAATGGCAACCCACTCCAGTATTCTTGCCTGGACAGTTCCATGGACAGAGGAGCCTGGTGGGCTACAGTCTATGAGATTGAAAAGAGTTGGACATGACTAAGTGACTAGCACTTTCACTTTCAAGTGAAATATGATATATATTTTGTTCAACTCGCATGTTAAGTATAGAAAAAAGGACCCAAAGGATAATACATCATTAATGCATTACTTTGCCGACTAAGGTCCATCTTAGTCAAGGCTATGATTTTTCCTGTGGTCATGTATGGATGTGAGAGTTGGACTGTGAAGAAGGCTGAATGCTGAAGAACTGATGCTTTTGAACTGTGGTGTTGGAGAAGACTCTTGAGAGTCCCTTGGACTGAAGGAGATCCTACCAGTCCATTCTGAAGGAGATTAACCCTGGGATTTCTTTGGAGGGAATGATGCTAAAGCTGAAACTCCAGTACTTTGGCCACCTCATGCGAAGAGTTGACTCACTGGAAAAGACTCTGATGCTGGGAGGGATTGGGGGCAGGAGGAGAAGGGGACGACAGAGGATGAGATGGCTGGATGACATCACTGACTCGATGGACGTGAGTCTGAGTGAACTCCGGGAGTTGTTGACGGACAGGGAGGCCTGGCCTGCTGCTATTCATGGGGTCGCAAAGAGTCGGACACGACTGAGTGACTGAACTGAACTGAATGCAGTTGGTGGTGATGTCTGGTCGATTATTACCTTGAGAAAAACAAACTCACTGACAACAACCAAGAATAGCAAATGTAAATTGTTCTTACTTAAGTGTCTTTATTAGGCCTCTTCTTCTTCTTTTTTTTTTTTAGAGCTTAAAATGATGAAATGAAACTAACAGAAAGTCTTTCCTTTTTTTCTGTTTTTCAGAAAAAACCACTGTCTGCAATAATAAAGGAAGTCTGTGATGGGTAAGTGTTACTCAGGATTTATCCAGGGAGCTCCAGTCAGCATATTGAAAGGCAAATAAAATATTCTTGTGCAATCATTAAATATTACTCATTAAGGCACTACTTGACCTGCCTAGAGACACCAAGAATTACTGTGTAATATTTCCATGTCTTTTCTCCCAAAACATTCTCTCTGTTTCTCAAAGAGTGGGAAGTGTAGAAGTCCTGATATGTGGACATTGAGATTGATCTTATTTACTTTGAAAAGATGTGGTTCACTCATCCTATTCAGCAGGAAGCAGTCTAAGTTCCCGAAGTTAAGTGCACACTTCATCTGATATAAAATGAGAAGACCACTCAGGTCCCCACAGAAGATAAAATAATTGAAAAGACAGTTCAGTGGGTGGTTGTGCTGCCACACGGAACTTCACAAAGATAGTGAGCTTTCCTACTTCTCTTGGGCTGCTCTAACAATCCATGCATATGAAGTTGCCTGAGGTTTCTTTAATTTTTAAGGCAGAACTATGAATAGAATTTTACCTTGAATTTGTTTAAGGCCTGTGATCCTTAAATGCACAGTGGAGACTGGTGAGTTAGTCTATGGGATCACAGAAGACTGGGATAAGACTTAGTGACTAAACAACAATCCTTAACTGAAATGTTCCAGTCCACAGCAAGCATACTGACTGGGGATGGTAGACTACAGAGACAACTGAAATGTAACAATTATCAAAAATTTAAATTGCATTCATTTCCTTTGTTTTCCTTTCTCTGCTCCACTCACTCCTTCATCATAGGAAGGAATAGAACTTTATATTCAATGAGCCCTCCCTCAACGCTGTGAAGATAAAATACTTAAAGGGTGAACAATAGGCTTGGAATAAGATCTTGGTCTCAGGGTCAGGAGAAGGGGGCTAAAGTCATTTTGTTTTAGGAACTGCACTATGCGTATCTTGGGTACTGGCCCAGTTCCAATCACAGGGTGCTAAGTTCATCTAACTCTGTCATATGGACATGGAAACGATCCATTTTTGCTTTTGTAATCAGCTTTTGCTTGCATTTTTTAGGTGGTCCCTTGCAAACCATGAATACTTCGCACTGCAGCATGCTGATAGTTCAAACTTCTATATCACAGAAAAGGTAGGTCAACCACGTTATTTAATCTGGAACACATATTTAAAGGAAATTAAAGCATAGCTGATGTTTTCTCTGCTCAAGACTAAACATGATGGTCTAAATTTTACATCTCTCACGAAAACAGAGTCTGCAAAGCAACCAACCGCTACTTTAGTATTAACAAGGGGATATTTAGCCCATTCAAGAGTAAAGACCAAATATGTTTCTGTGTTCTGTTTTAGCAACAGCATTTGCCTTCTAACAGTGAATTTGCTAATTATCTCTCTTCCTTATTGCTTGGTTTAAGCATTTATTTGATACTTAATGACTTAGTCAAGCTTTCCTTTCTCTGACTTTTTTTTCCCCCAGAATAACCTCTAAGCCCTGCTTAAGTTATTGAAACAAAATGACAAAAACCATTTTGAAGGTGGCATTGTATAGGTGCTGAGTGTTCTGTGGTTCTTGGGAACTCTGCTTTCTTCGTGGGTGATTTTAACTAGGAAACTTGGAAGTGAGAGAAGGATTGTGAATACTACAGTGGCTTTAGCAGGAAGTACAATTAATATCCTAGAGATTTCTGTTAGGAGAAGGGAAAAGTAACATTTATTGAGCATCTGCTGTGTGCCAGAAACTGGGCCCGCCTCATCACATTTGTTTGTTAATTTCGTGCATAAGACTAACCTGTGGTGGAAACTGCATTGGCTTTGGTTAACAGATAAGAAACTGAATCATAGCAGTCAGATGGCTTAGCTAATATCTCAGGAGTGATAAACCATAGAACCAAGAAGCCATTTCAGATCTTTGTGCTTCTATCACTTTTCCTTTGGGGAATTCCTGGAGAAGTTTAGTATTCAGCTCGGTTTTATGGAGAGCTCACTGATATGCGTGGGAGCCAAGATTGTCCTCATGGAGCTGATCACCTTCTGGGGTTGGCAGGGAGGAAGAGGATGGGTCTGTGAACAGCTTTCATCACAGGAAGCTGGCCAGCTCTGGGACAGAAGTGAATACAGAGTGCTCCAAGAAAAGGGAGAACCAGTGGCCTGTGGCTCCTGGCTTTGTTTGTCCCAATCCTTAGAGTGATCTTCAGTTGCCCTGTGAATCAAATGGTGGTGGAAGGTGGAGGCGCTAATAGGGTCTGTCCCACTGTGACTGCCCCCTCTACCCTGAGGAGGCAACAAGTGTTCAGTCCAGCCTGAAGGAAAGACAGCCAGAGGCCTGGAAATGTTTCTTAGAAATTGCTTATTCTTCCCAGATGGGTCCTGGAATTTTCATAACTGATCATGTAATCCTCTGCATACTGATGGCCAGAAAGCTGAGAGTTAACATGTAGCCTAGATTTCCTGGCCTATGTTGTCTTTATTACTTGTACTTGTTCCTTTGATTTATTCCGTAAACACTCATTTTTATGTCTTTCTTTCTTCTTGCTTCACTTTCTTAAGATTTTTCATTTATTTTATACTTATATAATCTGCATGCTATTTGTGAGATAAAGAGGATGCAAATAAATAAAAGTTAAATGCTAGCAGTTGAAAGTATTGTTGATTCCCTTAAACAGAAGACTGTCTCACTTTACCTTGATTCACCTTTTAAAGGTAACTAGAATATTGTGACTTTGAGGGTATATTGGAAAAGACTGAATGGCTTTCTACTATTTAGGATATGATATGAAAAAAATTTTAAATTATTAAGTGATAAAAATATAGGACAACAAATATTATAATAGAGTTTTTCAAACACCACCAATTAGTGGGACGTGAAATCAATTTAGTTGGTTGCCGTAACATTAAAAATTAGAATATAATAGCGTAGGCCAGAGTACATCATCCATGTTGTTTCTGAAAAACTTGGGTCATACACACACACACACACACACACACACACACATATATAATACAAGTATTTTGTGCTGGTTTTATACCCTAGGTTGTGGCCTAAAAGCCACTGAGTCACAAACAGCTCTGCCTTTGATAAACCGTGTTGGTTTGTCCCCTGATGACTGTGCTGTCTTCTGTCTTCATTGTCAGGAGACCTCAATGTATTGGTGATTGCGAAGGATGGACTTCTCAGACCAGAGAACATAAACATCACAGGGAGCATCTTTTTAAAATGGAGATTTTTCAGATCCAAACCTCAGAGACTCAGAATGGGTGGGCCTTAGATATGGCCTAGGATTTTACACTGTAAGGGCTCTCTGGAATTCTGATGCAGGTACTCAGGGCCCATTAGGAAGAACACTGCTCTGGGACCACTTTTCTGAAGACTTGGGGCCCCAGTGTCCCAGGCACTGTGTACCATGAACAGAGGTCACATGCTAAGTTTCATTTAGGAGGGTGTTGATGTACGGTCAGTTGTTAGAATAATTTAAAAATTCATATATTGGTTATACTTTTATTCTAACTAACATTAATATCTACTCAGAAAATTCAAACTACTCAGTCAATGGGAAAATTATTGTTTTATTGGGCATGCTAGTTATTTTCTGAGAAATCTTGTTTGGCCTGAGGAGATCCTTAACATTGAATTTAAAGGGACTGCCACCTAAATCTGTTATCAGTCTTCATTGCCCAATAGCAAGGATTCTTCCTTTACTAAAAGTTTAAGGAATGAGAAAGCTCGTTTTTTGTTTGTAAATAAAATGTCATCACTCTTCCTCCTGCAGCTGTCTCTGGGCATAGCACACGCGTGTGACACAGAGCCTGACGCATATAGGGCAGGAGATGGACCTTGAATCCTGGGTCCACAGGGGTAAATCTGAGCCACCTTCAGTCTGCGGTTAGGTCCATCTAGTTCTTTGCAAGTATTCCTAAAAATAGAGTCCATTTCCCATTTTGAAGTAATGTATTTAGCATCATCTTGGTTACTTACAGCCCAGTGAGTTGTTAGGCAATATTTGCATTACCATGGTAACCAGTGACTAATTTTTGAAACTTGTGCATATTCTTAGTTACTGACTTTCCCTTGTATATGAGGTGGTTCCCCCTCCCACTGGCAGAGATAAAATATCACCTGTAATTTTAAAGAAGAAAAATTCTCCAGCTCTGGCAGGACAAGCTAACATATTCTCTAACTGACGGCTGTTGACAGTCTCCTAAGATCCTCAGGAAGGCACCTCCCCTGCTTTTTTCATGTTATCCAAGCCCATTTTCTGAAATTCTCTTCATTTGCTTATTGGGCCATTAACTTTTGTTTTTCAGCACAAGGGAAAAAAAATGTCATGTTGTCGAGCAGCGTTCAGCAGAAGCATAGCATGCAAATGCTTAGAGAACATTAAGATTCAGCTATTTACAAGTTCAGATTCTGCCCCAGAAACTTTCATATTTCAGAGTGATGGTTCAGAGACAGAGAGAATACAAAATAAAAAGTGAATTGTGTATTTTTCAGCTTTATTGAGGTATACTTGGACAAATAAAATTGTGAGATATTTAAGCATATGTCATGGTGGTTTTGATATACATTATAAATGATGCTTATCTAGTTCATCAGGCATCACCTCTAATTTTTTATTTGGTGAGAACATTTAAGTTCTAGTCTCTTGCCCTGTGCTGTGCTTAATCACTCAGTCATGTCCAACTCTTTGCGATCTAATGGACTGTGGCCCACCAGGTTCCTCTGTCTGTGGGGATTCTCCAGGCAAGAATACTGGAGTGGGTTGCCATGCCCTCCTCCAGAGGATCTTCCTAACCCAGGGGTTGAACCTGGGTCTCCCACACTAAAGGCAGGCTCTTTACTGTCTGAGCCACCAGGAATACTGAGCCACCAGGAATACATCCAAGAATACTGGAGTGGGCAACCTATCACTTCTCCAGGGGATCTTCCTGACCCAGGAATTGAATCGGGGTCTCCTGCATTGCTGGCGGATTCTTTACCAGCTGATCTACCAGGGAAGTCCTCTAATCTCTTAGCACATTTCTATGCAATACAGTGTTATCAGCTAAGTCATCATATTTTACATGAGATCCTGAGACCTTAGTCATCTTATAATCTGAAGTTTTGTACCGTTTTACCACCCTCTTTCTATTTCTACCAACCCTTCAGCTCCTGGTGACCACTTTTCTACTCTCTGTTTCTCTGCTTCAATGAGTTTGACTTTTTCTTTTAAAAAAAAATTCCACAGATAAGGGATTCCATGCAGTATTTGTCTTTCTCTGTCTGACTTCTTTCCCTTAGCATGATGCCATGAAGGTATATCCATGTTGATACAAATGGCCAGATTGCCTTCTTTCTTATGGCTAAATAATATTCTGTTGTATGTTTCTACCACATCTTCTTTATTCATTCATCCATTGACATCTCTTAGGTTGTTTCCATATCCTGACTATTGTGAGTAATGTTTCAATGGATGTGGGAATGCAAATATCTCGTCAATATCATGTTTTCATTTCCTTTGGATGTATACCCAGAAATGGGACTGTTGGATCCTGTTTTAATTCTGTTTTTTTTTTTGAACCTTCATGTTTTCCCTAGTACCTACACCAATTTAATTCCTACCAACAGTGTATGGGGGTTCCCATTTTTTTCACAGCCTCACCAATACGTATCTCTTTCTATGTTTTGTTTTTGATAGTAGCTATTCCAACAGGTGTGAGGCAATTTCTCATTGTGGTTTTAATTTGCATTTCCTTAATGATGAGTGATACTGATTAGTCATATACTTGTTGACTACTTGTCTTTTTTTGAAAAATGTCTATTCACTTTCTCTGCCCATTTTTTAAAATTGGAGTGTTTTCTGTTTTTGTTTTTGCTGTGGAGTTGTGTGAACTTGTTATTTAATTTGGATATTAGCCCCTTATCAGATATATGATTTGCAAACCTCCTGGAAATCCTGGCGTCCCTACCACCTGGGCCCTAGTTTGTTTATGATGCCCCCTTTTTTTGGCTGACACTAGGCCATTGATCCCCATGGTATTAATAATTGCCTCAGGACAATAAATATAGGCTGTTACAACTTGTGAGCATTGGTTACCAGCTTTAGTCTGTGTGCATGCTCAAATGCTCAGTCATGTCCAACTCTGCAACTCCATAGACAATAACCCACCAGGCTTCTCTGTCCGTGGGCTTCTTCAGGCAAGAATACTGGAGTGAGTTGCCATTTTCTCCTGCAAGGGATCTTCCTGACCCAGGGATTGAGCTCACATCTCCCGCATTGGCAGATGGATTCTCTACCACTGAGCCACCCTATTATGACCTCCTTATTCCTTAAGAAGATGGCATGGAGGAAGTTATAACAGATAGTCTTCTACTGAGTAGGGATTAGCAAATACATTTTCACTTGCCTTTGATCTGGATTGTCTAAGGTAGTATTACTGCATTAATACCATATTTTTTAAAGAAACAGGAAAATTGCTTTGTTATCTTAACCCTAAGCATGCAGACAGGTAGGTTCCCTGAAAGCACGGGGCATGGTAGAATGCACCTTTAGGAGATTTGTGGACCCTTGAAGTTTTCTCACAATTTCACAATGGTATTTGGTCCCCATGTGCTAAGACCTACCTCAGAATGTGTAAGTATAGTGATATACCTTGGCAGTATCTTATTTCCGGAAGTTCTCATTTTGTAAAAATAGAGATGGCCATGCCTCATCCAGACTCCTCTTTGAAGCTGGCCCCAGAAACCTCTGGGAAGGAAGTGGCATCTTTGAAGGGCACCCCTTTTTAGTGCCATTCCTACCTCCTAGATGCTGTGGATTCTCATACAGGCCTTGAGCTTCCCAGAATCCCTGGGCAGACAGGGATTGTGTATCCCTGGTACTTGTGTGTCTGCCTTGGGTCACGAGACCACTGATTATTATGTGGAATTCAGTCTGACTGTTGTGAACTATCAAGCTATGGGCACTATAAATAGTTTAGTGAGATGAGTCCCTTTCATTCTCTGTATCCATGGATCTCAGGGTTAGTGGGGGAGAAAACATTGAAGTGAGCATAGGTTTTGAGAAAGAAGAGGAAGGAATCAAGTTATTATAGAAGAGAGAAGGGATCCAAAAAGGTCCTGGAGTGGGCTAACCATGTCTGATAAGAGATTAGAGAAGCTAATGGGAAAAGTACTCATTCAAAGACAGACATTTGCTTGTGCGTTTTAAGCCCTTTGGCAGGTGAGCTGGGGCGTTAGGTGGGGGAGGGTAACAACTGTCCGGAACATGTGTTGGATCCTTGCTTTGTGGCAGGCACTAGGCTTAGCGCTTCACATGGGCTCTTTGTTGTACTTGAGTCTTCACGGGAAGCTTGTGAACCGGGTTTATTGGTACCTGCTCCATTCTACAGAGGGCACAACTGAGGCTCAGGGGACGTCAGTAACAGATCAGCGATGGGCTCAGGTCTGACTGAAGAGCCAGCGTCCCACGCTTTGGGCCATGCTGTGGGACAGGCAGGAATCTCGGCAGTTCTCAACATGCTGTGCCGCAGATGGAAGTCACACTGGTTCTTGGTGCTGGAGATGGAAATCCATCTTTCCATCCTCTCTTCTACCTCCCTAGCTTCTTCTACCGACAGTCTTTATTCTGCTACTTCTCGGTCCTCCAATGAGCATTTAGCCTATTTATATCCATGACCCAATAACCCAATTGCATCAGCATTGCTGAACAAAGTAGTCTGCCTTAGAAATTCCCCAGAGATACACACATTACCAACAGAATTTCTTTCCCCTTTGGGACAAGTTTGGTGAGCCCAAGGGAGCTGATTCCATCCCTGTGTGGGCAAGTTGGGTTTATACAGAGACAGTGGGTGGTGCTTCTCAGCTAAGTTGGTTGACACTTCACACAAGTGCATGAGTCCCTGTTGGTCACTAAACAGATTGAGAACAGAGGTGTCATGTGACTGGCTGAAGAACATTGTTGTGTAGACAATTCAAAGCATTAGACATCTCCTGTGAACTTGGTTCATCTTTTAAAACTGTCTACAATATTGTGGAGTTTAGGATATTTTTGGGAAAGAATTGGGGAATTTTCTTCTATATGAGTATAATGTGAAAAGTGTGAAATTGTTTTTAAATGATAAAATTACAGGTTTTAGAGGTAACAGTAGGGTTTTTCAAATCGCTGGTCACCACTTGTTAGTGGGTGTGGAATCAATTTAGCAGGTTGAAGGAGCATTAAAATGGACTATAATAGGATAGAAAAGATCAGGGTGCGTTACCTGTGTTGCTTTGTGAAACATTTGTTTTGTGTGCTTCATATGTAATATACGTTAATCTCATTTTTTATCCTGGGGTCAAAAATGTTTGAAAGTCACTAAAGATATTTACGAGTGGGGGGATTCACTCGAGAGAATAAATACAAGTGCTGCCTATTAAGTAGTTTAAGGAAGTTTCATGTTTGGAACATTTTCTTTGTTGAAGAGTGGAATACACACACACAAACACACACCCACACACCGACTACCATTGCCACCCAATAATACACAAAGCAAACTCAGGCATGTCTTTTCCTGGGAAGCTGCCCCTCCACTGGCTCCTAGGAGGCCATATGCCCCTTCTCTATTGCCCCCAACAGCTAAGGGACTGGAAGTTGATGTCTTACCCTAGCTGAGCCCTGCCCCCTTACATTCTCTCCTGGAATCTGAACTTGAGAAGTGAGTTGGGCGATGGTGTTTGCTAGAAAGGAAAGGACAAATGGAGTCAAAACTACTGTGGTGTCAAGGCGAATGCATCTTCCTACAAGGTGAACACCAGGCTGCAGAAAGGATTGAGACTTGAGATAGGTGGGGCTGAAGGCCTGTGAGGAAGCCAGAGGAGGGGGAGAGGGAGAGGCTTCCAATCCCATTTCCTCTCTGTTCTCTGTTTTCTGTCTTCGCATCCCTGTGAGAGGATCTGCTGTGGCATTTCAGTTCTGCCCCTGAAACCACTGTATGCAGGTCTCAGTTACTCTTGTTCAGAGAATTTTCACTGGGACAGGAATTTTAATTTGAACAAACCAGAGCACCTGAATGTTGTAAATTTCCTAACCCAGCCATACATCCATATGAGACATCCCCTTTTCTGCTGCCTGTGGTGAAAGATTCTGGATTTGTTCAATAGAAGCCACTGTGGCTGCCTCAGCAAGTTGTCCCTCAGCCAGGTGTGACCAGCATGGGTTGCAACCTGCTGCTCTGGGGAAGCGCCTCCAGGACTGGCACTCAGCAGGCAGGGATGGGCAAAGAAAGATCCGGGACTGGCACTCAGCAGGCAGGAACGGGCAGAGACAGATGTTCCTGCTTTTCAGCTTGCCCTGGCCTTTCAGCTCTTCTGAGGCTTCTGACTCCCAGCGTTTCTCTCTTGCTGCCCCTTTGCCCCATCTCCTGCCTTTCTCATACTCTGCTGCCTGTCTCCTTTTGATCCTCACTCGACATTCACATGTGCCTTGCTGCTGAGTTCTTTTTTGATTTGTAGCTGAACCTGACTTCTGGTACGGATGCTCCTTGCCCTGTTGGCTGCTTGTAGGCCTGTCACCAGTCTTTAGAAAGTACTGGACTCTTCTAGAAGCTGCTTGTTCCGGATCTACCAACTTATAATCCAAGCCTGTCAAGGGAAAAGAGCCTTGCATGCATACATTTGAGAAAAGTCACTTGTACTGACCTCCTATATGTGCCAGGCACTGTCTAAGCTTGAGATTTTTTTTAGCATCTTAATTGAGATACAACTCACACACATAAAAACTACCCTTTAAGTGTGCAGTGGTTTCTAGTATATATACAAAGTTGTACAGCCCTTTATTTTTTCGATAGTAAAGCTGTGTCATTTCTATTCACGTCATGTTTAAGTTCCAGTCTAGCAGCTCTCGATGTAAATATCGATCATGGCCTCAGATCTAGAGATGCAGGTCCAATAGATCAAGTCTGGGGTTCAAATATTTTTAACAAGTCCAAGTGGTACCACCAGTGCCACATTTGAACATTACTCATTAGAAGTGTGAGCAGCCTCTGGATCTTTCTCTTTATTCCAGCCTGCAATGTCTCGGCTGAAGAAAAATGCATGACCTAAAAGTTATCAGTTATGTTTTATTCAGGGGCTTTACTGAGGACAGGACAGAGCTTCTCAGATAGCTTTTATCCAAAGAGATAAAGGAGGAACTAGGATATGTGGGAGTTTTTGCTGAAAAACAACAGCAAACATTTAGTCAAACATCAAAGATTCCTGCTACTCATAGAAAACCAGACATCTCAAGTTAATGATTTTAGTGCTTTCTATGTTTGGGCAGATGCAGAGTCTGAACTCATTGCAATTATTCCTTAGATATGCATCTTAAGTATCTAGGGTCAGTATCCTGATTTTTTCTCTATCCTAAATTGCCCTCAGGGCACGCCATGGAAACTGGCTACTGTGGCTGATGACTTTATTGGGGGCAACATTTGTTGTTTACCAGAATGGCAGGCAGTGTTTTTGGCTGCAGAAAAAGCATATTATGAATTCTTACCAGCTTGTAGTCCTGTGTGCTCCCTAATAAAGGAGACAGCGTTCTGCTTGACTTTCACTGTTGCTGAGAGAGAATGAAGTCCAACCTCCTTCCTTAACCTGGCTGTCAAGGTGTGTCACAGTCTAGCCCCAGTCAACACATTCAGTTTGCTGTCTTTTTCTTGTTCTCTCTGCTTTAGCCAAATTGCCTTGATGTTTTCTAAATAAACTTGCTCTGACTCCCCTGGTAGCTGTACTCACCTGCAGTTCAGTCCTGCCCAACCTCCCCAACTCCCTCCTATTCTGTTTCAGGTACTAGATTAGATGCTGTGTATAAAGAGATGAAATGGCAGACTCCTTGCTTCTGGGGGAGGTGAGTCTTAACAAGCAATACACATGGGAAATTATGCCATTAAAATAACTGCCATTTCAGAATAGTCAACCCTTCTGTCCCTACCAATCCTAAATTATCTGAGCTGGAAGAGACCTTGGGTGCTTGCCTGAAATAATCTTCACCCCAGTGTTGGAGGTTAGTGTCTTCATTCAGTCCTTAGCTCTATATACCTTCCCTTATTTCTGTTGTTGTAGGAATGATTGTCTCTTTAGTTTATCATCTCTTAGATTTATTTGTTAGCTAAGCAGGATCTGCATCTCTTTACTGTTGCCTTAAAGTGTGACTTAACTATTTGTGGGCTAATTTTTACCGCCCTCCCCCCCAACCAAGTTGTAAGTACTTTACAATCAAAACCTTCATTTTTCACCTCGGGGGCCTTGTACAGTGTCTCATGTGGTTCCTTGAACATATTCTGTAGGTATTCGAAGATTGCTTGTGGATTTTATGTGATGCAGTTTTTTTTTTTGTGTAAGATAAAAGATACAATTAGTTGCTTAATAAATTATGTATGTTATTGGTTAATTCAATTACCAGAATATGCACATACACTTTCAGATTATTCACAGTAGAGGAATCCTAGAGTGAATAAGTGAATCTTAATGCTCCTCTTAAGAGTCTTAAATCAGTGTTACAAAGTTGGCTTTCAGTACTCCACGACTGATTAATTTTCTTTCCCAAAATAAGTATGTACGTACATACATACACACACATAATATTTATACTGTGCTGGATGTCGACTAAAATTTTTAAAGATTCATGAGATTTCACAAGATGATACTTAAACCCAGTCCTATGGATTTCTTTCTTTAGAATCAGTGACCTGTTTTTGAGAACTCGCAGCAATAGCTACAGGAAGGGAAAATAAGAGGCCCTCTGTTATCTCATGTTATACAAATAATTCATCATTAGGCAGATGATCAAACAGTAATACAGTTTCAAAGTCTGTATGATCATATATTTTTGTTGTAGCAGGCAACAACCTCTAAGAACCAAACTGTAGTTGTGACAGAAAATTTACCCCAAATTTTGTGATTTATTTTATTGTTCAATTCTGAGAAACTGAGTTTTACTTTATTTCACCCTGGGGGATCCATTAATATTTTGTGGCTCACTCATCTTTGGTTCTTTATCAGGCAGTTAACTCTGTTTGAAACAGTGATCATAGAAGAGCAGAGAGAATTCTAGGCTTAAATACATGCTTTAGAGTTTCCACGAAGGAAAACAGGGGCAGTAGCTTTGAAACCTTGTCAGCATTTTCTGCCCACCCCACACACTCTTTTTCATTAAATGAAGGCGAGACAGGATAGTCACAGTCCACTGTGGTGACACATTTTCCAGTAACCAAGGAACAGGTGAATGCAGCTGTTTGTAGTTGGAATTATATGTTCATGTGGTGGAAACAGGGCTTCCTTGGTGGCTCAGTGGTAAAGAATTGGCCTGCAATGCAAGAGACACAGGAGACGCAGTTTTGAAACTTAGGTCAGGAAAATCCCCTGGAGAAGGAAAAGGCAATCCACTCCAGTATTCTTTTCAGGAAAATCCCGTGGACAGAGGAGCCTGGTAAGCTATAACCCATGGGGTCACAAAGTCAGACATGACTGAAGTGGCTAAGCCCACAGCACACATGGTGAAAGCAAGTCTCTAAGAACAGAAGCTGTAGTGAGAGTCTTGACCAATAGGAAAAGCACTTTGGAATTTATCATATTGTGTTTGCTGTGTCTTAGACCTTTCAGCTTGGGTAACAAAACTGCCATAGACCGAGTGTCTTAAAAACAACAGTTGTAGAAGTTGGAAGTTCAAGATGAAGGCGCTGGTAGATTCAGCATCTGGTGAGGGACTGCTCCCTGGTTCATAAGTGGCCGTCGTGTCATTGTGCCCTCTAAGACAGAATGGGAGAGACAGCTTTCATCAGGGCGCTAATCCCATTTACGAGGGTTCTGCTCTTATGACTTAATCGCCTCCCAAAGGTCACACCTCCTAATACTATCACTTTGAGCATTCAGTTCAGTTCAGTTAAGTTCAGTCGTTCAGTCGTGTCCAACTCTTTGCAACCTCATGAATCGCAGCACGCCAGGCCTCCCTATCCATCACCAACTCCCGGAGTTCGCTCAGACTCACGTCCATCGAGTCAGCAATGCCATCCAGCCATCTCATCCTCTGTCGTCCCCTCCTCCTCCTGCCCCCAATCCCTCCCAGCATCAGAGCCTTTTCCAATGAGTCAACTCTTCGCATGAGGTGGCCAAAGTACTGGAGCTTCAGCTTTAGCATCATTCCTTCCGAAGAAATCTCAGGGCTGATCTTCTTAAGAATGGACTGGTTGGATCTCCTTGCAGCCCAAGGGACTCTCAGGAGTCTTCTCCAACACCACAGTTCAAAAGTATCAATTCTTCGGCACTCAGCCTTCTTCACAGTCCAACTTTCACATCCATACATGACCACAGGAAAAACCATAGCCTTGACTAGACGGACCTTAGTCGGCAAAGTAATGTCTCTGCTTCATTAGGGTTTAACAAATGACTTTTAGGGTGATGAAGTCTGTAGCACCATAAAATTTTATTATCATCCCTTGGAGCTTACATTTTGAGTTTCTCCAAGTCAGGAACCAAAAGATTATGAATATTATTATTTACTTTAAGGACATACTGGATTTTTCCCAGTTCAATTGTCGAAGACAAAGGGTAGGATGATAGCCACGTGCTACTTGGGTATTTGGTTCCTGGCGTGTTGTTGGGATAGAATGATAGGTACTACTCTTGGGTTCCCTCAGACCTTTCTCACTCAATTCATCAAGCCCAACTTGTGAAAATGGAAATATGCACACACATTGGTACGTATGCATACAAGCATCAGACAGTTCTAAATTTCCCCAGGAGCTATCCAGCCCTGGTGTTAGGCTTCAGCCGCCAGTCACTCTCCCTCTCCTGGTATCTTCGCTCTCAGTGACTCAAACTAAACTGGCATTAGACTTTCTGAAGTCTCTGAAAACATTTGTGGGGTGTTTTTTTAGAGTTTTCTAATTAAGAGTTTAGGAATTGGGCAAGAGCTATCATTTTAAATCATTTGGTGCTTTTCCTCCAGAGAAGACTTGGAAGATTATATACTTATTTCAGTATGAAGAAAAAAAAAAAAACCATCTCAGTTGAGTCATATAAACGAGAGGGAGCAAGAGAGGGAGGGTACCGACTGCCACCAGCATTACTCAGATGTCAGTGGGTTTTATGACATGTTATTTAATGTTTACCACTGACTGTTGGATGGAGGCTATAACAAGATGATTACACAGGCAGCTAACTTTTTTGCTTAGGCTCTCTAGCTTGTGTTTGGTAAGATACGGCTGCTTCTAGAATTGCAGGCAAAAATAAATGCCAGAGGTCATGATAATTCCATGTTCTCCAGTTCAGCTATTAAACCAGTGAATAGATTGACTCAAGTACTGAAACATTTAACTGTAATGTTCAGATACAGAACGAGTGACACATGAGTTTCCCGCAAAGGCAGGCACTGATTTACCAAAAATGACCCAGAATACCCTTGTAAACAAAAAACAGTAAAAAGCAAAAACCTGTATCAGTAGAGGAGATTCTGAGAATGGCTCTGTGACATATTGTATTTCAAAGCCAGAAACCTAATTGCAAATTTCCTGACCACAATCCCATTCATGTTTTTTACTCTAAGAATGAAGTTTAGTTCTGAATAGCTATTAGACTATATTTTTCAAAGTTTTAAGATAACACAACATTCTGTGTGCCAAAGGTAACATAAAAAAGTCATGATGTTGTTAATTTTATTATTTTTTATTATTTTCTGTTTTGTTTTATATTTTAAAAATGTTTGCTAGGACCTGTCAGGATGCCTTCACGACTATCGCTGACTGTGACCCGTAGTGTGAAAAGCATTTCGTTACACTCTTTGCTCCACAAGGTCCAGACCAAGTTAGATATCCTCACCTTTGCTATTCCAGTATCTAGAACAATGCTTAAAAATTTAATTAATGAAAGAATGAATGCCCACAGCAATGATGTGTCAGTGACGTAAAGGCAAACTTGAGGTGCAGGCATGCCCGAAAGGAGGAAGAGAAATAAAATGAAGATAAAAAGTTTGGTAGAAAGATTGGAAAGAGGGCAGAGGAAGGAGATCTGGCTGCAAACCCCAGAAAGGTGGTGTGTCTTCAGTGTTTTCTAGATAGGGCCCTCTGTGACATTTGGGGTTTTAGGATGCCCACTTTCTACTGTAATCAGAGTTAAGTTGCACTAATAACTATTGCAAGATCATTTCTTTTTTATCTCCATAGTTCCCATTCATTTTTGCATTAAAAATACCCCATGTTTAGTAACATAAAACAAAAACCTATTATCAGCAGAGATGATTAGTTATACTTAACTGGGTCAGCCATTTGGACATGGCAAAGCAAGGATAACCTGTCTGTGATGATGTCTGGAGTCCCATCTGGGAAGACAAAAATACCTGGGGGCTGGAATCATTTGGAAGCGTCTTCACTTGTATGTCTGGCTCCTGGGCTGGGATGACTCAAAGGCTGAGCTCCAGTGGGATTGTACACAGGAGTGCCTTCCTGTGGTCCTTCCATGAGGCTTGGGTTTCCTCACAGCGTGGTGGCAATATTCCTAGGAGCTCCCTGGAAGGGCACTTCCTGAGAACCAATATTCCAGGAGAATAGAGCAGATGTTTGATGCTTTGTGACCTAGACCGGTGAGTTCTGTTGAAACTTGGGCTCTAGTCTGTTGCTGAAAACAGTTCTAAGCCTGCCCAGATTCAAGGGGAGAAGATACGGGCCCCTCCTCTCTATGGAAAGGATGGCAGACAACTTCGGGGCTTTTTAATTAAACCACCACATGCTACATCATTTTACCTTTCTCCTTCAGGGAAAAGCTGTTAGCGGAGTTACTATTTTCCAGAAGTTATCCAAAAATTAAACTCGATCTTTTACTTTGCTAGATTTTAATGTTTTAAGCTAAGAAGAAGAAAAGATAGTTAAAATAAGAAAAACTGAAGAAAGTTTAATCATTAAAGCACAGAGGATCAGCGATATGATTTTTCACGTTGACAGAGAGTACAGGTGGAGCAATTATTTACTGCTTCTTTTCCTTAAGGGGGCAGGAGGAAGCTGGGTAAGTTGAGCAAGTGTCCAGAGGAAACTAGAATCAGGCACTTGGATATGTACACCTTCTTTTGAGTATAATTTTGGAGGAAATGAGTTCACTTCCTTTACCATGTCTGAAGAGTGTAGTTAAAAAATAAGTGTTTTGTTATCATCAGTGGCACCTGTAACCCAGTCACCACTCTTCATTTTTCAGACAGTCTTGTGCTTGGTACTGTGACAAAAGAGAAAGCTGAAAAATAGCTGGTGTGTTAATTGCAGTCCTCTCCCGGTTCTGGGCTGGTGTCCGATGAGTTTACCTTGGTTATCAAGTACATTCTTCAACCCTTTCTCACTCTTAAAGGGGAAAATTACAAAAAATAAAAAATAGCTTTAAAAGTGATTCAATGTGATCTTATTTAAGTTTTTCCATTTCATTTAGAGATGAATAGGAAGGGATGGTTCCTCCTTTATTCTTATTGTTTTGATGTATTTCTTCTTTTTTCTCATTCTTTCTCTGTTCCCAGTGTTTATTTTTAATTCTCCTGTGGCCCCTTTTCTTCCTACTGATTCCTTTCATGCCATCTTTCCTCATTACCATCTCCTTTTTTAGAATATCAACTATCTTTTTAAAAATTTCTCTTCCTAGTCTCTCTTCATCAACTTTTCTTTCTCTCCCTCTCTCTTGAAACTTCAGACTTGCAAGCACTGTAGTTAGATACAGTGTTTAGAGTTTAGATATAAAAAATAGTGAGGTGCCACTTTACTAATTTAATGAAACTTACATAAAACTTTCCTTTTTTTGGTAACTGCTACTCCTAAGCAAACAGATGTGAAATTTTCAATTTCATTAAAAAATTTATGCACACAGATAACACAGTGGAGACGTATTAGAAGTAAAAAAAAAGAGTAAAAATTGCTTTAATTATCAGAATCCTAGTATTCAGAGAAAACCACTGACATTTTAATGTAAACACTTCAGATATATTTGAGTATGCATAATTTGCTTTGCAAAATGAGATTATCACATATACATTCTTCTCATAACTTGCATTTTAACTTAATGTATAATATGCATCTTGACACGTTAATATACTCTACCTACTTCACTATGTTATGACAACTAAATGAGATAATGCTGGTAAAACCCTATGCCAGGCGCTTTGCCCATGGTCATCCCTCAGTGAGTTGTATTGCCTATTTATTTGTCAGACTTTGATGGCTGAGAAGTATCCAACTCAGTTTTTAAATCAGTTCCTTTCATTTGTATTTTAGGTTTTTTTTTTTCTTTCTTCCCCTCCCTCTTTTTTAAGATGCTAAAGTGTCCATTCCTTAAACTAAGTCTTTTAGTAATTCTTTAACTATTTCCTTATAAACTATCAATAGAAGCTGAATGAAGAATCAAACTGGATTATCCTGACTTATACAGCCACTGCTTATTGATGAACCCCTGTGTGTCACGCATGTTCTTGTGTGATGTCATTCAATCATTAAAGGTTCACAGGGGTCTTGGGGAGGCTTGGAGTTTTAGGTCACACAACTTTGAGTGTCATCTTTGGAACTGAATTTGATATCTTCTATATTATTGTGAAGAAGATTCCCTTTCAGAGGATTTTAGAGATGGCTTAGGAATTGCAGACATATTTGAATTATCTGGCCTTTTAAACTGTTGCTTTGAACTATTTCAACATGAATAAAAAAGATCAACATAAACTCTAATAATAGCCTCATTATTCTTAACTAAACCTCTCAGGTTAACTTGCCTTTAGGCAAGCCTCAATATGAAACATTTCGTTGCCTTCATCCCTGTGCATATATTTACACTTCTTATAAATGTGTCATTGACTGGAAAGATTGACTGTTTTGTTTTAAATCAAGCATGAACCCGCCCACTCAGTAAAATCATCCCAGCAGATTTACTGCCACAGAACCTGAGTGCCTGATTCATGTACTATCAGGGATAGTTCAGGCTTCATGGCTTGGGTACACACCTGGTGTCCAGTAACAGGGAGAGACCTAATTTTATTCCTTTCAGTAAGTTTTGGGTGCCTTTTGCTTGACTTCTAGTGTTTATTATGAGGAATGAGAGTTGAGGTTAGTTATATAGACTTGACTATGCTAAAGCCTTTGATCAAAGCAAAGAAATAGAGGAAAACAATAGAATGGGAAAGACTAGAGATCTCTTTAAGAAAATTAGAGACACCAAGGGAAGATTTCATGCAAAGATGGCTCGATAAAGGACAGAAATGGTATGGACCTCACAGAAGCAGAAGATATTAAGAAGAGGTGGCAAGAAGACACAGAAGAACTGTACAAAAAAGATCTTTACGACCCAGATAATCACGATGGTGTGATCACTCACCTAGAGCCAGACATCCTGGAATGCGAAGTCAAGTGGGCCTTAGGAAGCATCACTATGAACAAAGCTAGTGGAGGTGATGGAATTCCAGTGGAGCTGTTTCAAATCCTGAAAGATGATGCTGTGAAAGTGCTACACTCAATATGCCAGCAAATCTGGAAAACTCAGCAGTGGCCACAGGACTGGAAAAGGTCAGTTTTCATTCCAATCTCAAAGAGAGGCAATGCCAAAGAATGTTCAAACTACCACACAACTGCACTCATCTCACATGCTAGTAAAGTAATGCTCAAAATTCTCCAAGCCAGACTTCAGCAATACGTGAACCATGAACTCCCTGATGTTCAAGCTGGTTTTAGAAAAGGCAGAGGAACCAGAGATCAAATTGCCAACATCCGGTGGATCATTGAAAAAGCAAGAGAGTTCCAGAAAAACATCTATTTCTGCTTTATTGACTATGCCAAAGCCTTTGACTGTGTGGATCACAATAAACTGTGGAAAATTCTGAAAGAGATGGGAATACCAGACCACCTGACCTGCCTCTTGAGAAATCTGTATGCAGTCAGGAAGCAACAGTTAGAACTGGACATGGAACAACAGACTGGTTCCAGATAGGAAAAGGAGTACGTCAAGGCTGTATATTGTCACCCTGCTTATTTAACTTATATGCAGAGTACATCATGAGAAACACTGGGCTGGAAGAAACACAAGCTGGAATCAAGAATCCTGGGAGAAATATCAGTAACCTCAGATATGCAGATGACACCACCCTTATGGCAGAAAGCAAAGAGGAACTAAAGAACCTCTTGAAGGTGAAAAAAGAGAGTGAAAAAGCTGGCTGAAAACTCAACATTAAGAAAACTAAGATCATGGCATCTGGTCCCATCACTTCATGGCAAATGGATGGGGACACAATGGAAACAGTGACAGACTTTATTCTTGGGGGCTCCAAAATCACTGTGGATGGTGACTGCAGCCACAAAGTTAAAGGACACTTGCTCCTTGGAAGAAAAGCTATGGCAATTGTAGACAGCATATTAGAAAACAGAGACATTACTTTACTGACAAAGGTCTGTATAGTCAAAACTGGTTTTTCCAGTAGTCATGTACAGATGTGAGAGCTGGACCATAAAGAACACTAAGCACCAAAGAACTGATGCTTTTGGACTGTGGTGGTGTAGATTCCTCAGAGTCCTTGGACAGGAAGGAAATCAAACCAGTAAATCCTAAAGGAAATCAGTCCTAAATATTCATTGGAAGGACTGATGCTGTAGCTGAAACTCCAGTACATGGCCACCTGATAGGAAGAATGGACTCAGTGGAAAATGAGGAAAATGAGGAAAACCTTGATGCTGGGAAAGATTGAAGGCAGTAAGAGAAGGGGACAACAGAGAATGAGCTGCTTGGATGGCATCACCGACTCAATGAACATGAGTTTGAGCAAGCTCTGGGAGATGGTGAAGGGTAGGGAAGCTGGCGTGCTGCAGTTCATGGGGTCATAAAGAGTCGGACATAACTGAACAACAGCAATACAGATTTGGCAAAAATATGCCCTATTATTCCATTTCCAACCATCTTGAGAACACCTGAGATTTCAAGGTAATATCTTAAAGGACATCATTTATAGCTATTACATAATACATATCCAGGTATGGTAGGCAGAACTGTAAGTTAAGGTGGCTCCCAAGATTCCCATCCCCTACTGTTGCATGCCCTGTGTAATTCCCTCTTCTTGAGTATGGTCTGGACCTGGGAATATGATAGGTTTTACTCCTGTGGTTACATCACACTGTATGTCAGAGGATTTGCAGATGCAGTTAAGATCCTTAATCACTTGACTTTGGATTCATCAAAAGGGAGACTATCTTTGTGGGCCTGACTTAATCAGATGGACACTTTGAAAAGGGTGAAGCATTAGAGATGCTCCCCTGCTGGCTTGAGAAGGTGTAAATTGCCAGGTTGCAGAGAAGACTACAGGGTAAAGACCTGAGAGCCACCTCTCAGAGCTGAACGTGGTCCCTGGGCAACAGCTGTCGAGGAAATAGGGAGAAGCGGGATCTTCATCAAACAACCAAAGAAAACAAATAGGCAGCAACTGGAATAAACTTGGAAATGGTCTCTGAGTTCCAAATAAGGATGCAGCCAATTGACACCTTGATTTTATCCCTGTGCAACCCTAAAAGAGGGCCCAGTTAAAATGAGCTATTCTCCTGAGCCATAGAGACTGTGACATTACACATTTGTTTAAGCTTCTAAGGTGGTAATTTGTCCTGCAACAATAGTAAACTAGCACATTGTATGAATGTACCCAGGTTTTCTTTATATTGAATAAGATAATAAAACACAGAAGCAAATTGAATGTAGAAATTTGTTGTATTATTGTAATGACCATCCATAATGCCAGATATTGAATTTTTATGTTAATAAAAAGGCCTCATTATTCTTGCTGATAGCTTTAATAAAATATACATTTATAAACCTAAGCACAAAAAAACATGATAATATTAATACAAAACCCCTTTGTCTATTTTCGGTTCTGAGGGATTTCTTTTCCCTTTCTAGAACAAAAAGATTTCATTATTTGAAAATCATTGGCTTGACTAATGGCACTTTTTAAAAAGACTGCATTTTGGTTGTTTTAAGAATGTATCTTTTGTCAGGGAACAGAAAAGTGGGATTGTGTGAGGCTAATTTATAGTCAGCACATTGTTTTTAAATATATGTTTGTCTTTAATTGTTCCCTCATTACTAAGTAATGCATAGACATAAGGAATCCAGTCACTACTTCTGAGTCAGACAGATGAGTTTTGCAGTAGTGATGGTTTTTTGCAGTAGTGATGGTTTTTTAAATAGTAATTTAAAACTTTAAAATCATGTAGCATTTCAAACATCAGAAAGTACAGAAAATGACATAACTAATTCCCATATATTCAATCATCTAGATGTTAATAAATGTTTACATTTTGCCTATTGCTTCAAGTTTTGTTTAAAAAAGTGCAAGTCCTGCTACAACCCTGCTTAATCTTTCTTACTGTCTCGCCTCTCCAGAGGTAAATTCTCCTTCAATTCTAGCCAGAAATGGATATATATTATTCTCATGAATTTTTATAAATTTCTTATGTATGTATGTATTTTTGAATAAAATAAAGAATTGTTTTATGCTTTAAAATTTAAATTATTGGTATCATACTGAAGGTAACTTAATTTTTTCACTCAAAGTTATATTTTCAAGATAAATGCTAGGTAATGTCCCATGGCATGAACAAAACAGTTGATATTTTAAAACACAGTTGATCACCATTTTTCTGCTGACAAGCAGTGAAGTTGTTTCCACAGTTTTTGTATCATAAATAGTACTGTCATGAATATCCTTGTTCATATATTTATGCGACCCCATTTGAACATTTTCTCTAGAATAGAATGTAGGGAGCTGCTGGGTTGTATCTTTAACTTTACTAGAAATTGCCAAACTGCTTTCCAAAGCATTTCTTTTAGCCTAGTCCCACTCACAAAGCAGAGTCCTCTTCCCTTCTTTTGACCCAGTACTTTTTGTCATAGTACGGCTTTGTTCTTCAGCCACTCAGTCATGTTCGACTCTTTGTGACACCATGGAGTGCCAGGCCTCCCGTCCCTCATCATCTCCCGGAGTCTGCTCATTCATGTCTGTTGAGTCGGTGATGCCATCCAGCCATCTGTCATCCCATAGTCCTGCTGATGCTAGCTCACTGGATGGAGGGTGAAGGCATGTGGATTTCATTTGTATGAAATCCTATGAAACCCTAGTCCACTAGTCCATAACTGTTTAATTTTCTATGGTGTCTGTTGTTAAATAGATGTTAATAAGACCGCTTTAGTATGATTGTGCTTCCCAGGTGCCACTAGTGGCAAAGAACCCACCTGCCCATTCAGGAGATGTAAGAAGTGTGGGTTTGATCTCTGGGTCAAGAAGATCCCCCAGAGGAGGAAATGGCAACCCATGCCAGTATTCTGGCCTGGAAAATCCCATGGACAGAGAAGACTGGTGGGCTACAGTCCATGGAGTCACAGAGAGTCGGACATGACTAAGTGTCTGAGCACAGTATGATCAGACTAATCACTTTTCCTTTTATTGCTTGGGCTTATTATGTTTTGTCTAAAAGCACTTCCTCTAGTCATATATTATAAAGGTATTCTCTTTTATTTTCTTTCAAAAGTCAGAAAGTTTTAATACTCTTTTTGATTAAAATGGATTTAACTTATGGATTAATTTTGGAAGGAATTTGCTTTTATTAGCATACTGTCTGTCTCATCCATGTAAACAATATATTTTCCCATTTATTAGAATGTTCTTTAACCTGTTTCAACAAACTCTTATAATTTCTCTCTCAAAGTTCTTATATATATATATTTAATAAGATATATGACTCACAATTTTATGTCTATTATAAATTGTATCTGTTTTTAAGCACTTCTACTCTTTATACCTATTTATGTATAATTCATTGAGTATTTCTTGTGTAGAAAGTTTTCTACTGAGCTTAATTTCTGCCAGTACACTAGATATACTTATCAGTGTATTTCCTGTTTTTTATTATTAGCAAAATTAAGTATCAGAGATATTAACTTGAGGATTGTATATGACTAATTGTACAACCTGGATTTTAACTCAGTTTATCTAATTCTTTACCTTTTGCTAAAAGCCTTTCCTTTTAAATCAGCTAATCTTTCTCTGATGTATGTCACCTTGTTTCGCAGTATCTTTTTATAGTAAAAACAAAAATCTCATTGTAGAGTCCCTACGTGAAAAAAGCATTTATTTCACCAAGTAGAAGTTCCTTCATGTCAATTAGCTGATTCATCTGGATAGACACATTTATGGAAGAGAAGAAGTGTATAAAAGAAATGTTTCTCTGGCAGTTATCTTTAAATCAGCTCTTAAGGAAAACACCTGTTCTAATTGTCAATGTGTTTTTTTCTCTTGCTCACTGCTTCACTTGTGCTAAGAGGGTTAGTCCTCCCATCAAGACAGACAGCTTCTAGAGATAAGGCCCAGAGGTCCAAGTGCAGGGTAGGTGCTCCAGTGAAAAATGAGGATGTAGGTGAAATTTCTAAAACATTGTAAGTTTTTTTATTTAATTGAGATATAATTGACATAACTTTATGTGGTGGCTCAGATGGTTAAGAATCTCCCTGCAGTGTGGGAGACCTGGGTCTGATGCTTGGGTTGGGAAGATCCCCTGGAGAAGGGAATAGCTACCCACTCCAGTATACTTGCCTGGATATTTCCATGGACAGAAGAGCCTGGCAGGCTACAGTTCATGGGGTCGCAAAGAATTGGACACGCCTGAATGATTTTCACTCAATCACTACATTAATTTCAGGTGTAGGGCATAATGATTTGATATTTGTATATATTGTGAATTGATAACCACAATAAGTCTAAGTGAATGCTAAGTGAAATAAGTCAAAACTAAATACTGTATGTTTCACTTATATGTGAAATCTTAAGGAAAAAGGAAACAAAGCCTAAGTTCATAGTTAAAGAGAACAGATTAGACTGGCAGTTGTCAGAGGAGGGGAGTTAACATCCCTTACCTACATAATTACAAACATTTTTTTCTTAGCAATTTTCAAATAGTATTGTTGTTGTTCAGTCGCTAAGTCATGTCCAACCCTTTGTGACCCCATGGACGTAGCACGCCAGGTTTCCCTGTCGTTCACTATCTCCCGGAGTTTGCTCAGATTCATGTCCACTGAGTCATATAGTATACAATACAGTATTATGAACTATAGTCACCATGCCATAACGACACGTCCATGACTGACTTATTTGATAACTGGAAATTTATAACCTTGACTCCCTTCACCCATTTTGCCCACCCTATAACTCCCCTCCTCTGACAACTACCTGTCCAACCTATTCTCTGTATCTATGAACTTAGGTTTTGTTTCCATTTTTTTTAGATTCCATATATAAGTGAAACATGCAGTATTTATCTTTGACTTATTTCACTTAGAATAATGATGCAGTAAACATGGAGGTACATATATCTTTTCAAGTGAAGTGGTTTCATTTTCCTCCGGTAAATACCCAGAAGTGGGATTGTGGCGTCATATGCTAGTTCTACTTTTAATTTTTTGAGGAACCTTCATACTATTTCTTATAGTGGATGCACCAATTTACATTCCCACCAGCAGTGCACTAGAGTTCCCTATTCTCCACATCTTTGCGATCACTCTTAATTTTTTTATCTTTTTATGATAGCCAGTGGAAACAGGTGTGATCCATTACCTTCTTGTGGTTTTAGTTTGGATTGGCCTCATAATTAGGGATGTTGGGCATTTTTTCATGTGCCTCTTGGCCATTTTTATTTTAAGGAAATCTCTACTCAGGACTTCTGCCCATTATTTTTCCATTGGATTTTTTGTTTTTTTCCTGTTGACTTGCATGAGTTCTTCATATATTTTAGATATTTACCCCTTATCAGATACATGATTTATAAATTATTTGTACGTCAGTTTTTGTCATTCAATATGTTGCTTTTTCATTTTGTTGGTGGTTTCCTTTGCTGTTCAGAAGCTTTTTAATTTAAAGTAGTCCCACTTATTTATTGTTTTATATTTGTTGCCTTTGCTTTTAGTGTCAAATCTAAACAGTCCCAGAAAGACCCATGTTAAAAAGCTTACTGCCTATGTTTTCTTCCAGAAGTTTTAGGTAATACTTTCAAAGTTTTGATTGTTTAATTTCCTTCTCTTTCATTTGTCATCCATACTAACTCATCTAGAGAGATCTACCTAAAATCTAGTTTTTCTCCTAGTGCAAGAAGGAAGAGATAGGCTAGAAGGGAGAAACCTGTAGTGGGATTCAAGCTCAAACCCATTCTTCTCTAATATGTTCTGTTGGGTGTTTTCACTTCCAACACCGAGGCCAGATCCTGCTTTTCTAAGGCTTCTATCTGGTCTCTTCTCATAACTGGGCAATTCCTCTTAGGATTGTAACAGTTTAGTTTCTAGGAGTGGTTCTGGATGGTCTTGTGAGTCCCAGAACTCAGTTGTAGATGTCTGGGACTCTTTGTAACTCTGCTTCTGTGCTAGGGCAGCCTGATGCTGTGGCTTAGGTGAACATCCATTCAGGACATATGGGAACACAAGAATTGATAGTGGAACATGAGCAATTATTATCTCTGTTCTTCCCTTTTTTTTTAAAAAAATGATACAAGTATCTCATAATAGGCATGAAATAAATGCCATTGATGACTGCAGTTTGTAAAATAGAGCAAGGAAAGAAAAATGGACTGAGATTTATTTGCATTGTGGGAGGAAGAAAGGGACAGTATCTTTATCTTTGAAGAAAAAAGTGGACAGTTAGTTTTAGTTTACAGATATATTCTGACTATTGCTTCAGGCCCTATTGTGATTAAAATAGCCATTGCATTCATTTAAAAAGTATGCATTGAACACATTTTACATACCACGCACTGTTCTAGGCACTGATGATGAACAAAACTTGAAGATGCCCACTCCTCTGATGCATTCTCATGGGCATGGGTGGAGACAGAAGATTTTTTAAAAAATGAACAGGGTATTTATTTTTCAGATTGAAGTAAAGACTCGAAACAAAATAAGTGAGGTAATGTGATAAAGATTTATGAGCAGAGTGTGGTAGGCAGGCATGGCTACGGAGCTCAGCCTGCTGGGCTAGCCATGTAATTTAGGTTCAAGAATGGGTCAGAAATTGACTTGACTTGTTTTAAATTTCCAAATAAACAGATATAGAGGAAATAAGGCTGCAGGAGAGTGGACCTGGTTTCCAGAACTGGGGGCTTATGACCCTTCTTCTCCAGTTATGTGCCCCAAGAAACAAACTTATACTCCTCCTCTAAGGCTCTGAGTTTGTGCTACTCAAGCTTAATGTCTGAGTTCTGGGTCTTTACATTAGGATTGTGCTCTGGGATAATCTGCATCTCTCTGTAAGGCCCCAGATGTCCGTCTGTGGTCAAGATTGCTTGCATCATGAAGTGTCTTTCTAAAGGGCTGATATTTATGCCAAGGCTGAAGAATAATGAGGAGGCAGATCATAGAACTTCAGCAAAAGGCACAACCAGTACAGGAGCCTTGAAGCATGAAGAACTTGGTGTGATAAGTGACAAAAGGGAACAGGAGAGTGAGCTGGGGAGTTGGGGGAGTATCAGATATGATGGTAGAGGTTGGCCATGGCCATATCGGGAGTCTTTTAAACCGTGATAGGAACTGGGATTTTCTTCTAAGTACATGGAATGCCACTGTTTTAACCCAGGGTCTATGAATTTGTATAGGAAGAAAGTTATAACTGTATAACAATTTAAAAAATCACATTATTTCAGTGAGACTGTAGACAACAAGCCATTAAATAATATCTGTGTTTGTGTTACAGGTAGAAATGGTAGCTATTTCCATTTATTGCTATTATTGCAATGATTTCAAATGTCATTTATGATAATTAAATTAATTATAAATTATAGTAGTTATTAGTGCTTATAATATATCTTGTTATTTTATGCATTAATAAAGGTGCCAGTGAACTACAGCCTGTGGACAAAATCCAGGTTGCCACCTAGTTTTGTAAATGAAACTTATTGGAATACAGCCATGCCCATTCATTTATGTGTCACAGTTGCAACAGAAAATTTCTTCCCTTGCAGTGCTTAAAATACTTAGTAACTGGCTCTTGATGGAAAAAGTTTGCTGATAACTACACTGAAAAAGATTGAGGGCAGGAGAGAAAGGGACGATAGAGGATGAGATGGCTGGATGGCTTCATCAACTCGATGTACATGGGTTTGGGTGGACTCCGGGAGTTGGTGATGGACAGGGAGGCCTGGCGTGCTGCGGTTCATGGGGTCGCAAAGAGTCAGACACGACTGAGCGACCGAACTGAACTGATACTGAAAAAGTAGCATATATATTACTATGATACAATTTAATAACTATTGGTTTCTTTGCAAGCTTCTGTATTTTATTTTATGCATTTAAAAATGGTATTTGTAGAAGTGATCCATAGGCTTCACTAGACTTCCAAAACATCCATGATAGGGGGCAAAAAGAAAAGAGATCCTTTAAATCTCTGCCTTACAGGATCTCAGGCAGGGGAACCTAATGGCCTCAACTGAGTTTCCTCTGCCTGAGCTTCTCTTCCTGCTTCTTGACCTGACAGATTTTTCATATTTCCAGTACCCAGTACCCAAGCTGCCTCTTCTTTGTGAATGATGTATCGAGTCCTTACCCAGTGCCAGGCAGAGCCTTTATTAGCACTGTCTAATTTAATCCCATGACAACACCATACGGTCTAGGTGTGATGATCTTCCTTGTAGCAGTGAGGGGGGCTCAGAGGAGCTGTCATGCCCATGTTTTAATTGACCGGATGTTCACTGAGCACCTGCTATGTGCCAGGCTCTGTGCCAAATGCCCAGGTGACAAAGCTGTCAGTAGTGATGCCGAGGTTTGGATCGGTCCCATCTGATACCAGTGTTAGGGTGGCTCACATCACAGCAGGTTGTGTTGGAGATGCCAGACACCACACTGTCTCTTTGAAACCAGCAGCAAGCTCAATTACTCTTCCTTTTCTGGTGTTTCCATCCCACTTTATTCTAGCTCTTCTCTCCACCATAAAGGTTTACGTCTTGTTCTCACTCCATAGTATGTTATCTGCATTGGGTTTGCCTAGAATAGGCCATAGAGTCTGTATTTTTCGAAGAGTCAGACACGACTGAGCGACTCCACTTTCACTTTTCACTTTCATGCTTGGAGAAGGACACATGGCAACCCACTCCAGTGTTCTTGCCTGGGAAATTGCATGGACAGAGGAGCCTAGGGCTACAGTCTGTGGGGTCAAAAAAGAGTCAGACAGGACTTACGTGACCAAAGAAAAACAAGCAGCATCTTTAGTGATGCTTGTCAATGCCACTGGAATGATCCTTTAAAATCTTTTCTTTTTTACAAGCATGAGCTTCTTTCCTGTAAGTGCAACTCTCTTCTCCAGCACTTTGTAGATTTCTGAGACCACTGAGATTTGTCCTTCACAATCCAGGTTTAAACATTTACAGATGCCATCTGATTGGAGGTTATGTTAAAGTTGATAGCAGGAGGGGCTGGCAATGAAATCTCTATCTCACATAGAAAAAAGGGATCGTAGGGGAGGCCTGGTCTATGTAGTTTACCCTAGCTTGTGCAAATCTTTCTGTCCAAAACCATGGAAGTTGCTTTCTGCCCTAGAAATGTAACCAATATTCATTAGCTGGGGTGGGCAAATACTCACAATATCAGCCATTTTTAAAATTTCATTTTCTTTTTTTTCATATGTTGTAAGTGAAAAGCATTGTTGCCCAGTTATTACTGGATCTACCTGGACATCAGCATTTTATCAGTTTATACACACATAATATATTCCATCAATTTGGATTCATACTGCAATACTATTATGCAACCTACATTTTTTATGTGCTAACTTAAAAATAATGCAGGAGGCTGCATATTAGAAAAGAGTTTTTTGGGATCTTAAGATTTGCAATTCAGAAGACACAGGTTTGGGGTAAACATGAAAGAATATTCCAAGGAAGAGAGTCAGGAGCTTTTAAAGACAAAAAGCCACAAGGTTGTTAAAAGTTGCCTGGTGAGGACTTCCCTGGTGGTGCTGTGGATAAGACTCCCTATCTGCCAATGAGGGGGACAGAGGTTTGATCCCCGGATCAGGAGGAATCCACATGCTACGGAGCAGCTAAGCCGGTGTGCCACAACTACTGAAACCTGTTTGCTCTAGGGCCTGCAGCCACAACTACTGAAGCCCATGTGCCTAGAGCCTGTGTTTCACAACAAGAGAATTCACTGCAATGAGAAAGCTGTGCATTGCAACTCCAGAGTAGCCCCCACTCTGCACAACTAGAGAAAGATCCCACTCACAGCAATGAAGACCCAGCGCAGCCAATAAAAAAAATGCCCGGTGAGAATTGTCATTGACTCACCTGAATCAGAAAATATTTGTCCTTATAGAATTCCAGGTTGTTTTAGGATAGGATTCCAAAAAGTAGGTAGACTGTCACAAGTTATTTTAGGGGAAGAGTTGAGGGTGGATGAGGCCTGTGGACTTCTTGGTATAATAGTAATAATAATGGTAATGATAATAATAATGATAAAAGAGAACCGCCTTTTGATGACCAGGCAGGATCATTCCAGTGCTCTCTGTTGGTGAAGTTTAACATTCTTCTAGATGGTAAAAGGGAAATGGTTGCAGGGCCCAGCTCCAGTACGCAGTTGGGCCAAGAATGTTGGATTTCGGTGAGAGACAGTAAATGAACAACTAAAGTATCTGAGCTTGCTTTTAGTTGTTTTCTCTCTGTTATAAATGATGCCTCGGTGGACATCTTTCATAAAATGTTTGCCTTTCTGGTGTTTCCAAAGGAAAAAACTTCATAGAATTTGATTTTGATTTTTAAGGCTTTTGCTAAACATTATAAATTCACACATGAAAAATGTGTCTCTGTTCACTGTCCTTCAAGTCATGTGTGGGAAGAAAGGCACAGATTTTTGTCACAGAACTTATTACTAGTTTTTTAGTTCTTGAGTCTATTGGATTGTTAACTTGGAGATAGGAGATGCTCCCAGCCAGGAGTCCTGTGGTTGGAATCCGGGGTCTAATGTAGTGAGTGCCAAACCCTGCAGAGATGGAAGCAGCTGTGTATTGCTGCAACCCTCCACCCCCTTGTCCAAGCTCCTTAACTTACTCTCCATTCTAATTCACTGCTGCTGACGATTTACTTCTCTGAAACTTTCCCTTGGTCATAATGTTCAAAGCCTTAAATGTTTTCTCTTTGTTTATTGTATTGAGATGTTGCTAGTGCTTACCCCACTGTCTGTATTACCAAAATTATCCCTCTCACCTTCTGTGCTCAAGGGGACTGACTACTCTAACTTCAAGGTTGATTCACCATCTACATAGTGACCTTTTATTACTTCTTAACAGATTGGATTTAATCAGTTCTTTCTCTAGGATGTTAGAGGGACAGAGACATGGATTGGGTTCTACCCTGAGCTTTTGGTCCTAAGGCCCGGACACCAGGCAAAGGTAGATGTGTCTCACTCTACCTTTGAAATTGGCTAAGAAAGCAAGCATCTTCCCTGGCTTTCTAAAAGGCGCCTCTTTCCAAGCAGCAGTGAAATCTAATAGTGCCTGTTCCTTTAAGATAACCATGCTCTTTTCCAGAAAACATTGTTCGTTGTCTCCTACAAGCAGTTGATGAAAACGAAAAGGGGGACAGGCATTCTCCTCTGGCTCCTCCCTGGGGTCACTATGTCCCACAGGTTCCCTGGGCTCCTGAGGACTGTCTACCAGCTTTTCTCCACTCCTTTTACCCAGATCTTATTACAGGTAGAAAGAGAACAAAGCGTTCTGATGAACAGGCCCTCCCCTATCGTGGTCTCTGTTTACACAGCATAGATAGGTAATTAGCCAAATATTCCTTATCAGCTGTCTTTTCTATCTTCTTTTGCTTTGAGGAATTATGTGAATGGTACATGGGTGTTATGAAAAATAAATTGATTAAAGAAAGACAATAACTGAGAATAGAATCTAGTTCAGTTCAGTTCAGTTGCTCAGTCATGTCCGACTCTTTGCGACCCCATGAATCGCAGCACGCCAGACCTCCCTGTCCATCACCAACTTCCGGAGTTCATTCAGACTCACACCCACCGAGTCAGTGATGCCATCCAGCCATCTCATCCTCTGTCATCCCCTTCTCCTCTTGCCCCCAATCCCTCCCCGACTAAGGTCCGTCTAGTCAAGACATTGGAAAAGAATCTAGTTAGTAGCATGAAAAAGAGTGGAAAGAAGTCAAATCCAGATCCTTCCATCCATGGGTGATGATGAATTGCTACAGCTAGATGGAGCTGGGGCGTGGGGCTGGGAAGGAACATGGTCCTTGATGGTAAGGACCCCAGGGAAGTCTGCAATATTAGTTATGGGAAATGTGCATTTAGAAGAGTTTGCCACCCTTTCTGTCTTATTCTTTTCCCCACCTCACCTCTCAGCCTTTTTCTCCTGGCCTTTAGGGGTTCGGATTTATTTTAGGGTATTTCTATCCTCCTCCTCAAATGTTAGACCTGTAGTCCTCTGTCTAGAAGCATTGCTCTGTAACCTAGCAACCGGCATGTCATATGTGGTCCTCAGTTATTTCCCTCAGCCCAAAGATTTGAAGATCATGCAAATGGACACATAAAGGATAGAAAGGATCAGGTTTACAGTGAAAAATCAGCCTCTGTGATGACTGAGTAATGGATACAAAGAACAGCGTTATTTCCTGGTATTATTTCCAAAGTAAGGACCCCATCACATCAGGAGAGAGAGGCAGTGACAGAACAAAGGCAGAACCAGAGAAAAGGTCCTGAAGCTGCCTGGACTTGCGGGGTCTGGTGGTGAGTGCCCCCTCCCCCTCTGACCTCCTGCTTTCCTTTCTCAGTCACAGGAAGAGGGTAGAATTTGGAATTTTTGACCAGGGAATAATTCTTAATATTGCCTGACTACATAGAAAGTTGGCCTACTGAGATAAACAAATTTCAGAAGGAAAAATATGACAACAGTGACATTTTTCTGAGGAATCTTATTATCCGATCCACACAGAGGCCGAGTCACTGAGCTGGTTCTGTGAAGAAGCACAAAGGCATCCTATGGAGATGCTTGTGAATGTCAGGGGCTAGTACAGTCTGCCACTGCTGGGTGGCAGTAGCTGTGACAGCGGGGTTTAGCAGCTTTCACTGGGCCCCTTGTCATTCTTCCCGTACATTGTGTGCTGTTACTTTAGGACATTCTCTGCAGAAATGTTCTTTCTGCTGCTCTGCTTTTCATTTTTGAGGAGCTTCCATTAGTCTTGTTTGCCTTACTTTATTACCTTGAAATTCCAAACACTGACTCTAAATGTGCTACATGAGCTTATGAATTAGTCCAGGATGATTCTAAACTTTACTGTGCAGAATTATTTGCAAGCATAGTGAAAATGTAGCCGCTGAGGCCCCTGAGTGTGTGGCTTGGTGGGCTGAGGAGTCCCAGAAATCTGCATTTTAATACTCATGGTGATTCTCAAGCCAGTGGTATGAAGATCCCATGAGAATCAGGGATTAAAGGCTGATTTCCCAGAGAGGGGCATGGGACAGTTTCTTGGCTCTGTGAGTTGATGAATACATTCTTTAGTTTTGCAGAATCCCCCTCTCTGGAGGGAGGGAGGGAGTTTACTTTTCTGTTGTTGTTGCTGTTCCTTCCCACACATGCTTTTCTTTAAAGAGCATATCTTTTTAAATTTTTATTTATTTATTTTTAAAAGTTTTAAATTTAATTTTTTTCTCTTTGGCTACACCACAAAGCATGTGGGATCTTAGTTCTCCAATAAGAGATCAAACTTGCAATCCCTGCTTTGGAAGTGCGAAGTCTTTTTTTTTTTTCTTAATCCCTGGACCATCAGGGAAGTACTCCTGCCACGCACACACACATGCTTTTATAAGTCATTTAATGATGTTCCTTGTCTGGCCTGAGAAGGGTGCCTCTATTGAATGCTGCTGGATTGATCCTGTTGAAATCTGCTTACCAAAGGTCACTGACATAACCTGTTGATCAGACAAAGCTGGCTAGAGTATTACTCACTTCACAAAGGAAGAATGGATCCATGCCAGCTGGGGCAGTGTATCAGCTGATGGAGGTGAATTGGTCAGGGTAGACTGGAGGGAATGGACAGGAGGTGGAGGGACGCAGCCAATGGGCAGGATAAGTAAGTAAAATCACACACACACACACACACACACACACACCCGCTTGCTGGATGCTTGGAGGACTGCATCAAAGAAGTCCCTTCTGAAGCAGACGTAGAGACCCAGAGTGTGATAAAAGAGTGGGTGCCAGGTCCTCAGCCTTTGATGTGGAGCATGCTGTGTGCCAGACCTCCCCTCAGCCGTGCTAATCTGCTGATGGAATAGGCGTATGGCTGATAGCATTTGTTATCCCTCTGGATATGTGCTGCTGCCTTCCTGAAGTCTGAGACTCAGGATCGTCTAGATGGCACTATCATTTTTACTGGCTGGATTACATATAGAGACTAGCTCAAAACAAATAAGCATATGCAGCAATGTGCTTTTCGGATGTTATTTTTGCACTTAATAATAAACTTTTTTCATGAGTGTTTGCAAGGTGCCATTCTCTATCCTAAGCACTTTAAATGAATTCTTTCAGTTAATCCTCAGAACAGCCTTAGGAGATGTGTGCTATCCTTATTTTACACACAAACAAGCTGACACAGAGGGCAGCTATGTCTCTTGTACTGGATTCCCCAGGTAAGAAGTGAGATGTGGGTCTAGTTCAGACTATCCTAGCTGGAAACCCAACTCTTAAGTGATGCCCTACACTGTCTGGATGGGACTTATGAAATAAGAGTAAGTCCAAGCCTTTTCCTGTGTTTGCATCCCAAATTTGACTTCCTTGGAGAGCAAAAGGCATCATCAGTCAGTGGCACGAGAGGTGACATCCAGGGGATTTTCTTGATGGAATAGTCTCCGAAGCAGATGTCTACCATTGGCTCTTTCTTCGAGTTTAATCTACCCTTCTGTTGGGACCTTTTAATGCATATATTTGTCGCTTTTCTGGGTTTTTGTTGTTGTTGTTGTTTATCTATTGTTCCAAAATACTAAACACTGATTAAAAATGTATTTTGGGGATAAGGAAGAGACAAAGCAAATCAGCTGCCGGTTGAGAAGGGATGCGTGCTGTTCTCAATGTAACAGACCCATTTTGAATGAATTCTAGGCCAGGCACAGCTCATACGTCACATCTGGTTCTTGCTACATTCTCTAAGCAATGACTTGTTCTTCCCATTTTAGATTGGAGCGATTGAATAGCTTGCATGAGCTTACAAGGTGGTGTGAGTCAGATGGAATTTGAACCCAGCCCTGCCTGTCAGTGGTTTTGACACTGCTTTTGTTTTAAATAAACAATCCTCAAGACTCTTTCTTCAAAGAACTCATTCTTGGATCCCAGAAAGTCAGGAGTCTGTGTCAAAGGAGCCAACCTCGAGGTCAATTGTTTGATGTCACCCCAGCCATACTTCCACCCAGCGCGTCATGTTCAGGACATCCTGGGGAACACCTGGGAATCTGCAGAGCATTTGTTAATACCACACTTATTTCTTTGCTCTCGTATATGGCAATCAGATGATGAGCTCACCTCTCTAACAATGAATGCAAGGTCTAAGTTGTTTAGCTTTTCCAGAGGGAGCACAGCCTCTGATATTGTCTGCCCCCAACCCTGAAGGGTTTGAGTCTGCCCTCCCCTCTCCTTGATGTTGGGCAAATAACTTATCCTCTTGGCAACTTTGGTTTCTTATCTTTAAAGTGAACATAAGATTATTATGATGGTTAAATAGCCATTCCAACAAAACCCCAAATCCCTCACCCCAGGGCCTTTCAATAAATGTTAATTTATTGCTTTTATTAGGAATGCTTCATCACCACTACTAATTTTCACAAGGAGAGATTATTGCTAAACCCTCTTGGCCTCTTTATACCCTCTTTTCCTGCTTGATTTGTTACTTGGGAAGAATAAACTAGGCCCCCTTTTCTTCTTGGGAAGGAACCTGCCTTTGGTCTTAACATCAACAGGTATGTTAATCTGAGGGTTTAGTTAGCTGTCTGCTGGTTATCATTCTCAGCCCTGTGTTCCATTATCACTAATAAAGGAGATATTTTAGGCTTTCACCTTCTGACTCCTTTATTTCTTGATTCATATAAAACCTGAGCAGGAAAGACGTAGCTATCTATTTGGCTTCCTTAATATTCTATAATTAGTATTTGTGGTTTTCCTCTCCATTTCTCTTAGAGGCATAGAATTTTAGAGTTGAAAGATCTTTTTTTAAAAAATACTGAAATTCTTTCACCATCTCATTACTGAACCAGGCTGCCCAGTGGTCATTCAGCCCTTGCCTACACACTTCCGGTAATGAAGATCTTGCTCTCTCAAGAGGTGGCCCAGTCTGTCTGGGGATGCTCTAAATTGGGCTGAAATTGCCTGAGGAAAGTTTGGATCCAGCAGTGTGGAGCTTTCAGGCCTGCCTGAACTCAGTGTAAAACGTTCAGATTAGGATTTCTTTGGGAGAAAGTACTGGCCTGAGGCCTGCTCGCTTTCAGATAATTGTTCTAGAAAATTCATTTTCCAATAAGTCATCAGAATTGGCTGAGGGCGAGAGTGAGTATTCTGTGTTCATGGCATCTCATTCTGAGAAATTTCCTACTACTCCAGTGTGCCTGCTGCATCCTGAGCAAATTCTAGCTTGTGGCTTGTCGGAAATGGTGCAGGAGACTGACCCACAAGGCACTTTATTAACCTCCTGGCTCAGTGCTCCAGGGTGGGGGATGCGGTGGTGTGACTCCCAGAAGGTCAACTCCTGAAAGCTGAGCATGGTGCGTACTCTGGTGGCAGAAGAGAAAACTGTCAGTGAAATTCTCCTTTCCATGCCAAAGATGCTGAGTGAAAGCTTCAGAATGCTCACTTCCAAATACACTTGCTGAGTGGAGATGGACCAATCTGGAATCTGCTCATATATGCTGTTTGTTCTTAACTTCAAGGCAACGTTCAATAGAAACCAGCAAATGTTAAGAAACCAGAAACCAGATTCCTTCTTAACTTTTTTTTTCCCCACCAAAAAAGAGAACAACTTCACTGAGATAATTCGCGTGCCAAAAATTCACCTGTTAAAGTGTTCAATTTGTTGCTGTTGTTGTTGTTCAGTTTCAGTCATGTCCAACTCTGCAACCCCATGGACTACAGCACACCAGGCTTCCCTGTCCTTCACCATCTTCCAGAGCTTGCTCAAACTCACGTCCACTGAGTCGGTGACGCCATCCAACCATCTCATCCTCTGTCTTCCTCTTTTCCTCCTGCCTTCAATCTTTCCAGCATCAGGGTCTTTTCCAGTGAGTCAGCTCTTTATATCAGGTATCCTAAGCATTGGAGCTTCATTATCGGTCCTTCCAATGAATATTCAAGTTTGATTTCCTTTAGGATTGACTGGTTTGATCTCTTTGCTCTCCAAGGGACTCTCCAGAGTCTTCTCCAGCACCATAGCTCAAAGGCATTAATTCTTCAGTGCTCAGCCTTTTTTATTGTCCAGCTCTCACATCCTTACATAACTACTGGAAAAACCATAGATTTGACTATATGGACCTTTGTAGACAAAGTAATATATCTGCTCTTTAATATGCTGTCTAGGTTTGTCATTGTTTTTCTACCAAGGAGCAAGTGTCTTTTAATTTCATGGCTACAGTCACCATCTGCCGTGATTTTGAAGACCAAGAAGATAAAGTCTCTCACTGTCTCCATTGTTTCCCCATCTATTTGCCATAAAGTGATGGGACAGGATGCCATGATCTTTGATCTTGAATGCTGAGTTCTAAGCCAGCTTTTTCACTCTCCTCTTTCACCTTCATCAAGAGGCTCTTTAATTCATTCGCTTTTAATTCTTCAATTTGTTGGATATCACTATATTCACAGATTTCTAAAATCATCACCACCATCAATTAGAGCATTTTCATCACCCCTGAAAAAAACTCCTGTGCCAGTTAACACTCACTCCCAAATCCTCCTCCATCAGCCCTTTGAAACCATTAGTCTGCTTCCTTGTCTCTATAGATGGACCTCTTTTGACAAATGAAATCATAAAATACATAGCTTTTGCATCTCAATTCTTTCACTTAATGTTTTCAAGATCATGTCCTAGCATGAATCAATACTTTGTTTCTTTTAATGGCTTAGTAATATTCTATTGAATGGATTTACTATGCTTTGTTTATCCAATCATCTGCTGATGGATATTTGGGTTGTTTATACCTTGGCCGTTGGAGAAGGCAATGGCAACCCACCCCAGTACTCTTGCCTGGCAGATCCCATGGATGGAGGAGCCTGGTAGGCTGCAGTCCTTGGGTCGGTAAGAGTTGGACATGACTGAGCGACTTCTCTTTCACTTTTCACTTTCATGCATTGGAGAAGGAAATGGCAACCCACTCCAGTGTTCTTGCCTGGAGAATCCCAGGGACAGAGGAGCCTGGTGGGCTGCCGTCTCTGGGGTCTCACAGAGTCGGACACGACTGAAGAGACTTAGCAGCATACCTTGGCCGTCATGAATAAAATTTCTCTGAACATTCAGGTACAAGTTTTTGTATGGTTATATAGTTTCGGTTCTCCTGGGTATATATGTAGGAATGATTTTGCTGGATAATGCTCCATTTAATAATCTTTTAAAATTGCTTGTTTTGATTGCTGTCCTTGTGTCCCATATTTCTATTCTCTCGGTTCATATTCACTTCTTCTGTAGTGTATGCTGTCCATGATGATATAAAGAAACAGAACAGAAATCGACTCACAGACATCAAAAGCAAACTTATGGTTTCCATAGGGGAACGGGAGGAGTGGAGGGATAAATTAGTAGTTTAGGATTAACATGTATACATTACTACATATAAAATTGATAATCAGCAAGGACCTGCTATATAGCACAAGGAACTCTATACAGTATTCTATAATAACATATATAGGAAAAGAATCAGAAAAAGAAAGAATATATGCATATGTATAACTGAATCGCTTTGCTATACACCTGAGACTATCACAACACGATAAGTCAGCTATACTCCAAAATAAAATAAAAATTAAATTAAAAGAATTGAAGGGGGAAATAATACATCTGGGACCCAGTTTAAAGTTCTTTGTAGAAAGAATTAAAAATTATTCAAGTGAGAATAGACCGAATCATATGAATGCATATTATTTATATATGGAATCTCTGCTCGGTGATATTTGCCTTTGTGTTCTTTTTTCCCAAGCTTCCACTTGAAGATTTACAGTTTTTTTTTTCTTTTCCAGAATCGAAATGAAATAAAAAATGGCACTATCCTTCGATTAACCACATCTCCGGTAAGTTGATGCTTGTTTGTGGTTCTGTATTTGCGGTTTGTTATACGTGATTATGGGATATTAATTTTTCAAGGTGACTCATGTGAAACAAAAGATTTTTGGAGTGTTCCCCTATTCTGGAGTAGCAGGAATGCCCCCCTTCGATTTCCTGGCACAGAAAAGGAAGTTTTTGTTCCAGGTTATGTGCAAGTAAATTCACTTTAAAGTTTGAATTTTGTGGTCATATCAACAATTCTTATAATATAGATAGGATAACTCTACCCTGTGAATTGATTTTACCTACCTACCCACAGATCCACCTAAGACTATCTGAACAAACAAAGGGAACACAACTAGAGACAGCCTCTTAAACTTCCCTTGAAAGTCAAAAGGTGTGTCTGTCTGTGGACGGAAGAGTGAAAATGTTTAAGCATTTCCTAAGGTTTGGTCAGTTATTGTGACAATTCATCAAATATAGTTTAAGAGAGATTTGCCGCTTATGTTGTTTCACTGACAGCTGATCCTAGAAAAAAACCCTTTCAAGTTTTCCAAATAAAAACTGCTAAACAAAATGCTACAGTATATTTAGATTACTGTAGCCAACTGTACTGCTTAACTTGATCTTTCTTACTTGCTTATGGAGACTTTGGGTAGTAACATTAGCATATTTAAACTATGTTTTTTTCACAGTGCATTTTATCACTTTCCTAAAAAATAATCTGCACAAAATACACCAAGTGTTACTATTTTCACTCTGCATATGTGATGAAAACTGTGTCTAGCTCTCATTTTCAGTTTCCACTGAAGCCATGTGCTAGGCTAAAAATAAATTTAAAAATTGGGAAAAGCATCTGGCTAAAATTAAATTGTGGGTACTGTAACCACCACAAATTCTTCTTGTTGAAAATTACATTAGAGAGGCTTACAAACACCTAAACATTTTACCCCGTAACATCTTGAGCCTAAACACAATGATGGGCTCAATAGAATACGCTGCTGGAGTTGGCTAAACTGGCTTTTGGTACCTTCTTTCCCACTTAAGGGAAATTATCATTCACACTCATTTTTCAGGACTCCATGTTGAGCCAAGACATTTTTGTCTGCCTTAGCACTGACCTTACTTCAGTCAGCATGAATTCGTGTTAATTTGACCTTTAGAGACCATAGTTTCATTTGGATTTTGTAGTTCCTATATATCCGGTTGAAATTATTCCTCTGGTTGATGGGCAGAAAGAGTATACCTTACTTTTGTTTCATCTCAGAATTAGAAAGGCACCACTTTTTTTCTTTTAATCTATGCCTTGGCTTCATGAACAAAATTTCTGCAGTGTCAAGCTACTCCTTCCAAGGTTAGGTGTTTGTCAGGGTGAAGTTTCTCAGCATCCAGAAAGCCAGCGTGCTGACACTGTGGTGTGACTTGGCCTCACTGGGGACCCTGGAGCTTGTGCCCTTCATGTACCCAACACAGTGAAGGGAGACATGCAAACACCAGTGCATGAAACAACACTCTACAAGAGAGGCCCCCTGCAAGAGACTAGTTTACATTTTCCAGACAATAGTGGTCCCCAGAGTTGACTCATTGGTAGAACTTTAAAAGTGCTGATGTCTGGGCCTTTAAAGAGAAGCTGAATAATGCCATCTTAGAATAGGGTCCAGGCACCTGCACTTTAAGTAAGCACTTTATGGTTTGACTGCAGCCATGGAGTCTAGCTTTGGGAATTACTCTATAAGCAAGACATATTGGATCTTTAAATTTTGTTTGTTGCTGGTAGATTTTCTTTTTAAAGATTTTGTGTTTGACTGAAAAAATATGGGTCAGCATATGCTAACTCTTTCACTTCTTATATACACAATAAAATATATTTTTGAAAACTAACTGTCTCTATTGAATTTGCAAGGAGGTGTTAGAGTACCATAAAGAAACCAGCAAATGGTGTTGTGCTAACTTTCACAAGTTTCTGTATCTACCTCAGCTGAACTCTTTCTGTAGCCACAGTACTCACACTCGCCCACACTCATAGACGCCTGCATGCACACACTCTTGTTTTAAGTAATGTGCGGCTCATGTCCACTGTGTCAATGGCATTTTGATGACTTATTTTCAATCTTACTCTTTTATAAAACTGTTTATGGATTATTCCTAACAAAATAGGACATTAATAATAAAAGATTTTAAAAAACTGCATAGTTATTCTTTTAATAGCCCAACACTTGGCATATGGTCTTCCTCTGTGTTGCATGTCTTCAGACAATCTCTCTACTGACCATCTTAAATATATATCTTTTTTAGATGTTATATCCTTATCCATCTCCCCAGTAGTATGAAAATATAGCCATGAATCCACCCCAGAAGTGTGTGTGAATATGTGTGAGTTTTGGAGCATTTAAAGGTTTGAAGACCTTCAAATTATGCTGCTAAGTAGTATTTCCTTGTATCTGTCACGATAATATTAATAATAGCTATGGAAATCTAACCTGCAGTCACATGTTACATGAAGCATGTTTTATATAAATTTTGACTACTGTTCCTCTTATTAATAGAAGAAGCCTAGGTTTCCAGACCATTATTTTCACATTCCTGAAATTTTTGTTTTGGAAAGTTTTTATAGTAAATATATTTGTAGTTTTGGAGTACAGAAAGCCATTCTAAGTTCTAAATAGGACACAAGACTCAGAAGTTACAAAGAAAAAGATTAATACATTTGATTACCAAAAATAAAAACACCACCACAGAACTTTCATGTTTGGGAAAAATTCCAGAAACAAAGTAAAAACTAGCAAATTAAGAAAAACTATTGGCAATGTAAGTAATAAATAGAGGGTTAATTCCTCAATTTGCAGGATCCCTTTTGAATAAATAAACTGCCCCCAAAATAGATGGTCCAAAATCTATAAACAAAAATGATCTCTTTGTCTATAAATCTATATATTTATCAATCTTATCTTGCCAAGCAGGATCTACATAGACCTATATATGGCTATATAGCTATAGCTGTGAAAGAAGAAACTCAATCTTCCTCTCAAAAAAGAGGTGAAAATGTACACTTCTTGATAATCAAGGCACGAGGCAAAGATGCTGTGGGGTCAAGAGTATAAATTGGTACGGCCTTTTTGGGGGCAATTTAGCTGTATTCACCCAAGCTTAAAATGCATGTGTCTTTGTTCTGACAATTTTACTGCTGGGAATTTATTCAATAGATAGTCTCACAAAAGCACTGTAGGATACACATGCACACACACACACACACACACACACACCCCATACACATCCATACAGGGCCGTATGCATCATTGCTTTCAATAATCAAAAGCTGGAACCTATTAACTATCAGTTGGGACTAGTTAAATGCATTAGGTGCTAACTGTGTGACAGAATACTGTGAGATGTGAAAAAGAATGTGGCATGTGCTGCCTTGGAGGCACCTCAGAATTTTACAAAGTGCTGAAGCAGGTTGCAGACCATGGCGTGTAGAGTCATCCCCCTGATGCGCAGGGAAAATAGGTATATGTCAATAAAAGAGTAAAAATGGTTCTCAAGGAATATCACAAGAAACTGTTAGCATTATGCTAACTCTATTTTTCACTTTATAACTTCTGATAATACGTACATATTTCTGTACCATGTGCTGCTGTTATTTTACTTTATTTTGGCTACACCCTGTAGCATATGGGATCTTCCCTGATCAGGCATCGAACCTGTTCTTCTTGCGGTGGTAGCATGGAGTCAGCCACTGGACCAGGGAAGTCCCTGCTGATGTTATGTTTAATTAAATAAATCTGCAAACAAATTTCATAATGTCACTACAGTATACGAGAGATGAATCATGACATTCCATGCTAAAACCATTCCAGTATTCCAAACTATCAGATTTTTAAGAGCCCTTTTATATATGGCCTGAACTCTTCTTGCCTCTTATCCCTCATTTTGGCCCATGTGGACAAATTAAATAAAATTGCTTATCAAGTATCTACTGTTGCTTTGTCAGCTTTAAGTGCAACTCTGCCTTCTGCTCTCTTGCATTTGGGGAACTGATATTAGAAGCATCTGGGTTAGAGAGCCTGCTGCGCTGATATGGGGGGCCAGTTACTGTGGCAAAAAGAAAAACAGTGTTACCTCAGTCACTCTGTGGATTCAGGTGTCAGAGATTCTTAACAGTAAGACTGTTAATGATTTTTTGAACCAATTTCTTTCTCCTGAGTTGAGAAACCTAAAACAAATGGTAGGCTGTCTTAAGTTCTGTTTCTTGCCGGCGCCCTATGAGCCTAACACAGAGGGAAGCCATGGAATCTTTTAGGCAGAGGTGGGACAGGATGACTCTGGGTGCTGCCCCGGAACAGACTGCGAGTGTCAAGGGGCTGGGTTAGGAGACAGGGCTGCAGTGCCAGCTGGAGACGATGGCGCGGGCTGCCTGTGTGCTCTGGACCTGGAGGGTCTGAAGGAGTGTTGGAGTGCGAGCCCCAGCACTTCCTGATCCTGAGGCTGTGGTTCTCCTTGAGGGAGACTGCGAGGATGTCCCTGGTGTTTGGGCACAATCAACAGCAGTGCTGCTTACTAGAATAGAAAATTTAGGAAGCCAGAAATGAAGAATTGGGGATGCCTGTCCTGTGTCCATGAGGACACGTCAACCAGGCAGTTAGGAGTCTGTTAGGGACACTTAGGTGTGCAGAGGTCTGCTGAGAAGGTAAGGAGGGCCAGATGAGCGAGGTAGACAGGGCGTCATGGAGGCGTTGTCTGGGTAGATAGGGGTGAGTATGGAAGCTCGTGGATGGAGGTGAGGAGGAGAATGTGAGGTGAGGTGAGTGGCAATTTTAGACCCACTCTTAATTCCAGAACTGTTGTGGAGAACGGAAGCAGTGAAACGAGGGCCTGGCTGGAAGCGAATTGACTCAGTGTACAAAGGTGTGGCAAATGTAGACACCTTTTCACTTGTTTTTAAAACAGGACCTGTTAGAGATGTTTGCGGCTAGACCTGATCTACTGCACAGAGACTGATGTACAAAAGAAAGGGGGACACAGTAGGGGCAGAATACCTGAGAGGTGAGAGGGTGACCGCTCTAGAGCCAGGGGTAAGGAGACGATTGACCTTGGACAGGAAACGGGTCAGGTGCATAGAATCAGAAAAAAACAGAGCAGGAGCATAGAGGCCCTGGGGCCTTGTCTTGCAAACTGAAGGAACTCTGTTTGTGCTTTTTGAAATAGGAAGATGCAGAAATTCCTGGCTGATTACTTTGATTTCCTCAATAAAATGTAAGGCAAGATCACCAGTATGAGGGAAGCAGGAAATGAGGGAGTTTAAGGAAAGAAGAAAAGGTGTGAAAGAGTCATTTTGGAGGGAGCTTCCCAGGTGGCGCTAGTGGTAAAGAACCCACCTGCCATTGCAGGAGACTAAGAGACACACCTTCAGTCCCTGGGTTGGCAAGATCCTTTGGAGGAGGGCATGTCAACTCACTCCAGTATTCTTGCCTGGAGAATCCTGTGGACAGAGGAGCCTGGCGGGCTATAGTCCATAGGGTCACAAAGAGTCAGACATGACTGATGACTTAGTATGCATGCAGCAGACATTCCAGGAAAACTTGGTTGGATATTGTGTGTACATTTGAAAATATCTGTGAACCTATAGACTTTTTCGATTACTTCTTAGTTGGTATCATGGACCCAGAACCATTCGGGAAATTCCTTGGGAAAAGCTTTATTTAGGACCTTAAGGAGCAGAGGTGGTAAATACTTGGCGCACATCTTCTGCGTATACCTATTCTGTGTCCACTGGTGATCCTTTAGAGGCTGTTTGCCTCTGAGCTTGGGCCCAAAACTTTCTCATCCCAGGACATTGGCAGCCACACCATGCTATTTGAGTGATTCAAGATGAAACTTGTTTTCTATCCTAGGACAATGCTGGAAAATAATACTCTCTGATACAATCACCCACACAGCTATTAGAGTCTTTTTCAGTTGTTCTAACTGCTTGGAAAATCAAAACTAAGGCTATTTTATTTTTTAATAATGTAAAATTTCCCCCAAATATAAAGATATTACAGACTCATGGAAAATTTGAAAAGTGAAGCTTGCAACAAAAAATTATGCAGAACATTACAATTCATAAATAACAGTGGCCTATATCTTCATTTGTTTCCTTGGGTCATGTTTATGCAAATATGTGTGCATTTATATATTCATTGCTTCAGTGTTTGAATATGAAAGCTATTTTAAGAGCTCCAAAGGTACCACACATTTGTCTAGATGTTTAGATTCATCCTGCCAGTTAGGGAAGATCATCACCACCCAGGATTCCTCCAGCTCTGCTGCTTCTGCTCATGAACTTCTTAGGCCTCCTGGCCCAGTCTGTTTGCCTGTCCTCACCTCCTTACATGCTCCCCTTTGTCCTCCCACCCCAGGCACACTGGTCCTCTTTCTGTCCCTGCAGACATTCCAGGCTTGTTCCTTCTGGTTTTCCTTTGCACCAACTGTCTGTGCTGCCCAGCATACCTCCTTGAGGCCTCCCCAATGTGGCTGAGTTTTTGCTGATTAGACCCCTACATCAATGTCACTTTCTTAGGCTGCTTGTCCCTGAAAACCACATAATGTGAAGACACGTTATTATCTAGACATTCAGATCCTCCAGTATATTTCTGTATCGCGTGCAGAAGCCAGGTGCCAATGCCTTAAAAATGAGAACTCTAATTCTAGGCAAAGCTGCTAATGTGGTTTTAAATTTTTTTTGTATTTTGTTTGCTTGTTTAATTACTTTGTTTTAAATTCATGCTGTGTAGCATGTATGATATCATAAGTGAAATGAATCGCCAGTCTAGGTTTGGTGCAGGATGCAGGATGCTTGGGACTGATGCATGGGGATAATCCAGAGAGAGGGTGTGGAGCGGGAGGGGGGAGGTGGGGGTCGGGATTGGGAGTTCATGTACACTCATGGCTGATTCATGTCAATGTATAGCAAAACGAATACAGTATTGTAAACCAAAACAAACTAAAAAATAAAAATTAATTAAAATATAAAAAAAAGAAAAAAAATTCATGCTGTAAATAACTAATGCACATGAAACACATGTTGTTGAAAAGTGGAATTTACAAGCTCCGTTGTGTCGTGCTGGAAGATTTTCAGTAACCCCGAAAGATTATTTGGGTATCTAATGATGCTTTTGAACATTTTGTGTAGGCAGTTATTACTCAGAGTATTGACTGAACCGCTGAACTGCTGTATAAATTTGTGCAATTGCTTAATTAAGCAAATAGCTTTTTGTCATTTGTAGATAATAATTTTACTTAAAAAGTAAACATTCTCCCCCTTTTCTCCTCCACACTGCCATACCCACTCCATTTCCGAGGTTTTACTGTTCTTGGGCTCTTGCTTCTCCTTAAGATGGGAATATGGGTCCTGTCAAAGAAAGGCAACTGATTTTCGTTGTGAAATTGACAAGCATTGCCTGAAGGTGAAGTCATTATGAGGAGCGGGAGGGGGGAGGTGGGGGTCGGGATTGGGAGTTCATGTACACTCATGGCTGATTCATGTCAATGTATAGCAAAACGAATACAGTATTGTAAACCAAAACAAACTAAAAAATAAAAATTAATTAAAATATAAAAAAAAGAAAAAAAATTCATGCTGTAAATAACTAATGCACATGAAACACATGTTGTTGAAAAGTGGAATTTACAAGCTCCGTTGTGTCGTGCTGGAAGATTTTCAGTAACCCCGAAAGATTATTTGGGTATCTAATGATGCTTTTGAACATTTTGTGTAGGCAGTTATTACTCAGAGTATTGACTGAACCGCTGAACATGCTGTATAAATTTGTGCAATTGCTTAATTAAGCAAATAGCTTTTTGTCATTTGTAGATAATAATTTTACTTAAAAAGTAAACATTCTCCCCCTTTTCTCCTCCACACTGCCATACCCACTCCATTTCCGAGGTTTTACTGTTCTTGGGCTCTTGCTTCTCCTTAAGATGGGAATATGGGTCCTGTCAAAGAAAGGCAACTGATTTTCGTTGTGAAATTGACAAGCATTGCCTGAAGGTGAAGTCATTATGGTTGGAAACCTTTGGTTTGTAATACTTAACTAAACTTGTGCATTTGGCCTTTGTTTCTTCCTTTTTTTTTTTTTTTTTTAAAATCTATGGTGGTTTCCTCTGTGAACACTCTTTGCTTTGTTTTTCTCTCCGGTGAGGCTCAAAACGCCCAGCAGCTCCATGAGCGAATCCAGTCATCGAGTATGGACGCCAAGCTGGAGGCCCTGAAGGACTTGGCCAGCCTCTCCCGGGACGTCACGTTTGCCCAGGAATTTATAAATCTAGATGGCATCTCTCTCCTGACACAGATGGTGGAAAGCGGCACCGAGTAAGCACCTTTTATCTAGACTTCATTCTGGGTATACTTTGCTTGTTCTTAGAATTTCTAGTTTTAAATACCAGAAATTGTCTAGGCTAAGGAAAAAAAATGGCATTTAAGATAGTGTGTGGGGTGTGGTTTGTTAAGGATCACTATGTTCTCCACCCACCAAACTAGTCAGTATCTAACACAGTCTGAAATTTCAGATTTAGAAGGAGAAATATTAGGTCATTATCTCTAAGGGCCTTTCCAACACAAATTATAGTTCTTTAAAATATAAATCCCTCACATCCTTTGCTTATCTGGAAAAAGAATTTTCCTCCCCTGACTCCATTTTTAAAGAAAGTTAGAATACCTCCTTAGATGTCAGAGTCTTAAATCAGGGCTAAATAGCATCCCTAAAGTAATTGTTTTTTTACGTTAACATTTGACTGATCAAATATATGTATTTAGTTATTTACCATTAAGTACAATAAACATTGGGCTTCCCAGGTAGTGCTAGCAGTAAAGAACCCATCTGCCAATGCAGGAGATGTAAAGAGACATGGGTTTGATCCCTGGGTCGGGAAGATCCCCTGGAGGAGGGCACGGCAACCCACTTCAGTATTCTTGCCTAGAGAATCCCCCGTACAGAGGAGCCTGGTGGGCTACAGTCCATAGGGTGGCAAAGAGTTGGACATAGCTAAAGCGATTTAGCATGTATGCACAATAAGCATTTATTAGGTACCCACTGTGTACAAAAAATTGGAAGTCGGGAAAATTTTAAAAGATGTGAATCTTGCCATCCAAAACTTTTTAGAGGCAGAATTCAGTTGAGATGCAGTTCCTCCTGAGGGCTGGGAGTCTAGAGGTTGGGCCAGTTATATCTCATGGAACCTTACAGGAGGGTATCAGTGAATGGGCTTTAAGGAATTTGAGTTCTATCCTGAGCAAGGAAGGAATGGGCATTTCTGATTGAGGAGTTCATCTTCTTAGGGAAAGGTTTGATTCTATGGTGTGATTGTGGAGTCTAAGGAGCTAGATGGACCTAGCTTTTATATGTGTGGACAGATCATTCCCCTGACCACAGAATGACAGCTTAGGGTCCACAGGAAACTGCTTATTTCTATATGGCCAGGTGCTACTGGTAAAGACTATTAGAGTATGCCAATTAGACCTTGGGGGATGCTGAGCCAGCCAACTACATAGTAACATGCCAAATGAATAATCTGCAGAGCTGGGGTAGGTGTTTATTAGGAAAGAAGAAATATCACTGAGAACTGCAGTTTAAACCTGGGTCATTTAAATCTCTCTTCAGTATGTGGTGATTTAAAGAATGACCTGATGACTGTACATAGTAGAAACCTGTCTCAGCCCACTGCCTGCCTTCCTGCCTTCCTTTCTTCCTGTCTCCTCCTACACATGGCATTATTTAGCCTTTGCCATTGGCTAATAAAAGACTCTTTTTTTCTATTTCAAAGAGCATGTTTTATAACAATAGAAATATCCCCTATATTAGAATGTTCTCCAGAGTTTGGAGTTGCAGGGGGGTCTTACTTCACAGACAAGTAGAGAAAACATCTAGGAGTGAATAATGGAAGGAGGGGAAGTCTAATTCAAGAGGACTGTGGATCAGGGTTGCGTGATCTGGAAAGGGTTAGTTGTAGACAATATTATCTATTTTGTTGGTTGTTGTTCAGCTGCTCAGTTGTGTCCGACTCTTTGTGACCTCATGGACTGCAGCATGCCAGGCTTCCCTATCCTTCAAGTCTCCCAGAGCTTGCTCAAATTCATGTCCATTGAGTCAGTGATGCATCCAACTCTCTCCTTATCTATTTTTAAAATGATGACTAAAACTCGGCTTATTAAATTTTTGGCAAACATGGACTTGGAGTAGGACAGGGAATCACAAATCTGGATGTTATCAAAATCCAAAGTGGTTACTGTAAATTGGAGTTGGTGCTTGAAGCAGCAACTTGAAGGGAAGTTGAGTAAGTTTAGCCATCCATGAGGCTCACCCATGGAAAAGGAGAAAGAGGATTCTGTCTGTCGGAAGCTCCAGGCTAGAATCCAGTGAGGAGTGTATCAGATTCCTCACTTCTTGTTACTAGTGGACAGTGGATTGCGAGTTGTGATTACAAACACATTCACTGGTGACTGTGGATGACTTCTTGAGCTTGCCATACATGACAGGCCCTGCTTCCACCCATTACCACTTCTGGTGGGATAGTGAGCCCTGGGAGCTTCTGCCTCCATTATATTTGTAACATGTTGAACAAAAACATAAATGCGTTCCCGCATTTATTGATTTATCTAAATCTCAGCCATTGACATATCAAAAACAATGTACTAGAACCAGTTTCAGTGGAACCTGCTAATCTTAGGTGGTTCTGCCACAGATACCTAAGTATCCACGGGCTTAAGCTATGGCATGTTCAGAATGACATTGTGTCAATACTTCCAGGTTTATTAGAACTGCACTCATAATTACAATTACAATGGTCCATACACTGAAAACCAGAGTGCATGGGATTTGTACCCTAAATAGAGGACTGGAGCTGAGCTCCGGAACCTCTGGAGGTTAACAGTTATACACTTGACAATGAGGAAGAATGCATGCTAGGAGCTTTAATTGTTTAGTTTCTCATTATATTCATTTGCTAAGGCTTCTGTAACAAAATACCACAGAGCAGATGGCTTAAATTACAGAAATTTCTATTCCCATAGTACTGGTGGCTGAAAGTCCACGCTTAAGGAGTTGGCAGGCATGGTTTCTTCTGCAGCTCTCTCTTGAGTTGCTAATGGTCACCTTCTTCCTATAGGGCTTCCCAGATGGCTCTAGTGGTAAATAACCCACCTGCCAATGCAGGAGACTTAAGAGACATGGGTTGATCCCTGGGTCCAGGGAAGATTCCCCCAGAGGAGGGCATGGCAACCCATTCCAGTATTCTTGCTAGAGTATCCTATGGACAGAACAGCCCAGAGGGCTACGGTCGCAAAGAGTTGGACGTGACTGCAGTGCCTTAGCATGCACACCTTCTTCCTATGTCCTTACAAAGTCTTTCCTCTAATCAAAAGCATCCTAGGTGTCTCTTTGTCCAGTTTGCCTCCTCTTACAAGAACACCAGTCAGACCGGATTAGGACCCTAAAGGCCTCATTTTAACTTAATCACCTCTTTAGAGGCTTTATCTCCAAATACTGCCCGATTCTGATCAGGGACAGGATTCAGTATATGAATTTCAGGGGATACAGTTCAGCCCATGACACTCATCGAGGGGACACTACCACTTGTGCTTGAGAGGAGAAAGAGTAAAAACGGATACTATGTATGGCCTTGTCAACATCTGTGCTGTTGCCTTACTCTGTAATTTATCTTGACTTACGGAGTGGCCTACAGAATGAACATTGGGGACAGCAGATCTGAATTATATCACTAGGTTTCACATGTCAATACTGAATTTACTCTACGTGAACCACAGTAATTGAATTCTTTTTTTCACAAAATGTATCATACTCATTCATATTTTAATTATTTATAATCTGTAAGCCATCCCAGTTTGTTATGTGCAACTTGATTGCAGACAGATGAACAGAACTCAAGACCAGATCTGAGTGTGTTCTGGTTTGCATTGTCTCTGATACTTTCCCGTCACACTGTGTTACTGGGAAGGGATGATATCTCTCTGAATGACCTTAGTGTGTGCCCTCATCACCATTTTGCGTATAAGTTCAAAGTCACACTACTCATAGGGAAGGAGTAAAGAGGGCACCGGAGGTATTCAACCTTCCTGCCTTCCTTCTGCAAGGTCTTGCCACTCATGTTAGGAAGCTGCTCATTTGATGAACAGTTATTTTCAGGTCTTTTGCTCAGATGAAAAGGAAAATAGAAGGACCTTTTTGTCATAGAGAAACTCAGCTTCTCAATTAAACTTAAACAAGACTTTAATTAATTAACAGGAAACCTTTGGAATAGAAAGAAGCTGCACAAATTAAATAGATCCTGCAATTTGGAAGGCATTTACTTATGACTCCCGGGCAGACTTCCAGGTGGGAAAGGCAGCAGTTTCCTGAGCAGAACCTGTGGAAATTTTTAGGAAACACTGAAGAAATGTAGCTGGAATTTTTCTTCTTACTTTGAGCTATAATGAGATTCAAAGATTGCTTGCCTGCTTGCCATTACCCAAGGCTGAGCTTTTTAACGTCTCTTTCCAGCTGGTACCAGGAGAGACTACAGGGAAAAAATGAAAACAAAGGAGCAAGAGGCAGTGACACTTTGGCAGAACACAGTGTCTAAAACTTGAATTTCATTTTTCCATTCTTGTATAATTTTGAAATTCCATTCCTAGTTTCAGCTTGAAAGATAGATGTGGAAGCATATACATTTTGGGGGAAACTTGTTTCTGCAGCCTGAGTCAGGAAATGGTATCCATTAAGGAATGGGCAATTATTTTTGTTTTCTGTGTTTTTTTTTTTAAAGGATAGATATTAAAAGATTCTCGGAAATGATATATTTTGTTTCATTTGAAAGAAAAAAAAATGTACCTGCAACTTTAAACCCATTGTAGTGAATAACACTGCTTTTCTTAGGGTTTTAATTAAGCGCTGTGTTCTTTGTCTATGCTGTTGTGCACACACACAATTGGATGGTTTGCTCTGTGCCCTTTTGCTGTTCAACAATCAGAAGAACAGAGGAACATTTCCAAGAATGAAAGGGCAGGATCCTTCTAGTTTCCCACTTGGCAACATGACAGGCAAATTACGCCCTTGGAATATGAGTAAGCAGTAGCACCACCCTGGGCAGAAAAGTTAAGAGTGAAAAAAGTTAAACCCACGTATTTACTAAAAACTCATTTATTTATTGTTTAAAAATAAATGTAAGTAAGCAGAAAGAAACAAATAAGAATCGTTTGTCTTCTGCCTTACCAGAGGCAAATATTTTTAACATCTGGGTGTATATTGTTTCTGTACATTTTTATAGATACACACACACAGAGGCTTACACACACATACACAAGTTTTACAAAAGTAGAATTATAATATTAATGGTCTCTATAATATGCTTGTTGTACTTAACAATAGTGCCATGTCGTTAAATATTATTCCCTTCGTAATTTTTATTATCTGCCTATTTTCTTTTGGAGTATAATTGCTTTACAATGTTATGTTAGTTTCTGCAGTACAACAAAGTGAATCAGCTATATGTATATACATGTATCCCCTCTCTCTTGAGCGTTCTTCCCATCCCCCCATCCCTCCCCTCTAGGTTGTGTCTGCCTATTAATTCACTTTTAAAGCTCTGTTGAAGCACAGTTGGTAAGCAGTGTAATATGATAATTTGAAGGTTAGGCAGAGTGGAATTAACCATTCCCCTATTGTTGGATATTTACTGTTTTGAGGTTTTATTATGATTGTGAACACTCTCTCATCAGCTTTCCTTTCAGCAGAATCTTTGTGAATAATTATTTTATTGAAATAAAATTACTAATTCAGTGGATATGCACCTATTCAAGCTGTTTTAAAATAAGAACAGCCCCATAGCTTGCTGACATGTCCTAATTTGTACTTTACCCTTCCTGTAGGAGTATGTCCATTCCTAACACCCTTGGCAATACTGGGCTGGTGTTTCCTTAGGGATTCTGGCTTTCCTAAGAAAAATAGCAGTGAGGTATCTGAGGAGTTTTCACTAATCTGGGGAATTTACAAGTACTTTTTATTTGCTTAGTTGATGTCATTTCTCCAAAATTTGGCTATACTAGCAACAGTGGAAAGAGTCCCATAGTTATTTTAGATGGGACTCTTTCCCTTAAGTGGACTTCCCTGGTGGCTCAAATGGTAAAGAATTCACCTGCAATGTAGGAAATCTGGGTTCGAATCCTAGGTTGGGAAGATCCCCTGGAGGAGAGCATGGCAACCCACTCCAGTATTCTTCCCTGGAGAATCCCATGGACTGAGGAGCCTGGTGGGCAACAGTCCATGGGGTCACAAAGAGTTGGATACGACTGATTAACTAAGCACGCAGCACAGCAAAGCCCTTAAATAATTGTCTTAAAAACAAACCACATTTGTTGTATAAATTGTCAGTCTCCTCCGCATTCTGTCAAATAGATGACACAGATGAGGATGTTCAGGTGTGTGTATAGCTATGTCTGTTGTTTATATAAATTGTCATTGTTAATACACAAACAGTTTCATACTAAACTTTGAGGATTCAGATCACTTTCTGCTGGCTGGAGTCAGAGTTGTGATTGTGTGTCAGGTGTGGAAATTCAGTGATGATCTAAATTAAGCATCAAAAGGATGTCTTGACCTTGATGTTGCCTGGCACCCACACTTGAGAATAGGTTTCTAGGTTTTATTCATTTAGCTAAGTATGTATTCTTCGAATGCCAGATATTCCTGACAGTGGGTTAGACACAGAATGTGTGTGTTGTTGGGTGGGGAGGGGGAGGACACAGTCATGCATATGACAGTTTGGAACTATGTGTGACCTTTTTTGTCTTCACACAAAAGATAAATTTCTTTTTTGAAAGTGACTTTGCTAAGCTTCACGGACATGGATTATTGGCTCTAACTCAGGCTCTTGCTTCTGAGAATTCAGTGTTTCTTATAAACCGTGGTTGTTGTGGAAGGTCCAGGCCAGGCCAGATTGATCAGGGAATCTCTGCCAGCCGCCAAGCGCAGGTCACACCGTGCGTGTCCTGTACTTCACCTCGGACAGAGGCCACGAGGAGGAGCCAGCGGCTCCCCAGGCCGAACCAGAAAGAAGCAGCTCTGTGTGGTCCGTGGGCCCCAGCTGAGAAGCTGGCTGAGTCTTCCAGCTCCCTCAGTCTGCCTTCCTGGCGCTGCAGGACACTGAGCTCAGGGAGTTTCAACAGGAGCAGCCCTTCTGGGGCCCTGCCAGGAATTTGCATCACAAACGCCAAAGGGGCCGACCTTCTTGGGCTTTGTTGGGGGTTGTGTGACAGAAAATTCCTTATGCTGAAACTCCGCCTTGCCACCACCCCTTTTTGCTTTGTCTCTGTCCATCACTCCTATAATAGAAATAAGAAGGGGTCATACAGCCTGTTTAAAGGAGTGGTTGTCTTCTGCTAGGGAAAGGATGCCACAGCTTGGGCTAAGGTGAGGGGCTTCTGATCACTGTGAAGCATTGTCTTTGGAGAATCATTTGTTCTTCTGATCATGTTTCTTTTAAAGTGGATATATATGGAGACAGAGAGAGAGGGAGAAGGAGAAGGAGAGAAAGAGAGAGAACTTCAGATAAGAAAACAGACATCACAACAAAAACTTCCTCTTCTGCTTATGTTTCTCTGAACCAAGGTGAGGAAGCAGAGAAGTGAGAAACACTGAATTTCTGTCTCTACTCTGGTCAAGAACTTTCTAAAGCCAGAATCTGCTACAGGGGTTAGCACACGCGGACACACACAGACATGAGCATGCTTATATATACCTAACGATGCACAGGCCTGAGGCCAGAAGGTTATTTTGAAAAATTGCATTGATTGCTTTATATATTTCACACACACACACTCACTTCTGACAAGCATTAATTTTGAAGCAGTTCTGTTAAAAGATTAACTAACCCATAGCAAAACATTTTTAGAGTATATTTGAACAGAAATCAGGTAGAATTGGTCAGTGCCAAACTGGAAGTGGTTAGGAACACTCTATCCATAGGAGCTAGCTGGGAAGGGAAGAGTCTCTCACAGAGAAGAAGTGGAAACAAGCAAGGGCCTTGTTAGACTGTTAGTCAAGTCTGGTTGCTTGTCCTTAGGTTTCCATTTCCTAACCTGGAGGCATGTGTAGGTTTCGGGTTTTGGATTGATTATATAGGCAGCCAGAGTATTAGAGCCGCCTCCTCTAAAGGGTAGCTTGTTCAATTGGTTTAACAGTTCCAAACTTAATGGAAAAGTTGCAAGCTCAAGTTTCACCAGTTGTCCTGATTGTGTCCCTTCCAAAGATCTAATCCCAGAGAGCCCCTTGCACCCAGTTGTCCTGCCTTCTCCTAATTGTTGCTGGAAGGGAGACCTTTTCCAGGTCTGGACAGTAGGTGCTTGTCGAACACTCAAAAATGAATTGTTCTAGGAGACACAGTACTGACAAAATAAAAGAAAAAAGATTTATTGGGAAGGGGTGCCTGGACAGAGAGCAGCAAGGTGGTACAGGAACCCAGAATAACTGCTCTGCCTTGTGGACCACAGTCTCAGGTTTTACGGTTATGCATAGTTTCTGGGTTGTCTCTGGACAATCATCTTGCTTGTGCCCATATTTGGTCTGACTCAGCACACTTCCTGGTTGTGCGTGCAGTCTCTCAGCCAAGATGGATTCCAGCAAGGATTCAGGAGGTTGGTAGGACATATGGATTGGCTTCTCCACCCTCCTTTGGGCCCCTCCTGAATTCTCCTGGTTAGTTTTTGGTGGCAGCACTTTCTTCTTTATTGGGACCTCCTGTGGCCAGACAACTCATGTTAAGTTTCAATCACTGGTTCCCTAGTATAATCTCTTGCAGTCTGGAGCTATTCCTTAATCTTTCTTTTTCTCTCATGGCTTTGACACTTTCAAGATCATAGGTCAGCCATCTTTAGAATATTCTCCAATTGAGGTTTATTAAAAAGTAGTTAATTAAAAGGTAATTATCTGGGAAAGGTAAAAGCATGGCTTTCATACAGATATAAAATTGAGCATATGTTACAAGAATGCATGTTATTCATTTGATATGAGGGAACTGGGCAGATGTTTTCACCAGTTCAAAGGAAGAGTCGAAGAGTCGAAGGACACAAATTTGCATGAAACAGAGGAATGTTGAATTGCAAATAGAGACAAAACTAGTTTTTCACCTGCAGGGAAGAAGTCAGTCAATTCACCACTAGACAAAATTGTGGACACTAATTTCCCTCTGAAACATAAATTCTCTTTTTCTATAGGTTTATCCAGTGTTTTCTTGTTTTAGAAAACGTATGTCTTTGGCCAGAATACCACAAATGCTTGTGTTTGTTTCTTTGCATCCTATTAATGGCACATGATATCTTTGTCTTATTATTGCTGTTCACTTTGACCACTTGTTAAGATAGTGCCTTCCAAGTATCTCCCAGTAATGCTTTTTACCCCTTTTGTAAATAATTAAGAGAGAATCTTGAGTAGTTACCCATGGGAAATGGAAAGTGGTACAAATCAGATTTATATATATTTCCCCTAGAGATTTAGTTCTTAACAGTACTAGCACACTACCTTTAAAGCAGTGTAGGCCCATTTGTTCTTGTTTTATTCCCTGAGCTGTAACTCATCACCATTATTATTTATCTTGAGGCTCAGTGTGTCCCCAGTATGGCTTTGGAAACTTCTTCAAGCTGTCTTCTGTGCCTACCTTGTTTCTCATTATTCTTTGAGCATTTCTTTACTTTTTGGCTCAACAAAATGTGCTGGGCTTTTCTTGGTCTTTTCTTGCCCCAATCCTGGCCAAAGTCACTTCTCCAAGGAGTCTCAGTTCCTTTTAGTGGAGGGTAGTGTTTGGCTCTTGCGAAAGGGCCCAAACTCTGCTCAGGCTTGCCTCTCCATGGCCACCTACTTCTTTTACTCTGCCCATGGCAATTTGAAGGAGAAGAAAAGGAAGCTAATATAGATCTGGATGAAAAATATCCTTCAGCCATCTCAGCTAAAAAAGGACATTAGAGCCATCAAACCATAAACTACTGCAGCTGCACCTCCTCCCTATGCAGATTCCTGATGGAAAAAGCAGGATACTGGCCCTAGATAGCTAAGTGAAGGGAGAGTCGCCCAGTCACGTCCAACTCTTTGCGACCCCATGGACTGTGTAGCCCACCAGGCTCCTCTGCCCATGGGATTTCCCAAGCAAGAACACAGGAATGGGTTGCCATTTCCTTCTCTAGATAGTTAAGGTGCCTATCAAAGGAATGATTGCAATGAGCCCAGACTCTTACATCTTCTAGTGCTTAGAAAAGCACTAAATCCACTAGCTTAAGAAGTCTGATTTGTCTTTAACAGTAATCTTCATGTTCGGACTACTGGTTTTTGTTGAAAAAATTCCTTTGGATACTGATTCTTCCCTTAAGGCCTTGGAGCAGTCCCTCAGAAACAATCTTGAGAGGCTATACTACAGGCTTAAGTCCAAGTCCTTCAAATAGAACAAAATCCTCAACTTTTAGGTAGTGCATTTGTTCAATGTATATAATATATTATTTAATTAATTGTATATGTTATTTATTGATAAAGCTAAGTAAAAGAGGAGAAAGAGGGGAGGAAGAGGAAGATTACATACATTTTTAACTCCCTAGTTTTATCAAATACTAGATCTGATCACCTCATGGTCATTTGGGTTTCTGAAGTGGTTACATTTACATTTATGTGGTTGAAATGTGAAATTAACTTCTTCTGAATTGAATACCTACTTTGCAGGTGCCTGATGGTATAGTTAGTAGCTGAGTTACAGAGCCAGCCTTTGCCTTCATGGTGCTGGAAGGGCTGTGAGATGTCCTAAGTCAAATGCCTGGTGTATTCTCAGCACTGCGGACATGGGTGCCACACTCAGTCCAGTCAAGGAGGGGAAATCAGAGGTCAGGGAGGCTTCACAGAGGAGCCTGGAATGAATGTGGGGTAGGGTTTAGCTAGTCTGACAAGGAGGGGAAGGGTAGTCCCCCAACTGAGGGAAGAACACACTTAATGCCAGAGAGATTTGGCAGGCTTGAGGAGTGGGAAGTGGTTTGATAAGGATAGAATCACTTATTACCTAATTTTTTGACCTAATCTTTAGTATTTTAAGAAGCATAAGTGTCCTATTTTGCGGACAAGTTTAGTCGATTGTGTACTTTTTTTGCAGGCTATGATCCTTGAGGTCCAGCTGTCATCCAAGATTACTGCACTGTCTCATAAAGTCTTCCTTTAGAAGAAGCATTTTTTTTCCTCTAAGAAAAAAGGAAGTAGAATTAGTGGGCATTTTACCAAAGAAAGATAATCAACTATTTCTCTCCTGTTGAGCATATATTTAAGAACAACTGGATTAAGGATTTGTGGCTCTACTTTTTCATTGAAAATATGCTCCCCCTTATTTCTAGTGATGTCCCCCTTAGTTGAATATATACTCATTCTGAGCCAAGGGAGTGTTTTTGTTGCCTTTGTGTACATGCTCAGTCACTAAGTTGTGTCTGATTCTTTGCAATCCCATAGGCTATAGCCTGCCAGGCTCCTCTGCCAATGAGATTTTTCAGGCAACATACTGGAGTGGGTTGCCATTTCCTCCTTCAGGGGATCTTCCTGACCCTGGGATCAAACCCCCATTGTCTCTAGTGGCCCCTGCATTGCACGTGGATTCTTTACCACTGAGCCACCTGGGAAGCCCCCTTTGTTGCCTTTATTCAAAAGTAAATGCATTAGCTTGGTTATAGTAGTTAATCCCTATTTTTGATTGTTTTGTGTCATTAATAAACACAAATTTATTACTTGGAGAAATGTTTTGAAATGAATTAAGTGCCCTTAATGGCTGTTAAACCTATCATATAGCTCATTCTGGGCTTTCTTCATGATATGTAATTTGTGTAAAATCCATTGCTGTCATGCATGCACCTTACATGGTTGTTTTTGAATTTTACAGACGATACCAGAAATTGCAGAAGATCATGAAGCCTTGGTAAGAATTTCTGATCTGTTGGTATAGATGATGTAATACTTTCTTCTTCTCTGAATAATTAAACTCTGTTCTCTGACTGATTGTGTAACTATGTGTCTAGATATTTTGAGTGGTTCTTTTTTTTTTTTTTTGCTTTCTTTTTGATGTTCTTATAAACAGGTTCTTAAAAAAAATTATTTCCCTTTTCTTTTTGCTTTGTGGTAGAGTGTTTTATGTTTGTAACCACAGAATGATCACATCAGGATTGCTACCCTTCTCTTGGAGCAAGGCTAGGCATAATTTTATGTATTACTTTAAACAAAACCTTTCTTTTTTGTGGCCTATGTAATGTTCAAAGTCAAAAATCTTTGATTTTCTTCAATGACGTGGTAAGAAAAAGATCCACATAAAAATATTGAAGATTGAAGTATGGAAGGAAAATTATTTACTTTCAGTCTGAGAAAATGTTCAGTCACCCATATATTTGTGAATTGCATGCTAATTGTGTCTGGAGATCTCAAAACTTCTTTCTTAGAGTATTCCCTCCTCAGTGCCTTTATTATTCACGAAACAAGAGGAGTCAAAATAGGATCTTATAAACTCTCTGTAATAGGCTGAACGAAATTCCATTTTGCCCAGTTGTTAAGCATGCAGTTTCAGCTTGAGAAGGAAGATTGAACAGCATCTGAAAATGTGCACCTTATTTTTAAGCCTCCAGAGAAAATGCTGAACAGTGTAATAATGGTCTCTAAGCTTTCATGTTCCCTTACTCCTCCCACTAGAAAAAGTATTAGTTACAGGAATTTTCAGTCATTAAATTCTAATAAGATAGAAACATTGAATTTTTAGGATAAAGCTCCTTAAATCTAATTTTGATATATATTTTAATACAGTAGAAACGCTTAATGGTAATGATAATAGAAACACATCTTTTGTTGAGAATTTACTCTGTCCTGGGCACTGTCTCAATGTTTAAATGTTTACACTTTGTTACTTCTAATTCACACTTCTATCCACAACACAAGATGAGTAAAATTAGCATTATTTCCTTGATGCAGAAGTTAAAGTGAGGTGGTATTGGGATTCAAACTGGTTATTTGTTCTCTAATAACCTAATACAATTAGTTAATGTAAAATTTTGGACTCCAGCCAAAATAACTTCTTAAAATTTATCTGTCAGCAGTTTTAATCTTTTGGTATATAGGGGCATTGCAAGTGTGAATCATGATTTTTATTTATGATGGACAAAGTCAATGCTCAGGATCCTGGTTCTGGTAATGGCAAAGTAGCCTAATCAGACTAAGGACCATAGATAACAATTATGACCTCTATACAAAACATTGCAAACAAAAACATCTAAAAACAAAAGTATTTAAGGAACTAGATAGCAACTGAAACAGAGAGAAAGAAGTAAGTCAGTCTTTGAGAGAACAAATTGGCTCTAGATGAGATTTGTGTGTTTACAGCTTTTTGCCTGAGGATCCCTGCTCATCCAGGTAGCATGCGTTCTGCATGTGTGCGAAGTCACTTCAGTCGTGTCCGACTGTGTGCCTGCTATGGACTGTAGTCTGCTAGGCTCCTCTGTCCGTGGTGATTCTCCAGGCAAGAATACTGGAGTGGGTTCCCATGCCCTCCTCCAGGGCATCTTCCCGAACCAGAGATTGACCCCACATGCCTATGTTTCCTGAGTTGACAGGCAGTTTCTTTACCACTAGTGCAACCTGGGAAGCCCCATCCAGGGATCATGGAGTGATAAAACCCCTCAATCTTAATGTTACTGGTGGTACATGCCTCCTCTGTCCATGTGACATAATTTGGGGCTGTCAGGCAACTAGATAATTAAGGAAAATCCATGAGAGAAAGGAGGCTCAGAGAATATGAAACCATCATGAATATATATGAATTCTGCCCAAATCACTGATCACTGAAGTGTGAATGTACATGTGTGTATGTGAACCCCAAAGGGTATTCAGATTTTTTGTTTCCTCGTGGGTCAGTTTTGATGTGTCAGTTTAGTCCCCTGAACAGCTAGTGCTGAGATGGAGTAAGGAGAGTAAGAGGTTTACTGGAGGATGGGTGGTACTTTGTGGCACAAAGTGAGGTTGGCTATGAATACCGTTCAGATGGTGAGGTAGAGCTAATGCCTGTGAAAGGAAGAAGCAAACAGGAAGCAGATGTAGCTCTGACAGTCCCAGCTCAGTATAAATACAGACTGTTAGACGGCTTACACAATGAAAATTGGTTACACTGGTGAGCTTTATTATGCACATGCAGAAGAAATACTCAGTCTACACATATGGTTTCAGAAAAGAGAGATGGTGGGGAAAAGTTCCCAATCATTTTATGAGGCCTGTGAGGCCAGTATCACTCTGATAACAAAACCTGACAAAGCTAACTTAGGAAATAAAAATTATAGGCCACCTAATGAACAAAGGAACAAAACTCCCCAGAAACATATGAACAAATGTAATCAAGCAAGATATAAAGAAGATTTGTGGCAACAAAGATTTATCTCAGAAGTTTAACATCTGAAAATCAGTCACCATGATTTAGAAAAATAAAGGAGAAAACTTAAACAGAAAAACCACCTTTATAGATACAGAAAATAGATAACAGATACAGAAAAAGCATTTCATAGTATCCAACACTCATTCATAAGTATTCTCAGCAATCTGAGAATAGAGGGAACTTCTTCAACCTGATAAAGACTAAAGTGAAGAGGAGCTAAAAAGCCTCTTGATGAAAGTGAAAGAGGAGATTGAAAAAGTTGGCTTAAAACTCAACATTCCGAAAACAAAGATCATGGCATCTGGTCCCATCACTTCATGGGAAATAGATGGGGAAACAGTGGAAACAGTGTCAGACTTTATTTTTTTGGGCTCCAAAATCACTGCAGATGGTGACTGCAGCCATGAAATTAAAAGATGCTTACTCCTTGGAAGAAAAGTTATGACCAACCTAGATAGCATATTCAAAAGCAGAGACATTACTTTGCCGACTAAGGTCCATCTAGTCAAGGCTATGGGTTTTCCTGTGGTCATGTATGGATGTGAGAGTTGGACTGTGAAGAAGGCTGAGTGTCAAAGAATTGATGCTTTTGAATTGTGGTGTTGGAGAAGACTCTTGAGAGTCCCTTGGACTGCAAGGAGATCCAACCAGTCCATTCTGAAGGAGATCAGCCCTGGGATTTCTTTGGAAGGAATGATGCTGAAGCTGAAGCTCCAGTACTTTGGCCACCTCATGCGAAGAGTTGACTCATTGGAAAAGACTCTGATGCTGGGAGGGATTAGGGGCAGGAGGAGAAGGGGACGACTGAGGATGAGATGGCTGGATGGCATCACTGACTCTATGGATGTGAGTCTGAGTGAACTCTGGGAGATGGTGATGGACAGGGAGGCCTGGCATGCTGTAATTCATGGGGCCGCAAAGAGTCGGACATGACTGAGCAACTGAACTGAACTGAACTGAAAAAAAAAAAAAAAAAAGCATTATACTTAATGTTGGACGATGAATCCCTACTCTTCCCACTAAAGACTGGGAATAAGACAAATATATTCACTTTTTGCACTTCTGATCAACATTGTACTATAGTTGTTAGCCTTAGCAATAAGTCAACATAGAAATAAAAGGTCGGAAAGGAAGAAATAGGGGCTTCCCTGGAGGCTTAATGGTAATGGTAAAGAATCTGCCTGCCAGTGCAGGAGACACGGGTTCCACCCTTGATCTGGGAAGATCCCACATGCCAAGGAGCAGCGAATCCTGCGTGTCACAACTATTGGACCTGTGCTCTCGAGCCCATGAGCTTAAACTGCTGAGAGCTATGCGCCGCAGAGCCTGCACTCTGCAGCAAAAGAAGCCACTGCAATTGAAACTAGAGAGTAGCCCCACTTGCCACAACTAGAGAAAGCAGCGCAGCAATGAAGATGGAGCACAACCCCAAATAAATGAATTTTTAAAGATACTCATATTAAAAAAAAGAAGTGAAATCAACTTTATTCATAGAAATCCTAAGGCATCTACAAAGAAATGGCTTGATCTCATAACTGAAATTATCAAAGTTTCAGAATATAACATTAGTATGTAAAAGGGATATATTTTTATACTTTAATAGCAAATAACTGAAACATGAAATTTTATAATTTCCATTTACATATGTCAGAAATGATAAAGTTCTTAGGAATTAATTTTAACAGGAGACATCAATACCTGTTGTCTAAAAAATAAAAAATATTGCTGCAAGAAATTAATGAAGACCCAAATAAGTAGAGAATACAGCATTTTATGGATTGGAAGACGCAGTATTGTTAAGATAGCAATTCTCCCCAAATTAGGTTTAATGCAATACAGTTTTTAAAAAAGAAATTACAAGCCAATCCTAAAAGCTTAAAGGAAATGCACTGGACCTAGAAGAGCCAAAACAATCTTGAAAAACCCATAAAAATCTATAAAGTTGGAAGATTTCATTAACGACTTAAAGACTTCCTACAAAGTCAGTAATTAACATACTGTGATATTGATATAAAAGGATAGACAGATCTATAGAATAGAATAAAGAGTCTAACATTTATCCACAGCTAAATTTTCAACAAAGGAGCTGAAAGAATGTATGTTAATATATCATGCTATGATTCTAAAGGGAATGTCCAATGGGGAAGTTTAGAAATCCATACATTTCTGTGTCTGTAAGTTTTACCACAAAAATAAAATACTTGGAAAAACTCAACAGGCAGGGTAGAACAAAGTTATATCATTAACTTTGGCAATTAGGGATATATTCAGTATGATTTATTAATAACTTTAAAAGTGGTCTTTATTTTCATCTTTTCTCTGCTTCTCTCTTGGGCATGGCACCCAATGAAGACATTTGGAAGTACTATTTGATAAAACTAACAGCATAAAATTTAAATGCTTTGAGATTGGCTGAATTTTCTTGGAAAGAAGATGGTCTCTACTGAATTGATGAGAAACATTTATTTGAATCATTCCAGCACACATGGTGTGTTGGCTGTGACATGGCTCTCGACCAGCATGTAAAGTTTGTAGTCAGCTTAATCTGTGGCAGCCAGGACTGCAAAATCTTTAGCTTAGCACTTTATAAAAAAACAAATAAACTAAACAAATAAAAATGCTCCCCTCATGTGCCATGTGGTTGCTTTATATCTGTAATCCTTTAGCCTTGATCTTCTGAACCCAGCACTGATATCAGAGACAGGATCTTGGCTCTTGCCTTTCCTCTTTGGAACCTGAATCACTCCTCCAGCAGTGGAAATAAACATCTGTGTCAGGGTTCAATAAGAGCTTTTGTAGCTGCCTCAGTTGAGATGAGGTGAGTGAGTCCCTTGATTTGGAAGGTAATAACATTTTAGCACTGCCATCCTTTCCTTGCAACTGAGGATTTAAAGTTGAATTTTGAAAAACATCTCCCATGGAAAGGTAGTATGCCATCTAGCAACCAGTTATAATGAATTATATATGTCATATATATAGTATTATAATATATACATATTCTATATAATCATATATATGTATATATCATATAATAGATAAAATATGCTATTACACATATATATTATATGTACACACTATATAAGATATACATTATATATACAATATATTGTATCATATATAATGTGTATGTATAAATATATCTAATAACATATTTTGTATATTATATAAGATACATATACATACATATGATTATATAGCACATGTATGTCTAGTAACATTAATCCGTAGAGTTTATAATTACATGTGTGTGTGTTCAGTCATTTGGTTGTGTCCAACTCTTTGCAACCCTATGGACACTAACCCACCAGGCTTCTCTGTCCGTGGAAATTTCAAGGCAAGAATACTGGAGTGGGTTGCCAGTTCCTCCTGCAGGAGATCAGCCTGATTCAGGGATTGAATCCACACCTCCTGCGTCTCCTGCATTATAAGTGGATTTTTTACAGCTGAGCCACTGGGAAAGCCCCCTTATAATTATATATGTGGCTCAGATAGTAAAGAATCCTCCTGCCAGGGCAGGAGATACAAGAGACTTGGGTTCGATCTCTAGGTTAGGAAGATTCCCTTGAGAAGGGAACAGCATGCCACTCCAATATTCTTGACTGGAGAATTCCATGGACAGAAAAGCCTAGCAGGCTATAGTTCATGGGGTCGCAAAGAGTCAGACACAACTGAGTGACTAACACTTTCACTTTCACAAATATGGAAAGTGTTATTAGATAATAATTATATAAGAATAAATTGAGGAAATAGCAACCCACTCCAGTATTCTTGCCTGGATAATCCCACAGACAGAGGAGCCTGGCAAGGTCACAAGAGTAGGACACTCTTGAGTGACTCAGCACACATAATATAACATCTACATAAAACTTTTTTGGACCAAGAGAGTGATCCTTGCTCTGGACACCTTGGTGTGTGATGTAAAGAAACTTCTCTCACTTCTCAACCATTGACACTAACTGGTGATTGCCAAGCACAGAAAGCCCTAGCTGTAGTCTCAGAAACAGGCTCCAGTTCCAACCATGGAGATGAAACACTAGTTCCCCAAAGCAACTTGGAGATTTGGAAACCAAATAATACTGTTTCTCTTTTTCTGCATCTTTTGCCCCAGGTCCTGGGAGCCTGTCTGAGGAGTCTGTAGGCAGAGTTCTGAGGCATTTGAGGAAGAGGGAGTATCCCAAGATGTCACTGAGGCCATTTGGATTATGAGTCCATTGAGCGAGGAACAGAGTTATGTTGCCTTCAGATAATTAGAGCGCATAAGTACAATTTATCTTTTGCTTTTAAAGCAGTTAATGAAGACTGATACTGTCTTTAGTCCAAGATACAGGGAATATAAAGAAGAGTTTGTTTCTAGCCATGTGTTACTCCTTTTTCTGTTTCCATTGATTTCTCTTAGTGACAACACCAAGGCAATGATTTTATACTGCATGGAACCTATGAATGCCATCCTCCAATGTCATGTACATTTTTTACCAGTTGAGGTCTTTCAGCATGCCAGGTGTAAAGAAATGCAAACCATTCATTATCAGTTTTGCATGTATGTGTGTGCTCAGCCGTGTCTGATTCTTTGCAAACCCATGAACTATAGCCCGCCAGGCTCCCCTGTCCATGGAATTTTCCAGGAAAGAATACTGGAGCGCATTACCATTTCCGACTCCAGGTTCATTATCATTTAGTGTTTCTTTTTTTTTTCCTTTTTTTTGAGTAAAAAAATTGTTAATATTGTTTGTGTGTGTGTGTTAGTTGCTCAGTCACATCCGACTCTTTGTGACCCCTTGGACTGTAGCCCTCCAGGCTCCTCTCTCCATAGGGATTCTTGGGGCAAGAATACTGGAGTGAGTTGCCATATCCTTCTCCAGGGGCTCTTCCTGACCCAGGCATTGAACTGCAGGCAGATACTTTACTGTCTGAGCCACAAGGGAAGTTAGTTAATATTTTTTACCACTAATAATACAACAAAGTAATAAATTACATAATATTGTTCACTAAAAATTCTATACATAATTATGTACTGTTTTCACAGTGAACTAATATCTAATAATCTGTTAATAAATCTTACTAATTGATTTTATTTCCTGGCTCTCTTATTTTCCTGCAGAAATTTCCTTTTTTTTTTGTGCAAGCTAGTGTTTAGATTTTCTTATGACTTGTTGTAGGAAGAGTCATTCTGGAATTTTTCTATAACCTTTCTTACTTGTCCTTTTAATCCATTTTCCACCTATCTACTTTTTTTGTTTTCTTAAAGTAAGCTTCAGTTTTCTGGTTTGGAATTTCTTTTTGGGGCATGATTCTCTGATGCCACCTAGGGGGAACCTGTAATATGGGGATTGCTTGTCTGTGACTCAGAAAAGTCTTTTTAAAATATATGCTGCTTTTTTTTTTATCTGATTTGAAAGGTTTGGCTTTCCTTGCATTTTTTTTTTTTCTGGTTCCAAGGACAGAGAATTCTTGTCACAATGAAGACAGATATTTGAAAATCATGAGCTTCGTGTACCTTTTTAAAATACTTCTTTGCATAATGATAATAACTAATATTCCTATGCTGCCTTCCAAGTGTTATACACAGCTCAGAGGGCTGTAAATGTGGTAACTCCTTTTATTTCCCCAGGAATTCTCTGAGCAAAGTATCACCACCACTAGCAGCATCATTGTCATCCTCTGTTTTAAAAAATGAGGAAACTTGGGGCACAGAATATGTCAGTGACTTGTCCACTTACAGCTGTCCACCTCTGCTGTCTGACTCCAGAAACCACCCACTGAACCACTTCCATCTAGCATATCTCATCCCCTCTGGTGTCTGGTACCTTTGGATCACAGTCCTTGCCTGAGGGTCACTTCCTCTCTTGTAGATTCTTTTCAGCATCACAGCTTCTGAGATGATGCAAGATTTCCAAGGTCCTCCATGGAGGCCAGGCTGAGGACACTGGGAAGAAGGGGAATTGCAAAGGTGTTTTAAAAGTAATAGGAGCCAGTTTTCTATTCTGTTCATTGAAAATGAATGGGAAGACTCTATCTAAACACTTCATGAAACTCTGTAAAATAGCAATCTAATATACAGGAATCTACAGATTAAAAATCTGAACTACTAAATTTATTTTTAAAAAATCAAGCATATGAATCAGTATGGTTGTATACAGTCTGGAGATTCTGATGGGCGTAATTTAGTGTACCTGAAGAGACAAAGCTTACCTTGAGAATTTAAAGTTAATACTATTATGGTGATAATTTGCAGTAGAGGTGAGTTTCTATAAAAGATTCTCAAAGTTGTTTTGAAAGCACTAGAAACCAGGTTGTTGTCTGGTAAGGGGTATGGGTGGAGCTATTATAGAAGACATTCTTTTACCTGAGTTTGCCTGATCTGTTTAAATTTCTAACTCATTCATGAGACACTTCCTACAGCTTTTGAATCACAGCAAGTCAATGGCCAGCAAATCATTATTATATATAATATTCTAGAAAGGTATTCTATAAAGCCTGTTAACTAAAGTTAAAATGCTGGACAGTGTAACATAGAAATTAATATGATTACTTACATATATGTTTGTATCTATGAGTGTGTGTATGTGTGTAAATGCACTCATCAAACACATACACACACACACACACACACACACACACCCCCCAGGTATATATGGGCCACATGAATCTTTTGCAAAGTGCTCATACTTTTAATAGAATTATTTATAACCTTCCCTGTTGGATACCCAGAGATAATAAGAGAAGCATGTTGCCCTCTTCCTAATATTTGTTTGCTGAGGAGCTTTTTTAAGCTATCATTTTCTGAATGCTTATATGCTGCATTTTATTCGGTGCTCTACCAGCAGCCCTGTGATGAAACAGATTTTAAGTTTTCAGTGGGGAAGATGATGGCTTAGAGAATTTTAGGGACCCGCTCAGGGGCAACATAGCTCACCTGAGTGAGACTGTGATTCCAGGTCTGTCCCCCAGAGGCCCTGGCTTCTCACTGTGAAGCTACCTGCCTCCTTCCTACTGAGCCACGTGTGTAGGACCTTGTCTGTGGCCCAGCTGCTTATCCCAGTGATCTTGTACAGTTCTGCTTGTATTCATCTTCTAAAGCTCTCTCACTCCCATCTCTCCTTGTGCTGAACTGCTGGGCCCATCACCCTCATGCCTCCTTGTGTTTTCCAGCTTCGGAGACATGCTGTCCTTCACCCTGACGGCCTTTGTGGAACTGATGGACCATGGAATAGTGTCCTGGGATACATTTTCGGTGGCATTCATTAAGAAGGTAATTCAGATTGTGCTTCCCAAGCTCAAACCACTACTTTTTGTAAGATATTTTTCTATGCTTATCGCAAAGTTGTTTCCTTTTGTTCTTTTTGATAGTATTATATATATGGTGGTCTGAGGGCCTAAATTCTATATAAAAATGACATTTTCTCCCCAGCGGGATCATAAAGGCGGTACAAGAGAGCCCATAGTTGAGGGAAGTCAAGGTGATATGTTAAAACCCCTCTTCTGGATTAAGCCCTAACTAGAGTTCCTAGTATCTTTTCTGAACCTTCTCTCCTCAACTAGGTGTTCAGGAGAAGGGGAAGAGGCAGAATATGTTGACTGCTACATGACTGGGTCTGAAGCAGAAACCTAAGAGGAAAAGGGGTGCTTGGGTCCATGCCTCGTAGGCAGAGTAAGCCTGCTCACGCGTGGTCTTGTAGTAAGTTGTCTCTGGGATCAGCTAGTTCAGTTGGCTCCTACTGTCCTTAGGAGGAAGCTAGCCAAGGGGCAGGCGAAGGTGGACCTGGTGTGAGGAGAGAGAGCAGAAGAGCCCCCCACCATTCCTAGCAGGTGAATAGTAATACAAACACATCTGCAAATTTACAATTCTCTTTCCAGTCTTCTAACCAAAATGAATAGCCTTGACTTTTCAACTGTTACACATAGTAGTAAATCAAGAGTCATCCTTATTAATTTGTGAACTTATTTTTCCTCTCTTTGTATTTGTGAAATGGTTTCTAAATGTATTGGTATCTTTCTTTCTGCTGTTACTGGGAATGAAGAGATATTTGGAATTCATATATTTATCTTATAGGTCTAGGTTCCTGGGAAGAGTGGTCTAAAATAAAGAATTTCAAGAGTCTTTGTGAAAGCTAGAAAATAAAAACAAAATCCAGGATGAGTCACTTGAGTTTTTAAGAGCTTTTATTTTGAAATCATGGTAAATGTATAGAAAATTTGCAAAAAAAAAAAAAGTACAAAATGTTCCAAGTGACCTTCAACCAACTTCCTTAATGTTAACATTTTGCATAATAACAGTATTATCAAGACTAGGGAATTAACAGTGCTACAATGCTATCACTATTAATTGACTTCACCAGTTTTTCTCTGGTTAAGGACTCAAGACTGCATTTAGTTATCATGTCTCCTTGGTGTCTTCCAATATGATCGTTCCTCAGTTTTTCCTTGTCTTTCATGACTGACAGTTTTGAAGAATACTGGTCAGTTATTTTGTAGAATGTCCCTCAGTTTGGGTTTGTTTGATATTTCCCTTAAATCAAGGTTGTGCATTTTTGGCAAGAATGTCAGAGAAGTAATGTGCCCTTTTTAGAGGATTGCATTAGAATGTGTGATGTTGATATCTCTTATTAATAGTGACCTTGATTATGTGGTTGAGACCCAGCAGCTACCACTGGGTCTCCCCACTCTGAAGTTACATCTTTTCCTTTTGAAGTTAATCAGTATCTGGAGGGAGTTACTGCCTTAAACTGAAGAGCATAGGAGAGCCCTTAGTCTGTCGAATGAGGATGTTTGGAATGGAAGTCTCACAGATTGAATACCTGAATGCTGTCATCTATTTATTTCAGACAAGAACTGTTTGGGAACCCAAGGTCTTCTTGATGTACCTCTGAATCCTTTTTTATTACATAAGGGCATAAAGACAAAAAAAAAATGAGTAATAAGAACTTCCCTGGTATCTCAGATGGTATAGCATTTGTCTACAGTGCGGGAGACCTGGGGTTGATCCCTGGGTTGGGAAGTTCCCTGGAGAAAGAAATGGCAACCCACTCCAATACTCTTGCTTAGAAAATTTCATGGACAGAGGAGCCTGGTATCCATGGGGTCGCAAAGAGTCATAAACAACTGAGTGACTTCACTTCTTCACTTTTAAGAAAACACACAAAGAAGGATGAAGCCTCTTTTTGCCTGTATTTGTCAGTGGCATAAATTGCTTAGAAAAAAAGAAAAGGAGAGAGAGAGAGAGAAATGAGTGTAGAAGAGAAAGCCAAGGTAATCCGGACGTGTTAGGAAGTACTCTCCTTTGGTGGTGGCAGGTAATGCATATAAGCATTAGGTTTTAAATGCAGAGGAAAAAATTACTGTATTTTGTCTATCCACGATAAAAGTTCTAGAGAAATGGAGTATTACTTACCCATAAAAGAGTGAAATATAGCCATTTGCAGCAACATGGGTGAGCCTAGAGATTATCATACTAAGTGAATAAGTCAGACAGAAAAAGACAAATATTATATGATATTACTTACATGTAGAATCTAAAAAGTAATACAAATGAATGTATTTACAAAACAGAAACAGTCTTGTAGAGATGGAAAACAAATTTATGGTTACCAAAGGGGAAAGAGGAGAGGGATAAAGTAGGAGTATGGGATTAACAGATACACACTACTATATATAAAATAGGTAAACAATAGGAATTTACTATATAGTGCAAGGAACTATATTCAATATCTTCTAGTAACCTTTAATGGAAAAGTATCTGAAAAAGAAAAAATATGTCTGTGTATATATATATATACACGGACCTCCCAGGTGGGACAGTGGTGAAGAATTCTCCTGCCAGTGCAGGAGATGAGAGTTCAATCCCTCTGTCAGGAAGAGCCCTTGGAGAAGGAAATGAAAATCTCCTCCAGTATTCTTGCCTGGAGAAACCCATAGACAGAGAAGTCTGGAGGTCTGTAGTCAATGGGATCGCAGTCGGACTTGATTGAGATATTGAGCACCCACACATGCACGTAAATACATATACGTATAAAACTGAATGACTTTCCTAATACAACACTGTAACTCAACTATATTTCCAATTAAAAAGAAAAAGTTCTAGGGAGGCAACTTTAAATCTGAAGACACTGGGTTTTGCAGACATTTTTTATACTTAACATTTTTAATTCATTCTGAATTTATGGTGGGCTTTTCTTTTCTACTTTCAAATTGCTTTGCTTTTCTGATATTAGAGCCTCTTTTGCTATAAAAACAATGCTGTTCTCAATGTGAATTCCTTGAAATTAGGTTGTGCTTTCAGCAACATTATCTCTTGATTCCTGTAGCAGTCCTTTGCAGAAGAGAGCAGTAAGTGTGTATTCCTGGTCAGGAGGGGAAGACACAGAGGCTTGGGGAGGTAGAGTGAGGTTATGTGTAGAGAGTGGGGTGTCATTGGTCCCCATTTCAGGGCTCCCTCCCACATCAGCATGCACCTGCACTTTAGATGTTGGAGAGAAGAGATTCTGAAGGACAGAGGACAGACTTGTTGAAACAGCATTGCCTCTTGTTCAGCCCTCCCTGACCTCACTGGGGCAGAATTAACTGATTTCTTCTGCTCTCCATTCTCCTTGAATCTTGTACATGCCCCTGTTCCATCACTTATCACTCTCCTGTGAATTTTTTGTTCTTTTGATTGGCTCTCCCAAGACCATGAGTCCAAGAAAGCCAGGATGGAACCATGGCTTTCTTCTGGCCTCTCTCCTCAGGGCGTGGCATAGAGTCAGCCCTTAATACATTTCTGTGAAAATGAGTAAATGAAATTTGTTTTGGAAGTATTTTTCTACACTCTAAAACTTGAAGAAAAAAAAGAATACAGTGCCATCATATTTTAAATATATTTCAAGTAAAATTTCAGCCATGAATGGAAAGGAATTACAAAGGTAGCTTTCTTTAAATCGGTGATGCAGTTAGAGAGAATGACAATAATCTAATTTTCTAACTGCTTATGAAAATGGTTTTTGCTCACTGAAATTAACCAAAAACTCATATTAGATTCAAGGAAGCAAAGACTAGCAGTCTTGGCAGTTTAAATTAAACACTGATTATTTTTCAGAAGACAACATGTTGATAATGTATTCCATCCTTATTCTTAGCCATTCTATTTCCTTTGCATTGCTACTTTGAGCTCCACTCCTTATGTGAATTTAAAAAGTGGTCATCAGAAAATGACTTTATAATGGAAAGTTTTTGTAAGGTTATCTTTTTATTCATTAGCTGGATCAAATTCAGCACTTTGACAACCCAGGAATTGTATACAGGCAACTGTCTTTTAAATGGAGCTTTATCTAGACAAAAATCAGCTAGGAAATGTGCTGACAAAAGATGCTTATCTCTGTGGTCCAGACTTGGCTTCCTATTAATGCCAAATTCATACGACTTTGGAGAAATATTTTTTCTCTGCCAGCCCTGATACCCTTCTCTGCTATCTATTTTGTTATGTGTGGATCTTGAGTCTAGTTTACAAAAGTTTTTCTGTAATAAGTAATATCATTTCATGAACACTTTGAAACTTGGAATCCCTTGATGCCAATCTTTAATGTTGCTGCTTTTTAAAGACTTGGTGACTTAGAGAAAGGGTCAGAAGGCATGGAAAAAAAAAGAAATGAAATAAAAGAAAAACAACCTAGAACTTTCTGTGTTACGAGTTGGTTTTACCCTAGCCAAGTATAACATCAGAGCCTTTTCTTGGAAGGAAAGTTTTATACAAATGCTCTTGAAACCTTAGCTCTGCAGGAGGGCCTGGTTCACTCTGCAGTATTTTCAGTGCCTAAATAAACATCCAGCCAATTTCAGTTTAGAGACCCAGTCATTTTTGCCTCTTAAAAGCTTGAGAGATTTATGGACCACTGCCTGAATAACTTAAAGTATGGGAGAGGGGCTCCATGTTCTCCACGTTATCTTTGCAGTTTTGACAACAGAGGATAATTTTAAGGTCTCTTTCTAAGTAATTCAAAGTGTTTCTGTGATTTTAAAAAGTTGTGTTATTGATTCATACCCTGTGATGCCCCTTAACTTCTTAAAAGTCACCCAAATCTAAGTAGCACTTTTATTTATTTATTTTTCTTTTAATTTTTAAACACTGAAAACATTTTTTATTGGGGTATAGCCAATTAACAATGTTGTGATAGTTTCAGGTATACAGTGAAGGGACTCTGCCATGCATATCATGTATCCATTCTTGCCCAAACACCCCTCGCATCCAGGCTGGCACATAACACTGAGCAATTCCACGTGCTGTACAGTAGGTTTTTGTTGGTTATTCATTTTAAGTACGGCATTGTGTGTATAACCTTCCCGAAGTTCTAGGTAGCACTTTTAAATGAGTGGAAGCATGTGGAAGTAATAGATATAATTATTGTTAGCTCCTCCTCCTTCTTTTTCTCTCTGATACAGACCTACTTTCAAGAAGCTGTACTTTGACAGGCTTAGGCTGGCTCACCCATGTTGGCCAAAGTACAGAAATGGAGCTGGAAAAAATTTAAAGGCAAAGGAGGTCACGATTGATTTTGAGGAAGACTAGGGAAATTAAAATTTAACAAGATGATTTTTAACCTTCTGTAGCTATACTGCCACCTGTAGTTTTTAAACTAGACGTAGAAAGTAACATCTAAACTTTAACGAAGTTGTCCATTCACCAGTGAGGGCAGTCATCATGTTTGCTCAGTCAGCCCTCATGCCGTGTTTATTCGTATTCATTAGATGAAAGTATTGGGTCGTTTAAATGTCAAATTAAAATTACTGATAAATAAGGCAAAAGATAGAAGTTAGTTTCAAAAGACAGCTAGTATCTCCTACAGAACTGTACATTAGACGCTAAAGAGTCATATGCACGCTTTCTGCCAGGCAGCTTAGTGTGTTAGGCAAAGTTTTGTAAGCTACTTTAGGGTTGCTGCAATGATGGTCTCTGTATGTTAAGGAAGAGCTGAAATAATGGAAAAGATTAATTTTAAACAATACTTTGATGAAGGTAAGGGGTTATTTTTATGATAAATAGATAAAAATGGTGACTGGAAATGGAATATGCATATGGGATACAATGTCTGAATTAAAGCCTAGGCCATTACCTTTTTTACCACCCCTGTGTAAGCCTGTTGGGAGCAGGTGAGAATTAATCGTTTGTAGAGAACTTTAAAGCCATGGTAAGAAACCGTGCTTTGTATCAGGAAAACTCTGAGCATTGTGATTGATATTTCAAGAAAGGAAATGTTGTCAAGGCATATTTATAGAAGTAGAGGGTAAATTTGTATCAGAGGGAAATCTTGAATATAGAGGAAATTGAAGAAGCTGCTCTCATAGTAACCCGGGAATGAGCTGGACAGTGTCCCAGTATGCATATACAACTGCGTGTATATGAGAGAGTAGACACTGCACAGAGCTTCCTTGGTGGCTTAGATGGTAAAGAACCTGCCTGCAACACAGGAGACCCAAGAATAAGCATGTAACATACTTCATAGTAAATGACTGCTGTGTGTCCATCTGTGCTAGATTATAAGGTCCTTGAAGTTAAAAATCTGTGGGTTTGCTCATCTCTTGATTTCCAGATCCTAAGTCAGTGCAAGCCTGTTTTGTAGTACATGGTCAACACCTATTAACTGAATGAATGAAAAGAGGGGATGAAGGCAAGAGGGTGGAGGAGGGGGTTTGATCGTAAACTTGCAACTGGAAGATTCTCCACAGAGTCTTAAAGGTACATCCAAATTTACTAAATGGAAATAAGAATAGGTGCATGGAAGGAAAATAGAATCAGTGCAGAGAAATCAGTGGTATTGTCAACATTTTTTTTGTGTGTGTGTGAGTTCTGCTCTTTTCCAATAAGTGTCAAGAATTGTACTGGGATCATGAAAGATTTTTGGTGTGGTGTTGATGAGGAAGTCAAGGAATTAATATTGGATTTAGAAGAGGTCTAAGTTAGGCATTATCCTTAAGCACAGTATGAGGGTCACTGGATTTTTGTGGGTGAAAGATGGACTTAGAGAAAGAAAAGTGGCCTCATCGTGGTAGATCTGATAGGGGAATAGACCCAGACAGTGAGGATTAAGGCAAGGGCTTGCCAGGGACAGTAAACACATTGAAGAAGTTTATTAGCTGTGAAAGGAGCTAAAGCAGTCTTTTGAGAATCTTAAAAACCTCATACTCTTCCTATAGTCTGTATTATAAAATAATACCCTTTTGGAATATACTAGTATAATGTTACTTTACTTCTTTACGTGTATATTTTCTACCCCCGAAATCCAGGTGTATCTGGAGGCAGAGAGCATATTGATAACTGTACTTGCCCACCTCTGTTTTTCACTGTACCCTCTGCTTTCACTGGGGAGTCGTTGGACTATAAATGGTTGGACTAGTAACTGTAACTTGCCTTGGTGCCTTTGAATTTTATCTTGTGCAAAGATGGAGAGGGAATGAGGAGAAGGGGTCAATGCAATAGCAAAAAGGGAAATATTCGTGTTGATAAGGGGAAGCTATAAGTGTCAATTTGTCATGGAACCAAATAGCTTTTAAGAAAGCAGTCATTACGATGATATAATAACAGCATTTTAATGTGAGTTGTCAACAAACAGTAATAATATTTAATGAGGCCTCTAAAATAAAACCTTTATGGTACCCATGTGTTTGGGTTTCTGTGATCCATTATTCTAACCCTTATTTTACTTCCCTCTTACATTCTGATTTATTATGTTTGAGGCTTTAGTGATGAATTCCTTAGGGAATGTATTTTAGAGCTTAAATGACTATTTTAACTTTTAGCACTTCTAATTTAATTGGTTTCCTGTTTGCTAAATTTGCGAGTGATTAGAAGTATTTATTTTAACCATAAGAAATGGGAAGAATGGGAGAAAGAGTGCTTCACTGAGAAATAAAAAGGAGATTAGCCAGTGACTGAAAAGTTGCCAGTTGAACTGTGTTGACAAGTGTGATTTGTATGAGTCCCTTAAGAATGTAACAGAAGCATAGTAAGAACATAAAAGCCATGGGTTGTGTGGGTGAAGGAGTAGCCTGGAAATAGGAGGCAGTGGCTATTAGTATATGTTGAAATTGCTGTCTCAAAGAAACACAAGAATTCTTACAATATATGTGTTGAAATTATCTGCCCCTGAAAGCTGAAACTCAGAAGAACCATTCCAAAAACACCAGACATAATAATTTTTTGAAAACCATCTCCTTTCTAAAATTGCTTATTACCAAATTAGAGAAATAGGCCATAAATAGCAGTTTGTAGTAAGGTGGTGACAGTCATTGTTGACACCATGCGTTTCTGGCTATCCTGCTATAATTCCAGGTACTTTTCATGCTGAATGTCTGGTGTTTCTTAAATGAGCTCCTGATTGACTTCATTTGCTCCCTTCTCTGCTTCTCTGCTCTGCTCACTGTGAGTGATCAATTGTGTCCCTCTTGGGTTTTCAGATAGCAAGTTTTGTCAACAAGTCGGCCATCGATGTCTCCATCCTGCAGCGGTCCTTGGCCATTCTGGAGTCCATGGTGCTCAACAGCCACGACCTCTACCAGAAGGTGGCACAGGAGATCACCATCGGCCAACTCATTCCGCATCTCCAAGGGTGAGTGAGATCGCTGCTGCCACAGGGGCAGGGAACGTCCTTCAGGCACAGCTCCCGTGACGGTTTGATTAAATACATACAGAAAAAGAATCTTGATCTGGTATATAATCAAAGCATGCCTCATGTCTGTCCCCCATCACACTGACATGGCACAGTGACTAGCCCTGGGTGCGCCCCTTGCCTGTTCTTGAGACTAGTGTGTCCCTAGTGCCTCGGTGGAGGCTCAGTTCTGATAAATGTTGCTAGATAGTGTAAACTTTGCTTTTAATAAGATACAATAAAGCAATTTGTTCTCTTACTTCTCAATAGAGTCTTTATCCTTAATCATACAGTATTTTCTGCAATATGAGAATTTTCATAATTAGGAGTTTTTAAAGCCGGACTTCTTTATTTGTCTCCAGGTGATTGCAGTAACCTTTTTCTTGCGTATTTTATAACATACAAAATTGTAAGACGCTTGAGCTATGAAATAGCTGCCCTAGCGGCCTTGGGTTTTGGGGGAATCTCTCCTCCCCACCCTTAGATAACTAGTAAGGTTGCCTCTGATGATGCGAGCCTGAGAAGGAATCCTTGTAGGATGCCACTGGATCAATGAAAGTATTTTGGATCGCAGGTGGCAAGAAGCATCCTGAGCTAGGACAGGGAGTTTATTGAAAGGATACTGGGGTGTTTTATAGACCCGAGGAATGACTTGAGAGCTAAGCCTTGGGAAGGACAGAAACTATGGCTTCCTTGGAGTTCTCACAACAGGCCTTTTCTCTGGCATATTGGCTGGCAGTAATGTGACTTGGCTCCCAGTAAGTGCTGCCCCTGGTCTCTCAGGTCACACTGGCAGATTTTCAAGAGGAAACCTGATTGGCCTGTCTGGGTTGGGGGTGTAGAACGGGGATTCAAGGGAGTATTCAGTAGTTCTCAATTTACCAAAAATGTTGACTATGTGTTTATAATGAGACTTTATATTAAACTACCAAAGTGCATTAGATGTTTCCTTCATTTGAGGGTAGGAGATGGTGACTAGAGTGTAAAATTGTAAGTCACACAAGCTATAGACCGTGGCCTCAGGGAAAACTAGCCCATGCTCTAAAATGATTTTGTGTGAAATCACTCTGGAAATGGTACCAATTTCATGTGTCCCCGAATGCGACCTGTATCAACTTAAAAGTCTGTATCTTTCTTCTGAATCTCAAGGGCATCATTGTGCGTTTACAGAGCACTTTGCCAAGAGGAGTGTCTCTTCTTTGCCAAGTGCTGTACTAAAGGTTTTATGTGCATTACCTCATTTTATCCTGAAAGCAGCTCCTTGAAATGAGTGTGTTTTTACCCAGCGTTCCAGATGAGGAAGCTGTGTAGGGACACCCTGTGAACTTCAAGGCCACACAGCCAGCCAGTGGGGCACTGGGCTTAAAATCTCATCCTTCCTGAGGCTGTGTAATAAGCTCTGCCTCTTCCTAAATTATCTCTAAATGTAGCTCACTGGCCTCTGCTCTTTGTTTATGCCCTGGGTCCTTCTTATTTACTATTTGTGCTGTGCTGTGCTTAATAATTTACTATTTACCATGCACCTAACTGTAGATCTTGGCTTCATTTGGAATTTCTGATTTCATTCCTGTGAAAAGCAAATTTGTAAACATAGAAACCTATCCTTCTTGTTCTTTAAAAGTTTCTAGTTGAAAATAGATTTTTAGAATATGTAATATTGCCATGGAGACAAAGCAGTTCCTCTATAATAAGCCCAGGAATGTGGGGACACCCAGGACTATTCCCAGATGTACTTCATGCATCAGACAGAAAATTACACACACATACGCGCACACACACACACACAGACACTGGTCCATATTTTTAACTCTAATAGAGGAGAGGGGAAGAGAGCCAGCTGGCCACCTGTATCTCTGGGTGAGTGTGTTTTGTCCGGCTAGCAGTAGTAATTGTCTCCTCACATGTTTGCAGCTTTTCATGGTTGAAATACACAGTGCTCACTGCGTTCTCTGGGTCCTGCCTTTCTCTCTCACCTTTTTTGGGGAAATAATCATGACCCTTATCATGGTCTCACTGAGGGGTGGTCTTTTCTGACTTTGATGTTGTTCTGTGTCTTTATAGGACAGATCAAGAAATCCAGACCTATACCATTGCAGTGATTAATGCACTTTTCCTGAAGGCCCCTGATGAGAGGAGGCAGGTAAGTTGCATTTCTTCTGCCTTAAAGCCTGTGCCCAGGGCTGACAAGCTTTGGTGCAGGGAGAGCCCTCCCCTTCCAATCCCAGGAACTCCTCTGGGGTTCTCTGCTTCTTAGCGGTTTGCCTGGCCAGACTGGGATCATTCACAGATCCAGTGGGAGCTAGTTAGAGATGAAGTGTTTCAGAGGTAAAGCCCTTTCATCATGTGAAACCCAGTATAGAAGCCCCAAACAAAGAGCTGAAAGAAAGAGGAAACTGTTTTTGTGGTGGATGCAGAGTTAGAAGCCCCTGTGGTCTTCCGTCATTTCACTGGATACTCACTGGAGCCAGGGAGGGATTGTCCCCATTTTCCTGATGAGGAAAGCTAGACTCTGAGAACTGTCACACTTTGCTGGGGAAGATGCCAGGTAGGAAGATGGGAAAGGGAGTGTGTAAATTGCTGCCGCAGTTGAGAGAACCTTTCATCTGTAAGAAGCTCTTTGCTTCGTGATATTTCTGCTGTCCATGTGTGGATGTGCCCAGGAGGAGTGAGCATTTCATTTCCTCTCCTCTGTGTCATCAGAGGAGGGAACCCCTTAAAAGTACCTGCTTGGAACGTACCCTTCAATACTGTCCTTTGTCAATCTTTGGTTCTTCTTCAGCGAGGGAAAGGACTATTATAAAGTGGCTGTGGAAGAAGTGGCTCTTTTGCATGTCTTAGAATTTGGCTCACATCTCAGAATCCTTTCTTTTTTTTTCCCAGCAACATAACATACTTGTTACCTTGGTCACAATTGACTCCCTTTAGAAACTAGATGAAAATATAAGATCTTCCAGCATTTAGAAAGTATACTGGGGAGCTTATGACAGTTACTAATAAATCGTTTTAGAAGAATTTAGAAGGTTAGCATGCTACTGAACACTGTGGCAAGAATTTTACTTTTCTTTTTTTACTTTATTTTTTTCGTTGCCAGGGATTTAAAACCTCAGTGGCTAAATATGAAGGTTTCTGGTTTGTTTTCCATTTAGGTTTGTTTGCTCATTCCTAGGAGTTACATTTGCACAATAAGCAGAGTGGCTTTCTAATTTCCTGTGCTTTTGGTTTGGTATTGGCTGGAGCCAGGAGGTGTCTGCCCTCCCCAAGCCTATTTTCCAGGCTGGATATTTCAGGGCAGCTTTGCAGATTTTAAGTGGGATCATGGGAAGGGCTGCTCCTTTTATATTTATATCTAAATACTGGGAGCATGATAATTCCCATCAGGCCAGTAAGTTGCCTGCATATGTTCACAAGCCTGATATGGGCATCACAGACAAGCTCAATTCTGCTAGCCAGACCAGGGATGCTTAGCCAGACCAATGATAGCTGCTTGTAAAGTGGGATCAAGAGCCAGGCTAGAATTAAGACTCTGACTAAACTGACCTAGACTCTTGAAACTGTCTTTCCCTCTGTGGCTAGATTAGAGGAAAGGAAAGCTCACATTCACCCCAAGTGTTATTACGATTTCACTCAGACCTCTGCATGAGTAAGATGCATACCTCTTGCATCTTTCTGTTACACTAACATTACTGTTAATCTGATTAATTGGAATTGAATGACCATGAAGAATAGGGAATTAGATGCCAATCTATGCTGACTCCAGGGCAATGATAACAATGAAAATATAACGGGGTACCATTATACTAGAAATGCCATTAACATCAGGCTTGAATTCTGCTAATCAAATCTTCTTTATTTTTGAAAAATTAGGCTATATGAAACTGACATAGTACAGTTTGTACATATATTACTATATTAATACTAAATCACAAAAGGTAGTCTAAATTAAATCACTTAAGTAAACAGTTCAACTAAGAAAAAGTGTTTATCATCCAGCAGAAAATTCAGATTTTAGTCTTTGAAATAAAAATGACAATACTTGTCAATAGAAAATTAACTTGGACTTTATAGACTATGTTGAATTTAGGATGAATCAGTGACTATTGTTTGTCAAGAAAAGGAGTATTTTGATTTTTAATTTTTAAAATACTTTCTAGTGAGTTAAGAGAGAGTTGGCCCTAAAAATTACTTCAAGTTCATAATGAAGAAAAACTTATTTTCCATTATTTTTTGAATATCAGTGGAGTCTGATAAAGCAAAAGCTCAAGCTAACTGGTAATATCTTGCTGTATATTACATATTTGTTATTGATTGATTTATGTTTTTAAAGATTGAAAGTTCTGAAATTTTTGGCAAATAGGAAAACTTGCCAAAGCCTATCACTGATAATATTTGAGAGTCTGCCTTGCAAACATGTTTTATGTCATTTCATTTAATCCTCATATCTATAGAAAATTTTATTATTTCTATTTTATAAATGAGGAAATTGAGAGTCAAAGAGGTAAGGAACTTGACTAGTTGCTGAGCTGATTAAGAGTCCATGTTAGAATCCCAGCCTTACTCTTGCTCTTATCTGCAAAGCATCCCACTGAATACTGGTCAAGGAAGCATCTCCTGCAGAATGGCCTTGTATTTGTCTCATAAAGAACTTCCTGATACTTGGGAGACATCAAGCCCATTTTCTTACTCCAGTTAGATTAAAACATAACCTTAACACATATTTATTGGATTTACAGGAATATCCCCCCCCCTTTTTTTTTCAGCTTTTAGACATTGGTTAAATTCCACTTCAGTCAAAATTTTTTTATTTATTTTAACATCTGTTTCCAACTCGGGATCAGACACATTGGTAGGACTCCATTATTTGTTTTTTTTCTTTTTTCCCCCAAATGTTAATGAATTTGGAAGGATTTTGAATACCTGTGTCTTATTTCTACTTTTACTGAAGAAGGATACCACCAAAGTCAAATCTGTTTGAAGTGAAGTGAAGTTGCTCAGTCGTGTCCGACTCTTTGCGACCCGATGGACTGTAGCCTACCAGGCTCCTCTGTCCATGGGATTTTCCAGGCAATAGTACTGGAGTGGATTGCCATTTCCTTCTCCAGGGGATCTTCCTGACCCAGGGATCGAACCCAGGGATCGAACCCAGGTCTCCCGCATTGTAGACAGACGCTTTACTGTCTGAGCCACCAGGGAGTCCCTCAAATCTTTTTACTTGCAGGCAAACCTGAGCCACATTTTTGTTTTGCATTCATGGAGGTGGCCTGCCTGAGGGAGCGCTGAGCTTAGGGCGGGGGTATGACTGCCCCCTGTGTAATGGTGCCCTGTCAGCCTCCCTGCGAGGTGAGGGGTTGGGTCATGCCTGCCTCTCAGATATTGGAAAAGCTCCCTTTTCCTACCCAAATGAAGGGAAAGGGTGCTGTATTATGGGAGAGGGGATTGTTGTTAGGTGGGCAAATGGATCCTTTTTTTTACAACTAGTTGCCATTGTAAAAAATTTTATTATTTTATTATTTTTTATTCATTTTATTATTTCCATGATGAAGAAGTTTGTCCAATCGCTTCCAAATTTCTCTACAAACACATATGTTTGGATAAGCATTGTTTAAAACAAACAAACAAACCCTTTAGCTTAAAGATTTGGTAGAAAAATCAGAAAATACAGATTCCAAAGGAAGAAGTTTTAAAAACACCTATAATTGCATCCCCAGAGAGGGAAACACTGCCACTACTTACCCCCGTGGGACTGTCATGGTCCTACTTCCTACTTATTTGTGCAAAGACTTCCCCTCAGACATCATTTGTCACTAGATGTGATCATACTGCATGCACTGTTTATTTTTAAAAATACTTTTAAAACTAAACATGATTTTGTGGACATCTTTCCATGTCAATATGGCTATACAGGCAGACCTCGTTATACTGCGTTTTGCTTTATTGTGCTTCACAGATACTAACATATATATATAAATTGAATGTTTGTGACAACCCTGCATCAACCAAGTTTACTGACACCATTATCCAACAGCATTTATTCAGATGGTGTCTTTGGTAATTCTTGCAAATTTTCAAGCTCTCCATCAGCAAAAAAGATTATGAGTCAACGAAGACGTAGATGATGTTACGATTTTTTAGCAATCTGTCCTGTGCTTAGTCGCTCGGTCACGTCCGACTCTTTGCGACCCCATGGACCATAGCCCACCAGACTTTTCTGTTCATGGGAATTCTGCAGGCAAGCAGAGTGGAGTGAGTTGCCTTGTCCTCCTCCAGGGGATCTTCCCTACCCAGGGATGGAGCCTAGGTCCCCCGCATTGCAGGTGGATTCTTTACCATTGCAACCACCAGCAATAAAGTATTCTTAATGGGTCACTCAAACCATTCCTTAATATTGGACAAAAAATCCATGATGTGGACGAGGATTTTTCCATTTTCTCTCTGATCAAACACTAGTTCCTTTAGGAGGGTAAAAAAATGTTTTATGTACTTTGTTTTCTTAGACATAATGTATTGCATACTTAATAGACTACAGTATAGTGTAAATATAACTTTTGTATGCACTTGGAAGCCACAATATTAGTGTGAGCTAATATTAATCAAGGTATTTGCTGTATTGTAGCAGTCTGTAACTGAACTTGCAATATCTCTGAGGTATGCCTGTATTCATATCCATATTTATATTTAACTATATCCAGGATATATATTTTTATCCTGGAGAAGGAAGTGGCAACCCACTCTAGTATTCTTGCCTGGACAATTCCATGAACAGAGGAGCCTGGCAGGCTACAGTCCATGGGGCGCAAGAGTCAGACACAACTTAGTGACTAAACCACAATCATATACTTTCATATCATCCTAATGATATAAAATATTCTCCATAGATTCTCAAGTTCTCTCAAATAATTCTTTAATATTAGAAAAAAAAAAATCCGTGATATGGACAAGGATTTTCCGTTTTCTCTCTGATGATGCTCCAGTTCCTTTAAGAGGGTAGCAGACTGTTTTATCAAACATTCATTGAGTACTCTGTCAGTCACTGTGCTGTGGGCTGGGAATACAAAAATGAAAAGGACAGTCTGTGTGCCCTTGAGAGGATCATACTCTTCTGCAGAAGATAAATATCATAAACAGATCATTATAATAACTGCTCTAGTAGATGTTGGAAGTATATCATTCCTTCTAACTTATTTTAAAACTTTGTAAGTTGATAGACTAATATGGACTTCCTGATGGCTCAGCAGTAAAGAATCCCCCTGCAATACACTAGATACAGGAGACATGGGTTCGATCTCTGGATTGGGAAGATCCCCTGGAGGAGGAAATGGCAACCCACTCCAGTATTCTTGCCTGGAGAATCCCATGGACAGAGGAGCCTGGAGGGCTATAGTCCATGGGATCACAATGAGCCAAACATGACTAATTGACTAAGCACATCTACATCAGGCTAACATAGGCACAGAGGATTTGTGTGGGGGGGCCAATAAAGCAATACTTTTATTTTTATAAAAGAAAAGGAATGAAAGGAATGTTGGGCCTTTGTTATTCATCTGGTCCAAGGGAAAAAAAAAGATGGACTTTTTCTGTTTTGATCATGAAGAAGGCATGCTTTCTTCACCCTGTGGAAGGGCAGTTCCTCTGGATCACCATTTAACTTATTTCTGAAGGTGTTCTTGTCCTTGCCTTCTTGTTTTTAAGAGGTTGGAAGAGGATTCAGCATTGGATTTTGACTGATGCCATCTCTGGCCTTTTTAGATCACTGTAGAGTATTTCTACGCGTGTCTGTTTAATGCTGTGGATGAGCAGGGACGTTAACATTAAGCGTGATGTCTAACAGAGTGCTCCTAATTTCCATCCCTCTCTCTCCTACTTGCTTTCCTTCTGTGGTGGCGATGGCCGTTAGGTTGGTGTAGACAGCAGTGTTGACATCCTTGAGTGTCCTCTGACTGTAAGTCCCCACGTTCCCTTTGTCAGCACTCAGCAGGCCCTGCGCCCTCATTCTGCTCCTGTCCAGCCCTGCCTGTGCACCCCCTTGTACTTCCTCTCCATGTTCTGAGTTCGCCTTGCTTTCTACAAGTTTATTTTGACCTTGATCAAATCCACGGTTGTGTTTTTAAATAAAACTTAGTTTCTTCTCTACTCAGTAAGAGTGGTGACCCTCAAATTACCCCCTTCACCAGTAAACATCCCAGTGACTTCCTGAATATGAGCAGTATTTTTCCTTCTGGATGTTTGTACCCCAATTGCATTCAACTGTTTAATTTTCCCTTAGTATCTATTTGATAGTGTTTAGAAAGAGCATCTGTAAATCATGTCATTTAATAAAATCACCTGCAAAACCTCTCTGCCAGTCAGGTAGACCAATGCGCAGTCTGCAGAACTGAGGCCCAGGAAGACTGGTGTGGACCTGGAGCATAGCGTCTGCCCAGATGTCTGTCCTTTGCCAAAACTTCACTCAATTCATTTGCATAGACTATTAAGCCTTGGGGTATATAGTAGTCAATGTTTGGTTTTGCACAGATGCAGATGAAATGGCTTTTAGAAGTCTTAGATCTTTAAAGTGATGGCTCTCTAGTATTGAAATCTCTTAGGTGCGGGCATATGTTGCCTTGTAGTAACAACTCTCTGCACATATATATTCCAATAAAAGCTGATGAGCCATTTCAGTGGAGAGCCACTGTTCTCATTTGGAGTGTTTGGTTTTGATTTAGTAGTCACCTTTTCCTGGAAGGAAGAAATTCAAAAAAAGAAACAAAAAGAGAAAGAAAGAGTCAAAGGTGCCAAATTTCTTTCCTTTGTTTTTAGACACTGCTGTATTATCTAAACAACATTCACAAAGTCAGTTAGTAGTACTGTTCATTTGAGCCCTTTCTTTGGTAAGAAATACTGCTGATACTCAGTTTTGAAGCACACCCCAGAATAAAGTCATTTGGGGCCACGTGGAAATGCTTCTTTCTAACTGCTGCTTTTCTGTCTGCGTGTTTTCTTCCACAGGAGATGGCAAACATTTTGGCTCAGAAGCAGTTGCGTTCCATCATCTTAACGGTGAGTGCCTGTGTGCTGTGAGCACCTTGCTGGGGAGGAGGGGTCTGGTGGATTTATTGATCTCCTCTTTTGGCTCAGTTTTGTGGTTTGTTCTGTGACTTGCTTCTGTGATCAAGCAGTGGGAAGTAGAGAGGAGGTAAAAGTGTGCTTTTGGAAATGGAGTAAATAAAGCTTTCCCCCAAGGATGGCCGCTTGTGATTGGAGGGCAGAGGTCCCTAGAAGAGAGAAACGCTTTGTGGCAGGTTTATTATAACTCACCAGAGCTTTAGCTTTGTATTTAAGGAAATTAGGGACTCCCCTGACTTTAACAAATCACCAATGTGAGCTAATACTGTTTTTAATGAGGAAACTAGAGAGAAACATATCAGATTCCGAGAGAAGTCCTGAAATTTTGACCATCATTTTCCTGGGCCACTTTACTAGAGAAAGGCAGAAAGGTCAGGCATGAAACCCACTCATTCACTGTGATGCAAAAAATACCTGAAACCTCAGTCGAGAAGAGGCTCTACATGTTATGTTGTAAACGTTTAGAAGTAAATCAAATAGCAAGATTTCCTGAGGCCTTATCTGCTACTTGACTTTTAACTAAAGGCTGAAAGAAACATGTGTGATTGATTCTTCTGCTTACCAAAAAAAAAAAAGATTTACGCATGTGTAATTCCAAAAAGGAGTTCTGCAAGCATACAGTTAAACACACACACACACACACACATACACTCACACACACACATTCCAATACCATGAGGCCATTAAAAATTAAAAACCTTATGAGGGCAAATAAAATAAATATTCTAGAATCCAAAGCCAATGATAATGACTACATTTGTCATCAAGTTTGATGTTAAACTTCCTGGATATTAAAGATAAAGAGAAACCATATGAGTGTACTTTTCATTACTTGATAAAAGGGGTACCCCAGGTCTTTGGAGGATGACATATTTCCACCCCCTGGAACTGGAATCTGAAACAGGGATTGTCAGAACATTCTAATATATTCTTTGTCCAAGAATGGTTTTGTAGAAATTGCAGAGGGATTCAAAATATGGTTATTTTTTATACTCGCTCTCAATAAAAGTGGAAGCAACAGTATTAATCATAGAGAAATGAAGGTATTTGTGTAGGGGGTGGAAAGTAGGGTGATGAAAGAGTAGAAACTTGGAATTAAGGTCGTAGCCTGTTGTTGATATCACCTTGGTGTGGCAGGTGAAGTTAGAATGTCCAGAGATGGAGTGGGTGAAATGACTGTAGCTACCATGTCTCAAAGATCAGTTTACTTCAGTGTGACTTTTAAAATGAGCCCTTGATGATTGGAAGTTTAAGATTGGTTGGTGTTCTCTGGCAAGAACTTGGAGTGTAGATACTGTTGAGTTGCTAATAAAATAAATAGCCATATGCTTCACTGTCCATACACTTTGGACATTAAACATATACCAAGAATTAACATTCTGTTGTGAAGATTGGAAGATATGAGGTTTGATTTTTTTCCCCATCCCATTGCTTAGCTTCCCACCCTCCAACCCACCTGATTTTGGTTCAGCGACTTCCTTCTATGTCTTGTTCTTCACCTCACCTCTCCTTTAATTGGCTGTTTCGTCATGGTGCTCAGAGCCAGGCTGTGGAGTCCAGGTGCATGCCAGGTTCAGAGTACCCAGAGAAAATTCCTTGAGACAGCAAGACATGGTTGGGCCTAGCAATTCAAAATAACTCATTTGAGTGGGTGTTTCACCACTTTGACTGGCTGGTTGTCATTTTTAAAAGTATTTATTGATTTATTTGCCTGTACTAGGTCTTAGTTGAAGCATGCAGGATCTAACTCCCTGACTAGGGATTGAACCTGGGCCTCCGCACTGGGAGCACAGAGTCTTAGCCACTGAACCACCAGGAAAATCTCTGGTTGACTGGCATGTTTAAGGCACAACTGTGGTTTCTGCCAAAGCAGATGCATATTAGGTCTAAGTCTTGAATTCCATTTCAAGCCCAGCCCTTAAGGGGACAAAGACCCACATATTATGGTCTCCTGCCACTCCTTTTATATTTATTCCATTTTGGTTCTAAGGGGAAGGGTCATTTTCTAAAAAGAAAATTCACTCACTGCATTGTGGGGGTAGTGGTCACTATATAGCGTCCACAGTGAATTAATGACAGATCTGATAGTTACTTTGCCTTTCTGTGATGCTTCTAAAGCTTGCCCAGTTTAGATGTGGGATCACTTCTCAGAGACAGCTGTAGGGTAGGAGGATGGCAGAATTGCTTACAGTACATGTGTACCATTTATTTTTCTGGCAAGGCAAGCAGGCAAGGAGTGCTTCTGTTGTAGAAATCCATAGCTCTCCTCAGGATGCTCTCATTTTAGGCATACCTTCTCTTATATGGCTGTAATAGTCACCAAATTTCCATTTCCTGCTGCACTTCCACTCTTCCCTGAACACAATAGATCTTTCCCCAGTTCTGGCTTAAAGATCAGGAACGTTATTGGGTCCTGAAATGTAAAGGAAAACTCCAGGGTCACCTGTGCACTCATGTTTCTCTTGAAAGTGGTTCCACCCACCTCCATGCCCTGTGCTTCCAAATGAGGTCTTCTGAGGTTCTACTCATTGGAAAAGACCCTGATGCTGGGAGGGACTGGGGGCAGGAGGAGAAGGGGACGACCGAGGATGAGATGGCTGGATGGCATCACGGACTCAATGGACATGAGCCTGAGTGAACTCTGGGAGTTGGTGATGGACAGGGAGGCCTGGCATGCTGCGATTCATGGGGCCGCAAAGAGTCAGACACGACTGAGCGACTGAACGGAACGGAACTTGGCATCATGATGGGGGTGGGGTGGGTAAATTAGGTTATTTGCTGTTACTTTCTTCCTTTGTTTAAAAAGTTTCACTCATGAACCATCTCCCTAGCATGTCATCCGAGCTCAGCGGGCCATCAACAATGAAATGGCACACCAGCTGTACGTGCTGCAGGTGCTGACCTTTAACCTTTTGGAAGATAGGATGATGACTAAGATGGACCCACAGGACCAGGTGAGTGTTCGTTAGACAACAGTCAAAGCATATGAGGGAAAGAACATCCTTAAAAGTCTTTTCTTGAGCTTCTTAGAAATCAGGAGGCTTTTGATGATGATAATATTATTATCATCTCAGAACTTAGGGAAATGGATTTAAAATTTTGATGAATCTAGAATCAGAGAGGGCTTCTCTGAGGGCTTCTCAGTGGGTAAAAACTCCTCTTTCAATGCAGGAGACACAGGAGACAGGGGTTCAATCCCTGGGTCAGGAAGATTTCCTGGAGTAGGAAATGGCAACCCACTCCAGTATTCTTGCCTGGAAAATTCCATGGACAGAGGAGCCAGGCAGGCTACAGTCCAAAGGGTCGCAAATAGTTGGACATAACTAAGTGACTAAGCATGCATAGGATCATAGGATAAAGGAATTATTTTGTTATGTATTGAACACATGCAGACTCTTTCATATTGGGTGAGAAAGCCTGACATCGCATGACTACAAATACTGACACTTGGCTCCAGTACCTTCATTGGTGATAGCTTTGGAGTCAAGTACCTTCATTGGTGGTAGCTCTGGTGATATGGAGGCTGAGAGAGTATTTCTGTTCTCCAGTGGCCAGAGCCAGGGGTGGAGGCCCCAGGTCACATCTGATTTCTGGGCTTCCATTTCTGTCGGTTGGCTCTCTACTATAGATCTCTCTAGGTCTCTGGCTGTTGTGCTTGAGAGGTTAAGTCTTGATCCAAAAGGCTCTGGGGGAACTTTACTGTGTGAAGACAGAGTGAGAGGAAACAGCTGGGAGCGCTGCTGTAGCATATTTGCAGCTTAAACAGTGCTGCAGCTTTGGAAAGGAAAACACTCGTTATTGGCACGTGAGGGTCTGATCTCTGCAGATGTGGACACACATGCGAAGTGTGTAACCGCCGCAGCACTTCGTTCGTGGCATGAGGCCATGCGATTAAGAATGATCCAGAGGCTTCCAGCGGCCGTCTCATGTGCCCCACACTTCTGGCAAGGCCAAGTGCAATCATCACAGAGAGATGAGACTGCCTTATGACTTCTAGTTCGAAAGGCAATGTGTCCAGAGGTGGAACAGCCCTCCCTTCTTGGAAACCTCCTCCTTTTTATGTAAAAGATACATGCCTTTTTCTCATTGTGGTTAAACATGCATCACAGAACCTTTACCGTTTTAACCATTTTTCAGTTTTGTCTCTATGAAGTCACTTCTCAGTGGAGTTAGGGATCCCTTATCACTTACCTGTTGTTCTTAAACCTTATGTGCCTCTCACTTTGTTTCTGACAGTACAGGACTTCAAGATCCTCTAACTTGGCTTTTTCCAATCACAAGCCTCCCATCATATTTGGGGCCCTCATTGAGAATGTCACAGGGCAGTTGATACCAGAGCTTCAAGGGGCTTGGCTATGAGGATAATTGTGGAATAAAGCCAGGGCTGACCAGCAGGGAGAGTGGCAGGAGGGGGGAAAAAGTTCACAGAGCTGTAACTTGGAACATTGGTTGCCCTTTATCTGTTTTCCTGTACCCAGTGATTCATTTAGACCCTGGGGAATGAGGGAGTAGATGAAACATCACAGAATGAAGGCAGCTCTCTCTCCCTCCCTTTTTTTCCTTCCTAACCCCTTCAGGCTCAGCGGGACATCATATTTGAACTTCGAAGAATTGCTTTTGATGCAGAGTCTGAACCAAATAATAGCAGTGGCAGCATGGAGAAGCGCAAGTCCATGTACACCCGGGATTATAAAAAGCTTGGCTTCATAGTAAGTAAGCCATCTCCAGTAATCTCTCTCCTTCCAGCACCCGGGGCCCTGACCTCAGCCACATAAGCGATGTCTCCTCCGAGCGTGTGGTCCTCCTGTGCCTTACAGAATAGTTTCCACATTTTCCAGATGTTTGCCGGTTTAAACAGGATCACATGAAAATCTCTTCTGGCTGCAGTGGAATGGAATAACTTGTACAAGTGTGACTAATACTGAATTTGTTTATTCAGTTCTGATTAAGTGTAACCAAGAGTAGTTAGCCCGGAAAGCATCTAGACTTCGTTAGATCTACTTCACAGGAGGCTGAAGATTCTATTTAAATTCAATGGGTGATGGCAGTTGTGGGAGAAACCTTATTTGGGGCTGGTGACTGGGTTATTCACATATGTCGATTCCATATCAAAATCAGAATGTCGATTCCATATCAAAATCAGATCGAGAGTCTCCTGAAATTTAATCATGATGTGACATGCAGTTTATATTGTCCTAAAAGTTTTGTCTTGCTATGGATGCTAATTAGTTACCACCTAGATTTTCTTTTTACTTAGTTTTCAGATCAGAACACAGCCTGAATATAATCTGTTGTTTTTGTTTCTGCTTCCGGTCTGTTTTTGCTTTCATCATTATCACATTTCTATATGACCTTTGGCTTATTAACCTCAAATTCTGCAGGTGTAAATTTGGGTTTCTTTCTACCTTCTTCATAACCAACATAAATCAGACTTTTGTCTTCAGTAATTATAAATCATTGGGCATTATTTTATAACTGCAAATACTCTTTCCTTGAATATACATACACACTAATATTAATTTTCATTTGTACACATTGGTATTTATGCTTTATTGTTATTTGGAAAACCTTATCTTTTATGGGAATTCTTTGAAAATGTTTCCATATCAGTTATATGCATTATTTTCGTAACTAAAGAGTTGTTATTATATGAGTGTACTACAGTTTATTTAGCCAAGCTCTTTTACTGAGTATTTCAGTGTTTTAAAATTACAGATAAGTCAGCAATTAACATCTTTGCCTCTCAGGATTGATGTACATCCTTGATCATGTCATTAGGATAAATCCATGGAACTAGCATTTCTATGTTATATATTTTTAAAGCTTTTGATATCATCAGATTGCTTTCTGGGTAGTTTCCACTTTACCATTGGTGCATCAGAGTAACTTTTTAATAAACCTCTCCAATAATATTTGTAAAACTAGAAAAAAAATAATTTGATGTTACTCCTTTTTTACTGGTAGTCTTAACATGTTTTTTCTAAGAAGAACACATCTGAAGCATTGTATTCAGCTTTGCAGCTTGCTTTACAGAGCTTCATTTTTATGCTGTCATATCCCAAATTTTGACTGACATTCCATTTGATCTTTTAGCTGAATCTGTTTTTTGAAATTTTAGCAAAAAACTCCAAGACTGATGGAGAGCTGAGAGTCCCTGTGCTTGGTGTGTGTCAATGATCAAGGTTCCGAGGTGGCCCTGGTCCTGCTCTCACCCACCTGTGTGTTGGCAGACTCTGTTTGCTAGGGAGTTGCCCATCGAATTGTGGATACAGCTCACATTCTACCTCCCTGACAGTTCCTTCCAGGTTTTGCTTTAATGTGTTGAGTGAGGAAAGTGAAAGTGAAAGTTAGTCGCCCAGTCCTGTCTGACTCTTTGTGACCCCATGGACTGGAGCCTACCAGGCTCCTGTGTCCATGGAATTAGCCAGACAAGAATACTTGAGTGAGTTGCATTTCCTTCTCCAGGGGATCTTACCAACCCAGGAATTGAACTCCGGTGTCCTATATTGCAGGCAGATTCTTTACCTTCTGAACCACCAGGGAAGCCCCATGTTGAGCCAGGAGTCATATGCAAATCACCTGGGAAGTTGTGCAAAATCATCCAATCTCTTCCCCTAGGTGATATCAGAATGGCCGGGGAACAGACCAAGGTGTGTACATTTCAAACTGCTTCTCCTCGATCCTGGAGGAGAGCCTGGTGGTAGCGTACACTTGAGTTACTGCCATTCATGTTCCTCCTTTTGATACTACCTGGATTTCTAGTGCATTTGAACAATGTGCAAAGTGCAAAGTGAGCTCTTTACACATACTGGACACAATGTGTCTCTGACCCAGGTCCTAGTGGGGTTTGTCGGGGGCAGTTGGGTCCCAGAACACACAGTGTTATCTTTGTCCTGGGCATGTGTCTGAGGGATGGAGGGGAGAGGGAAGTTGAGGAAAGACTACTCGGTAGGACTTGGATTATCCCAGCTTTTTGTGTTACTGCAGGTCTCTAGAAAGGATAGACTTAATGAGGGTGGGAGGTTTGAGGCACCTCCTTTTTTATTTCCATGCTTTAGTCCTGTGTGAAACCTCCAGGGTATCCCACAAGCCAAACTCTGAGTGATTTTTCTCAATGAAGCTCCATCTGTCATAACACGATTGATAATTCCTTCCACAGTTGGCTTCTGGGGTCTGTTTCTGTCTTGGTTTTCAACGTTTGCTGAGTGTTTTTTGAGTACTTTGTGAGTATTTTATGAAGACTGTTGCATTTTTAAAGTAAAAGTTAATTTTATGTGGTTCTAAGGCCTTCAGCACTTATGTGGCCTCCACTCCAAGGATTTGAAAAGTCATTTAAAAAAAGCAAAAATCTTGAACAGAGAATAACCAAAACGGAGTGTTGATTTTTCCCTGGTACTTTCTTTGAGCTTTCAGTTTTAGTCCTTCTTCTGAAACTTCTTCCAGGCCACAATCTTGCATCAGGTAATGGAGAAACTGAAAAGACTAGTTAGTCATGATTTCTAATGCTAGAAATGATGCAACCACTTTCACAAGCAGAAATTTTCTCTTTTGACTACCTGTCAGCAGAAATAGACAGGCCTCGCTAAGGAAAGGCCTCCAGCAGGAAAGACAGGCTGGTGGTGCCACCTAGAGGCTATTGTGCAAAACGCAGAAAGCTGGTTCAGGACCTCAAGTGTCTGGCCCGCAAAGCTCTGGATGCTGGAAACTGTCCTGGTAAAGGATTCTCTCTGTGCTTCCAAAGGAGGAGTAGTCTTGTCTGTAAACTCCTTACTGACCTCCTCCACAATCTGAGATTTGGGTAACCTTTTGGATCTCTTTGAAGAAAATTTCAAGTCATATAAGATTGTTATTCCTCTTTTTTGCATCTCCTGAGTAGGCATTGCCCAGGAAATGTTAAGTGACAAATTTTTGAGTTGAGTGAGTCTAGATTTTAATTCCATGCTTCCCACTTAAAAAGCCACTTACTACTAGCAAGCCATTTATTAATAACTGGCCAATGGGGCAGTTATTTGGGCTTCCCTGGTGGCTCAGTGGTAAAGAATCCACCTGTAAAGCAGGAGACACAGAAGGCGCGGTTTCGATCCCCGGATTGGGAACATTCCCTGGAGAAGGGCATGGCAACCCACTCCAGTATTCTTGCTGGGAAAATCCCATGGATATAGGAGCTTGATGGGCTACAGTCCATAGGGTCGCAAAGAGTTGGACACAACTGAAGCGACTTAGCATGCAAGCACGGGGCAGTTATTTAACCTATTTGAGTGTCAGTTTCCTCAGGATGAAACTGGGCAGATGCTCTTCTATTTCGCAGCTGCTGGAGGGCCCTGCAAGACCATCTGTTAGCAACTGGCCTTGCACCTGGCATGGCAGAGGCACCCCGCAAATGGCACCTCCCTCCCTTTCTTTTTGGAGAGCACATATCAAGGAAATCATAGGCAGCTTTTTAAGTTTTCCGAAGTGGAGGGGCCGTTGCTCCAACAAGGCAAGAAGAACAGTTTGTTACCGGATAATAAAGCACGACACTTTTGAGAAGGCAGATGGGCCTCACATTTCTTCTCAGTGCAGCATCCCAACAGAGCAGATTTTTCTGGTGAAATCATTCTAAAGTCCCAATCTAAAGTGGCTAAATGGCTTGTATGGTTAGTCATAACACAGAAAAGCACTTGCTCTTAACACAAAGCTGCTTATTCTTCCAAGATCTTTTAGTTAATGGTTTCTGAGTTGCAAAATGGACATGCTTATAGATTCCCTGGTAAGAAGAGGGAGTCCAGGATGTCTGGGTTAATACTAATCTTATTGGAACTTCTAAGGAGGGGCATGTGTGCTTCTCAACCTGACAGAAGGCAGATCCACATTTTTAGAATGATTTTATTTTGAAAACACAGGCAATACCTTTATACAGACCATGCCCTATTGACTATAATGACCAGGAACTTGCAGAATGCTCTGCATACTCTGAGAAGAGTTTGAGTTCCTGGCCACAGACCCTTCAGAACATGACTGTCTTGATCGCAAATTGATAGCTTCTCTATTTGTGGATTTTACTTTTGTCCAGTCTAAAAGGAGGTATCTGTAGTTCTTTTTTCTTGAGCCCTCTTGGCTAAGATGTCAGAAAATGGAAAAGAGTGGGTTTTTTCCTTAGTTGTCTTTTTCTTCTTCTTGAGCTTGACTGGGGATAAAATAAGCTCATTTTAAAAAAGAAACTCTTTCTGAACAGCATAATGTGCTTTTAATCTGAAGTGTTTTGATAAGCATTTACCTTAACATTTTCAGATGGTCTTAGCAGAAAAAAAAAAAAAGGCTAACTTGTGATGGTGAAACAAGGTAGTGGGAAAAATACTATTTCAGAATTAAGACTCTTTTAAAATGTAGGTTTTATTGTATTCAGGTATAATAAGGCCAGCCCTGCCCCTGGAGATGGTTGTTGTTGAACAGGCAGGTTGTTATGCATAGATCCCAAGAGGAGGGAGCATGTGACCTCACAGGAACCTAAGGGGGCACTAGGGTCGGTCAGGAGACCGAGGGAGCAAGGGGAAAACACAGGCAATAGCCTTCGTTGTGGTTTCCACGGGAAAGCCAAGGCACAGCGGGCAAGCAGACTCAGAACTGGCTGGTTTGAATAATCTCCCTGAGTTCTGGAGCCTGAGTGCTACCCTGCGTTGTCTGGCACTTGGCCCTGTGTTCATTAGGGCAGGTGGATGGTGGCCCCGAGTGTAAACACCTGAGAAAGGAGGTTGTTGGGAGATGAAGGCAGCCTTCTTATCTCTAGAAAGTAGGTCACTCTGCAAAGGGGAGCCCCTCCAATGTCAGCAAGGACCCAAGATTCCAAAGCATCAGAAAATATAAGAAAATGAAAAAACAAATGATGAATACAGACTTACATTCAAATTTTTTAAGGATTTTTTTTACCTTCTTGGGTGATAGAAGATACTTATGCACAAGTATAATTATCCATAATATATATGCAGTGCTTGGTGTCATTTTAATATATTTTTTCTCAAATACAGATGGCAGGATATGAAATGAGATGCATATTTATATATCTCTTCCTCCATCTCCATCTCCATCTCTGTTCCCATACCACAGAAGACAGCGTCTTAGTCTAAATGCTGCTGGAAATCAACAGCTACTAGGAGAGTGTGACATTGGGATTACGCTTGTCCAGGGCTGTCTTTGACTCTGCCACTCACAGGCTGAGTGATTCCGGCAAGGTACTTTGACATTGTCATGTCTCAATTTTCTTATCTTTAAAATGGGGCACGTTAGTTGTTTCTGTCTATAAGTTTGTTGTGTGGGTTAAGTGAGTAAACAGTTATAAACCATACAGAACGATACTGGGACATAGCAATTTGGACAATGTTACAGCTACTATGAATATTATTATTGGAATGTTGCCCAGTGTCCAATGACACTGTGAGAGACAATGATGGGGGAATGTGAGAGTTGTAAGTTGCTCCTAGGAAGATAATGAGAAAATGCATGGTTCAAAATAACAGTTAAAGATGAGGGAATAATGTGTGCTTGGGAAACTGCAAGAAATTTGTCACGACCAGTGTTCCTGTTGTCCTAGGGGCAGAGAAGTAGAGTTGGCATTACAAGCAAGAGACCAATTATAGAGAAATTTAAATTCAGAGGGGTTAAAATAGATAGTAAATCTTCATGGCTTCCAGACCTGAATATTCACCCATTCCCTACAATTTATTTGTAACCTTGAAATCAGTCATCATGGGCTTTCACAATCATTTGCAGACAAGCACATAGTGGCAAAAGATCAGCAAGTTAGCTGCCGTCTTGTTTCAACTCTTAAACGAGTATCCCTTTTGCAGTCCAGCCAAGGACACATTTCCGAAATGTTGTGCTCTCTCTTGGTGATTTTGCCATTTAAAACGGCCCCCAAACTTCGTGCTAAAGTGCTGCCTAGTCTTCCTAAGTGTAGAGGCTGTGATGTATGTTCCTTATGGAGAAAACCTGTGTATTAGTAAACTTACTTCAGGCATGAGCGACACTGCTGTTGCTGTGAGTTGTGTTAATGAATCAACAATATGTTACATAGTGAGTTTTTAAACAGAACTGCACATAAAACAAGGTTATGTATTGATCGATTGACGAAAACTTGTGACCAGGGGCTCAAAGGAACCTAACCCTGTACTGCCCTTAGGAATGGTGGCTCGGTGTCTGTGATGATTTCATAGACCATAGGGTTAGGAAATAGAATCAGTGTACTGATTTCATAGACCATAGTCAGTGTACTGGAAGGCCCTGGAGAGCTTTCAGGCAGGGGTGAGCCATGGAGAGGAGAAGCTAAGGTGGTCCTAGGCTCAGTTCTGTGCTCACCATGTGTCCTGTACATGCTAAGTTGGGAAGAGATGGCCCATCCTTCAAGAGCTCACAGGTATGTGAGACATCAACAAATGTCTGCAAATCACAGCACCACTCAGGACAATCGGGGCCGGTGTGAATGCTATAACCTACTGTGACTTGAGTCATTTATTTCAAGAAGCTGCCTTGAAACTGCTGCTGTACCAAATACTACATCCAGGGAATTAGGTAAATTTTCATTCTATAATCAAGTTTCATTCCAAACTCATTCTGCATAGATGAGAATGCAGCCTCGGGTGGGTCTGGCTTATATTTCAGCATCACTCCTAATAGGACTTTCTTAAAGGTTTTGTCACTGAGAATGTGATTCAGTCCCTTGGACTACAAGGACAGCGTTAGCAAGAATCTAGACTATATGGAAAGTAAATTTTAACATTTACCTAATTTTTGCTGTGCTCAACCCCCTTTCTCAAGCATTTCCGGAACCACAAGTTAAAGCAGATTTTAATAAAGAAAATCACTTTCCCATAGGGATGATTTAATAATTGGAATAGTATTCCTAACCAAGAACCCTAATTTCAAATAGTTAAAGATGTGACTCATGAAAAATAGGTCATAAAAAAGGGACAACTAATTAGTCCGGGTTGCTCTGCACGGAAGCTCTGGCAAGTCCTAGTCACTCACCCAGCCCCAGCCTACTCCTTCCACCCGAGGGAGGGACCTTTTACAGACTGTGATGAAGGGATAACTGAACTCCCTGAATGTTTAGGTTCAGTCTGGATGAAATCATAGGGAGTTACCATATGGACTTATTGCCCAGAACCACATCTTCTATCTTCTGCCTCATGGACACTGTGTTCTGGTTCATTCTGTTCAGAAACCCCCTTTCCCTATTCAAAATGCAGTGAGGCCCCAGTCCTAATCATTTCTAGTCCTGTTCCATCTAAAAGGAAACTAACAGAGCGCTGTACCTCTGGGAGAGGAAATGGCAGCCCACTCCAGTCAGTATTCCTGCCTGGAAAGTCCCGTGGACAGGCGAGCCTGGTGAGTTCCGGTCTATAGGGCCACAAAGAGTCGGGCATTACTGCACTAGCCGAGAGATACAGTTATTAGTGAAGCCTGAGCAGAATCAGCCAGCAGATGGAGTAAACCCACAGCCGTTGACGACTCTCAATCAGACCTCACCCCCAACGAACTCGGGAGTATCAGCCACTGGGACATCCAATTATATTACAGCTTTGCTTGTCAGCCTGCAGAGTTTGAAGCTGTAGGGCCAAGACAAGAAGCCTTAGGATCTCTTCAGGAGGTCTGCTTAGCCTTCATCAAGGTCCTGTAGAAGCTAGGACCATTCTAAGATGCCCACCTGGCCTCCTTGTTAAGTGAGACTGGCCTGCTGTTCATAGCCTGTGAGCATTTATATGTAGCATCCACATCTCCTGATGCTCATTTCCAATTATTTTTCCTTATGCTGTCTTGAAAATATTTTATATGGGGCGTTAGAGTCTATACATCGAATATTTTCTTCTGTCTTAACATGGAAATGCAAGAAAGAATGCATTGTAAATAGAAAATCCAGATGAATATCGACTGTAGAAACAATGATAATAATGTATTTGGGGGTTTAAAAATACACATAATTAAAACGTGGGACAACAATAACTTGGAGTGTGTAGCAGAGTAAAAATGAACCAGCTGGGACATGGTCAAAGCTATTGTGGAAGTCTGAGCTGATTCTTGATTCTATTCACCTGATTCTTTCTCAGGTGAGTAGAATATTATGGATTCATTTTTCAACTTTTTTTTTTAGTGGCCATTTGTGACCTTGTGGACTGTAGCCCCCCCGGCTCCTCTATCCGTGGTATTCTCAAGGCAAGAATACTAGAGTGGGTAACCATGCCTCCTCCAGGGGATCTTCCCAACCCAGGAATCAAACCTGTGTCTCTTGTGTCTCCTGCATTGGCAGGCTAATTCTTTGCCAGAGTGCCACCTGGAAAGCCCCTTTTAAGTAGCCATTCCTGGAATTAATTGTTCAGAGATATCACCGAGACTCCCATCTTGATGGTATGGGGTACCTGAACCTCGTGAACATTTCTTTCCCTTTTATCCCTGCTTTTCTCTTCCTCACTTCAACAAATAGCAAGGGGGTTGTGAAAGGGCAAGCCAAAGAAGGGCATTAATTGAGGATACTCATAGTTTAAGCCAGAATTTGCAGGCAGTTCTGTCAGTCACTTCCTTGAGTGGCAGGTAAGAGTCTGGCAACTCCTCATTACAGGTAAAGAGAGGACACCGTGGCCAGGATGGGCTCTGCAGTGTCTGTTGGGGATGTTTTCCATCAGTGATGCACAGTGTAGCATCTGTTGTCTTCACGTTTGGTTTTAAGAGCTGAGAGCATAGCATTGTTGAAGTTAGGCGCATATAGAAGAATAAAAGTTCGCTTCCGAAAGTCTCTGGCAGAACCAGAAGATGGGATTCTGGGCTTCATTTCTCCGTCATTGAACTGAGGGGAGCAGATCCCTGGGCAGAGCTGCTGCGTGGTAGCAAGGGAGAGGAGCGCAGAGGCGCAGGAAGAACTGGGGACAGTCTCATCTCAGAATCAGCCCCCCAAGAGCCAGCTGTTACCCATGGAGGCCATGTGAAGATGGGGAAAAGTGCATCAACCCTATAAGGGACGCGTGAATAACTGTGCTCTTGAAGTGTTTTATATTTTTAAAAGCAATATTGTAAAGGAAATTTTTACAAACAAATGGACTGTGACTCATTGCCATGACAATATTTGAGCTTTGTTCTCCTCTCGTATTTTAATGTGATTAATTTTGACTCTAGGCAGAATCTCTCAGGTGACTAGTGAAAACTGAGTGAGAGGATGGCTTTCTCCCGCTCCGTTTTCCCCACTCTGATCCTGTTCAGTACTCACTGTGCCTTTGTTGTTGTTCAGTCGCTAAGTCGTGTCCAGCTCTTTGCGACCCCATGAACTATAGCACTCCTGGCTTCTCTGTCCTTCACTGTCTCCTGGAGTTTGCTCGGACTCATGTCTATTGAGTCAGTGATGCCATCCAACCATCTCTGTCACCCCCTTCTCCTGCCCTCAAGCTTTCTCAGCATCACTGTACCCAAGGTGGGCCATTTATTTCCTGTTAGCGCTGATTTGGAGAGGCAGTGGCACCCCACTCCAGTACTCTTGCCTGGAAAATCCCATGGACGGAGGAGCCTGGTAGGTTGCAATCCATAGGGTCACTAGGAGACGGACACGACTGAGCGACTTCACTTTCACTTTTCACTTTCATGCATTGGAGAAGGAAATGGCAACCCACTTCAGCGTTCTTGCCTGGAGAATTCCAGGGATGGGGGAGCCTGGTGGGCTGCCGTCTCTGGGGTCGCACGGAGTCGGACACGACTGAAACCACTTAGCAGCAGCCGCAGCAGCACTGCTGATTTATGGTCACTAGGGGGCGCTCCACACAAAGGCATGTGTGTGTGTTACTCTCCAGACAGAAGATACTTTCTATCAAGAGCAGCACTTCGAAGGCAGAGTACTTGGTGGGGTAATTTTTAAACGATTGAACCCTGGGCCAGCCAAAACCATCTGCCTTAAACTTTAGCTTAAAACCCACAAGAATTTTGTCTCCTTGAAAACAAAACTACGGAGGCAACTTATTAAACAGTGTTAGTCACAAACTCCTTCAAGTTCCCCTCTCCTGGCATTCTTTCTTTGTACATGAGATTTTGCAGCACGGGTTACCATTCAGCAGTACAAGGGTGATGCACAGGGAATGTGGGCTTCAGTTCAGTTTAGTTCAGTACAGTCGCTCAGTTGTGTCCGACTCTTTGCGACCCCATGTACCATGGCACACCAGGCCTCCCTGTCCATCACCAACTCCCGGAGTCCACCCAAACTCATGTCCATTGAGTCGGTGATATCATCAAACCATCTCATACTCTGTCATCCCCTTCTCCTCCTGCCCTCAATCTTTCCCAGCATCAGAGTCTTTTCAAATGAGTCAGCTCTTTGCATCAGGTGGCCGAAGTATTGGAGTTTCAGCTTCAACATCAGTCCTTCCAATGGACACTCAGGACTGATCTCCTTTAGGATGGACTAGTTGGATCTCCTTGCAGTCCAAGGGACTCAAAAGAGTCTTCTCCAACACCACAATTCAAAAGCATCAATTCTTCAGTGCTCAGCTTTCTTCACAGTCCAACTGTCATATCCATACATGACTACTGGAAAAACTATAGCCTTGACTAGACGGACCTTTGTTGGCAAAGTAATGTCTCTTCTTTTTAATATGCTGTCTAGGTTGGTCATAACTTTCCTTCCAAGGAGTAAGTGTCTTTTAATTTCATGGCTGCAATCACCATCTGCAGTGATTTTGGAGCCCCAAAAAACAAAGTCACTGTTTCCCCATTTATTTGCCATGAAGTGATGGGACTGGATGCCATGATCTTAGTTTTCTGAATGTTGAACTTTAAGCCAACTTTTTCACTCTCCTCTTTCACTTTCATTAAAAGGCTCTTTATTTCTTCTTCACTTTCTGCCATGACGGTGGTGTCATCTGCATATCTGAAGCTATTGATATTTCTCCCAGCAATCTTGATTCCAGCTTGTGTTTCTTCCAGTCCAGCATTTCTCATGATGTACTCTGCATAGAAGTTAAATAAGCAGGGTGACAATATACAGCCTTGATGTACTCCTTTTCCTGTTTGGAACCAGTCTGTTGTTCCACGTGCAGTTCTACCTGTTGCTTCCTGACCTGCATACAGATTTCTCAAGAGCAGGTCAGGTGGTCTGGTATTCCTATCTTTTTCAGAATTTTCCACGTTTTGTTGTGATTCACACAGTCAAAGGCTTTGGCATAGTCAATAAAGCAGAAATAGATGTTTTTTGGGAACACTTTTGCTTTTTTGATGATCTGACAGATGTTGGCAACTTGATCTCTGGTTCCTCTGCCTTTTCTAAAACCAGCTTGAACATCTGGAAGTTCACGGTTCACGTATGGCTAAAGCCTGGCTTGGAGAATTTTGAGCATTACTTTGCTGGTGTGTGAGATGCGTGCAATTGTGCAGTAGTTTGAGCATTCTTTGGCATTCCATTTCTTTGGGATTGGAATGAAAACTGACCTTTTCCAGTCCTGTGGCCACTGCTGAATTTTCCAAATGTGCTGGCATATTGAGTGCAGCACTTTCACAGCATCATCTTTTAAGATTTGAAATAGCTCAATGTGGGCTTGCTGCTGCTGCTGCTGCTTCTATGTCGCTTCCGTCATGTCCAACTCTTTGCAACCCCATAAATGGCAGCCTACCAGGCTCCCCCGTCCCTGGGATTCTCCAGGCAAGAACACTGGAGTGGGTTGCTATTTCCTTCTCCAAGGCATGAAAATGAAAAGTGAAAGTGAAGTTGCTCAGTCGTGTCCAAGTCAGTGACCCCATGGACTTCAGCCTTCCAGACTTCTTCGTCCATGGGATTTTCCAGGCAAGAGTACTGGAGTGGGGTGCCGTTGCCTTCTCCCAGTGTGGACTTAATGATACATAAACAGGTCAGTTTCACCTGAGATAATATACCACTGCTCTCCGGACGCACAGTCTGGGGCCAGGCTGCCTGGTTTTGCATCCCAGCTCCATTGCTCCTCAGCTGCATGACCTTGGACAATTCACCTACCCTTTCTTTATCCATTATCTGCTTTAGTAAAATGGCATAATAATAGTTCCTACCTAAGCTTTGTTGTTGAGATTAATGAGTTAACAGAAATCAAATTCTTAGACTCTTGCCTGACATTGAGAGAAATTTAATAAATTCTATTATTGCTGTTACCCTTTGGGTTGAGTGGCCACAGTGAGTGTGGGGTCTGTGTTTTGACTTTGACAGTTCTCCAATTGACTAGAACCAGTTGTATCGGGGAGCAGAAATAAGTGGCTTCAAAGTGGAGCTAATCTGAGGGATAATAGGTCCCAAGAGTGCTTCCCTGGTGGCTCAGATGGTAACGAATCTTCTTGCAATGCAGGAGACCAGGTTTGATTCCTGCGTCAGGAAGATCGCCTGGAGAAGGGCATGGCAACCCACTCCAGTGTTCTTTCCTGGAGAATTCCATGGACAGAGAAACCTGGTGGGCTATGGTCCCTAGGGTTGCACAGAGTCAAACATGACTGAGTATGCACACACATACACAATAGGTCCCAAAGTCCATGAATTCTAGAGAATTTTTAAAAAGTGGTTGGCAGGGCAGGAGTTTTATAATCTTCAAGAAGTGTTTAATGAAGAGATAAGTCCTTTTCCTCTCCTTGAATAGCAGCTCGGGAACTAGCATTCAGGCCCATGTCTAAGTATGTCCTTAGAGATTTGGTCCTCATAGACACCTGCTCCTGTGAGGAGTTCCAAGAGGCAGAAGGGCTCAAAATCACAATGTAAATCAAAGAAATGTTGCTGTTCACAACAGGAAACTCTTTTCAATTGGCTGAGTCCATACAGGGTAGCCCTTTAGAGTACCTTGGACTTAGGCTGGACTGCACTAGAGCTCGAGCATTTGATCAGAGTCTTAAGTAGGACAAGCAGTCATGGGATTCTGGTACCTATGATGGATTGTTGTAAATGTCCAGCATCTCTTCCCATCATGCTCTGCTTCGTTGCTGAGCCTCTTGATTTTGCCCCTGGTAGGATGTCAGGGGTCTTCCTAGGTAGCACTAGTGGTAAAGAACCTGCCTGCCAGTGCAGGAGACATAAGAGCCATGGGTTCCATCCCTGGGTCAGGAAGATCCCCTCGAGGAGGGCATGGCAACCCACTCCAGATTCTTGCCTAGAGGATCCCATAGACAGAGAAGCCTGTGGGCTACAGTGTGTGGGGTTGCAAAATGTTGGACACGACTGAAGCGACTTAGCACGGGCTGGTATCAGAGCATCTTGAAACGCAATGCTGGCTCTTCCGGGGTGCAGGCCAGAGGGTGAAGAAATGCCAGTACGGAGACCCCTGGTGCAATCGCCTGCTTGCTGTCAACCTTACCTTGGACAGCAGTTGAACAGCCCCAGGTCAAGTTAGTGGGCCTTCTATTCTCATTCTCTTTCCTGAGACTTTTTTTTGTCCTTTTTTCCAAATGGTCACCATTTGTCAGTGTGTCTCATAGCTCTGAATTCGGTGTAATGTGACCTTGGGAAAGGAAGTGTGAACAAGCCATGTAGACCTGTTTTATGTCTGGGAGGAAGTAATTTATACACCAGGAGCTGGCTCCGTGGTGTGGGATTCTAATTCTGGGAATGGCATTTTGTATGTGTAGGAAGGCTGTCAAAACCTTTCCAATGGAAGGGACCAGAACCAATTTGAGAATAAGGTGGTTATGTAAGAACTGTCCCGGCTCAGGCATCTTGGCACATGTTCACTCCAAAGAGGAAAGAAAGGGGAACAGGAGGAATTCTCTGTGCACCCTTGAAAACCCACAAACTTACCAGTAAGAGATGACACGCAGTTCTGAGATGTTTCTGGAGGCAAAACATTTGTAGTTTTCTGTAGTCAGAAAAGGATAATGGCTGTGCATGAACCCTTTGGTTTCTTCTTATTCCTGCTCCTCCTCTTTAAAATGTTCGCCAAACTGACTAGCCTGCCGGGTCTATGTCATTTTAAGGAGGCCCACTAGGGTTCCATTGGTCTTATATCAGTGACAAAACAGCCACAGTGACCACCCCACTAGCGGCAGCATTTGAGCCCGTCTAGGGACCTGGGCCAAACGGTTCCCAGGCAGTGGAGCCTCCACCAGGCACCAGGCACAGCCATGACTTTTCCTATTTTAGAGGTGAACTCGTGTGGCACGGACATTGGAGACGGGCATCATAGAAGGGGAGATGTTTGGATGTGCGGAATTTGAGAGTAAACAAAGGGCCCAGTGCGGATTAGCCCTGGCTGAGAAGGAGGAGCATGAGTGATGAGCAAGGACAACTGGAAAATAAAGAAAGAGCTCCTTTCGTGACATCATGAGTAGTTTGTGCCCAGGGGTTTGGGTGATATTTGATAATTTTAAATTAGGAGAGTATGTGGTTAAAGATGAGGATTTCACTTTGACGGTAGTATAAAGAAGGTGTTTTGGAATAGATTCTTGCAGCCCTTTTTCTCTGTGTGCACACGGGGTTATTGTAGGCCTTCCAGTGGCGGGATGCTGTCAGTATAGTACGATTTGAATACCCAGTGTGGGTTCCTCAGCAGAGGATGCATAGTAGATTTATTGGTTTATTTAGCTCGTCCTATCACTCCCACAAGAACCCCCAAACCCCCAGCCCCACTTCAGCTCCCATACCCCGATTATGGGATATGTAGCTTCTGTGGCTAATCCCTCATCCAGACTCCTTGTTGGGGCTTCCCACTACCCCCCCACCCCCACAACACACATACATGTGTATGTGCTTATGTGTGTGTGCACAGGTGTGTGCCCATCTGCTTGCAGGAGAGAAATTGACGAGAAGAGAGAAATTGGTTGGCCTGTAACATAGGAACTGTCTGATTTGTTTTTAAAAGCTAGGAAACAAAACTGGTACTCTTCCTAGTGACTCAACAAGGTATAGATAGTCCTGCCCTATTTTTAGTGCTGGGTGTGAGTCTACCACCTGAGGCTGCTGGTTACCAAGGGCGCTCCTCCTCCAGGCTCCCAGTCCTGCAGGGCCTTCCCTGGCGGGGGCTTCTGGAGCTAGATCCTCGTCTGGTACTCCTGTGGTCCACAGTTCCGTCAGTCCTCTGTCCTCCCCTGCTGCTTCTTTAGCAGCTTGTTGTCTTCATTCAGTTTACATGTCAGAAAATAATTGCCTCTGTCTTAAAAGCGATCTAAGTGAAAACATCAGCCTAGTAGAAGTACAGGGGCCAGGGCCCCTGGGTGGATGAGCATCTTTTGGGATTGTGCACTGTGACCCCTGTCAGGTACGGGGGCTTCAGGTGTCCTTGCCTGTCCCCAGCCTTGCTTCTCACATGCATTTTTCCCTTGCCTCCTGGATAAACCAAGAGGGAGGTGGTCAAAGACTTCATGGAGTCCTTGGAAGTTTTCACAAAGTTGGGCAGACATGGTAAATGTATAATTACTTGTCAGGTTGAATCCTTCAAAGCCCTCCAAAAAAATCCTCTCTCCAGATCTGAACAGGGATGTGCAGTGTTTTATTTTGGTTTTTGTACTTTTACCCCACAGACCTTCTCTTTCTACTTTTTAAAATTCTTTTTTTCTGCAGGTCAGTTTAGTACTTCCCTATTGTGGAAAGGAGAGGAGAGGAAATTGTGAAGAAGCAAAGCAAACACACAGGAAACCACACACACACACACACACACACACACACACAACGCCTATAATCCTAACACACACACACACACACACACACACACAACGCCTATAATCCTACCCTCCGATAGCAAACTGTTATTGTTTAGCATTTTTCCTTAGTTGCTTTTTCTGTGGGCTCTGTTCTTTTCATATTTGAGATTAAATTTGATGTTCAATTTCCAATCGTTTCCATTTGTCACATGTAAACCTTGATAAATATCATGTTTAGTGACTGATGCTCTGCAGTAAGTACTTAAACCATAACTTACTTAGGTGTTTCTCCAATAATTAAGGACATTTTAAAATAAATTACAGAAATGATTCGATGATCATGTTGTGCATAACTGTTTGTCCACATTTAGAATTATTTCCTTAGAAGAAATTATTAGACACTTGGGTCAACGTTTACAGATATTTTTGAAACTCTAATTTAATTTTGTTTATTTGTACTTTCTATTTTAAAATTCTTCCTGCTGTCCATTAAATTGATTTTATTCATTCATTAAAATGGTTTCTACCTACTTTATTTGAATTCTTTTTTAAACTATTCTAATTCTGAGAGCAAGACATAGAGCCGAGAATTCATAAAAATAACTAAAATTATTAGAAAAAAGTAAACCCTATTCCTTCATATATAAATAGTACAATTTTGGTGTGTATCTTTTCCAGATATATTCTATGCTTATATAAATAAGTATACTTTCTCTAAATGTGATCTTCTAGTTTTTTTTAAATTTTCAAAGTGAATTTTTAAGATTTCTAGTGGAGAAGGCAATGACACCCCACTCCAGTACTCTTGCCTGGAAAATCCCATGGGCGGAGGAGCCTGGTGGGCTGCAGTCCATGGGGTCGCAACTGAGTGATTTCATTCACTTTCACTTTCATGCCTTGGAGAAGGAAATGGCAACCCACTCCAGTGTTCTTGCCTGGAGAATCCCAGGGACGGGGGAGCCTGGTGAGCTGCCATCTATGGCGTCGCACAGAGTCAGACACGACTGAAGCGACTCAGCAGCAGCAGCAGCTGTGAAAATGTAGTAGAATTTTCATGCCACCTTATCATATGCTTGGCTTTATCTGACAGAAACTTAGTGAAAATATTAAAAAATATAGGAGCTAAACACTATTGATGAAGCCTGTCTTTTCTGTTTGTATTCATGGAAGCTTCTCACAGAAGGAGCAGTCATGGAGGCAACTCTTGGGGCCACATCCAAGCAATCTTTGTCCACAACAAGATTTAGTCATACTCTCTATTTAGGGATTTTGATGTATATTGCACAGTTTGTTAGAAGAAGCACTATAACAATTTGCATTTCCACCAAGAGCCTTAGAAAGTACCCATTTGACTGAATCCTCAATAACTCTGGATACTTTATTTTTTTGTCTTCACTAATTTTACAGGCTTTTAAGAAAAATCTCCTAACATGCTTTTTTTATATACCTCCACAGCCACATTTCCTATCTTCCTATTAGAGTCTTCTCTTCCACTTATTTTTTATTATTATTATTCCACTGGCCTATTAATTTGTCTTTCTAACAAGAGGCACAGCCCAGAGCTTAGTACTTTTCTCACTTTGAATAAAGGATGGTAACTCATTTAACTCAGGACAGTGCAGTAATCCAGTTCTTTCATCAGGGTAGGCCCCTGGGGACCACCGTGCTCCATCTTCCTCTAAATACCAGCCAGCAGTTTCATATCTCCCTGCTTATTTGTTTCACTGGTCACTTTTGCAACCTGCAGTTTTCTTTCTTCAGCTTGAACATGGCAGGAAATGGCTGTTCCATCTCTAGCTTTACAAAACACACTCAATCCTGTGCTCACTGATGATTGATGGCTTCTGAGGGAGGTACTTCAAATTTTCTAGATGAAATTCATGTCCAGTTTGAGTCAAATGACCACCTTGGCCCAATCAGACCTGCCCAGGGTATTGTGGTCCTTCCACACTACATCCAGAACTGTCTCTCCAACAAGAGAATGTACGTAGGGTATAGTATTTAGTGTATCCACTGCAGCTCCCTGCCCAGCAAGTGGACCTTTGCTTGGAACTTGGGGATCAGATAAATATTGATTTTGGGGGTATTTATATATTTCTTGTTTATTAAAAAGCAAAGAAATCATTTTGCCAACAAAAGTGCTTATAGTAAAAGTTATAGTTTTTCCAGTAGTCATGTATGGATGTGAGATTAGGACCATAAAGAAGGCTGAGCACCAAAGAATTGATGCTTTCAAATTGTGGTGCTGTAGAAGACTCTTGAGAGTCCCTTGGACAGCAAGGAGATCAAACCAGTCAATCCTAAGGGAAATCAACCCTGAATGTTCATTGACAGGACTGATGCTGAAGCTGACTCCAGTACTTCAGCCACCTGACTCGAAGTTGTTGTTCAGTTGCTCACTTGTTTCCGACTCTTTGTGACCCCGTGGACCGCAGTATGCCAGGCTTTCTTGTCTTTCACATCTTCTGGAGCTTGCTCAAAGTCATGTCCATTGAGTCAGTGATGCCATCCAACCATCTCATCCTCTGTCCTCCCCTTCTCCTCCTGCCTTCAATCTTTCCCAGCATCAGGGGCTTTTCTAATGAGTCAGTTCTTCACATCAGGTGGCCATTGCCCAGGAGCTTCAGCTTCATTATCAGTCCCTCCCATTAGTATTCGGATTGATTTTCTTTAGGATTGACTGGTTTGATCTCCTTGCTCTCCAAGGGACTCTTGAGAGTCTTCTCCAACACCACAGTTCAAAAGCATCAGTTCTTTGGTGTTTAGCCTTCTTTATGGTCCTACTCTCACATTCATACATGACTACTGGGAAAAGCCATAGCTTTGACTATAGGGACTTTGTTGGCAAAGTGATGTCTCTGTTTTTTAATACGCTGTCTAGATTTGTCATAGCTTTTCTTCCAAGGAGCAAGAGTCATTTAGTTTCATGGCTGCATTCACCACCTGCAATGATTTTGGAGCCCAAGAAAATAAAGTCTCTCACTGTTTCCATTGTTTCTCCTTCTATTTGTCATGAAATAATGGGACCAGATGCCATGATCTTCATTTTTTGAATGTTGTTTTAAGCCAGCTTTTTCACTCTTTTCTTTCACCTTCTTCAAGAGGCTGTTCAGTTCCTCTTTGCTTTCTGCCATAAAGGTGGTGTCATTAGCGTATCTGAGATTGTTGATATTTCTCCTGGCAGTCTTGATTCCAGCCTGTGCTTCATCCAGCCCGGTATTTTGCATGATGTTCTTGGCATATAAGTTAAATAATCAGGGTGACAATATACAGCCTTGACATACTTCTTTCCCAATTTGGAACCAGTCTGTTGTTCCATGTCCTATTGTAACTGTTGCTTCTTGACCTGCATACAGATTTCTCAGGAGGCAGGTAAGATGGTCTGGTATTTCCATCTTTTTAAGAAATTTCCACAGTTTGTTGTGATCCACAGTCAAAGGCTTTAGTATAGCCAATGACACAAAGAGCTGATTCATTGGAAAAGACCTTGATGCTGGGAAAAATTGAAGCAAAAGGAGAAGGGGCTGGCAGAGGATGAGATGGTTAGGTAGTATCACCAACTCAGTGGATATGAAACTGAGCAAACTCCTGGAGATAGTGAAGGACAGGGAAGTGTGGTGTGCCATAGCCCATGCGGTCGTAAAAAGTCAGACATGGCTTAGCAACTGAACCACAGCAATTTTTAAGGGATATTCAGTGCTCCTTGTAATTATTAAAGCAGCATTATTTTAACAAATGGAAGCAATTTATCAAAGCCTTCCTTTGCGTAAATGATACTAGTTAGACCTCTTTATTATACTGGGACTGTATCAAATTTCATTGTACTCTCTTTAAAAAGTATAGAAATGGTTTCTATTTTAAAACTATTTGCTGCTTTGTTAAAAATAGAGACTGACAGCAAATTCAACAGAAGATGCAGTTTGTTTGCCTTTAGGCTATCAGATTTCATCCAGAATAACTCCTTAGAAAGAAAGTCTTTAAGGACATGATGGGAGAGGGAATGGCGAGTGCCTCCCAGTAGCCCATTCTCTGTTTATTCCCCTATTTTAATGGAGAAATGATCATCAGTCTTCATATGCTGTGACTTCAAAAGGTGAGAGGATTTTTGTGTAATAGACATGAAAAGTGAAGACACTCAGTCATGTCCGACTCTTTACAACCACATGGACGATACAGTGTATGGAATTTTCCAGGCCAGAATACTGGAGTGGGTAGCCTTTCCCTTCTGTAGGGGATCTTCCCAACCCAGGGATCAAACTCAAGTCTCCCACATTGCAGGCAGATTCTTTACCAGCCAAGCCACAAGAGAAGCCCATGAAGATTGGTCAAATATGTAGAACAGAGGAAAAACAGTAATTTCGTGCTTTGTGATAGACTTAAATGTATGCAGACAATTCAACAAATGCGGGTTGATTTGGATAAATATTTTGGTCTAAGTTTGCTATAATTTTATTCTGCAAGGATTATGATTTCCCAGGCTACATTTTAGGGCTTTTTGCCCTTTTTATATAAAGCAATTTGTAGGAAACCATATCTACAGGTATTTGCAGTTATAGCTTTAGTGCCTGGAGCCAGACCACCTTAGTAGCCAGAGAAGTTATCCCCAAACTCTGTCTATACTCATCTTTGACCTCGGAACCACCTGTACATGGGGCAGACTCAAAACAGTAGCTATAGACAAAAAGTCTGAAGTGAGACCAGACTGCAGCCTCCAAACAGTTAGCAGTTTAAGCACAAGCAAGAAAATTATCTGCCAAAACAGAGGAAACAACACTCCTTAGAGAATAATGACAGGATCCAGACTCGCTGCAACTTAACATTCATAATGGCTGGAAAACAATCTTATATTTTCTGATATATGAGGAATGAAGGCGGAATTCTCTCAAATCAAACTCCGAGATGAACCAAATGTTGAAACTAGGACAAGGAATTTAAAATGTTTGTGAAAACTGTCCACAGTGAAAAAAGCAAACCATGTTTTCAATGTTTGAAAATCTTAGAAGTGTCAGTAGAGAAATAAAAACCACAGGAAAGAACAAAATGGACAGTCTAGAATTAAAAAAAAAAACAATCACTGAGATTCCCAGTATGTAATAAACCTGCAAATTGAAGCTATTATTTGTAAGAAAAAAAGTAAAGTATTTTGCTTTCATTTTAGTACATTTTTTACTAATGAAATAGAAGCAGAGCAGCTCTGTTCATCTTTTCCTCTTCTAACTTTTATCATCCTTAACCTTGAGGAAAAGAGAAAGTTCTGGAAGGTGAGCAGTGAGGTGAGAAAGTTGAGGGAGTCTGGGGGTGTTGTAGCATATACTCTTCCTCTCTCTTTGCCACTTCTGTGCTTTGTGCACAGATTTGTTGCTTTTCATAGAGCAAATTCCAGTTCATCTCCCGATTTATCTCACTCCCCTGATGGGTCCTAAATAATAGGAGGTCAGCTTCTAGGTCTTTCTTATCTCTTTCTGTAATAGGAGTGGAATGGATGGGCACTGAGTGAATGAATAAAGCTTTTGGGTCCCTCAGTTCCTGCTGTTACCTCCTTGCCTTTTTCTTGGAATTGCTGTGTCTTTATTGCAAGTGTTTTAGAGTGCTTTACAAGAAATTGCATAATTACTGAAACAGCATTGTTTACTGAGTACCCTGTCAGAATGTTTGCCATTTTTCTTTATCACCAGCTTTTAATTTTGCCCAGCATATTTAATCATGATGAAAATGAAAGGGTCATCACTATAAATAGACCTGTCTTTCCTCCTCCTACTCATCCACACCTGTGTTCCATCTTCTATTCCTTTATTGGTCCTTCTGGGAAGGTTTAATGATGTCCATCTCTAAAATAGTCTCCTTTAAAATGGTTCTGAGGGCTTCCCTGGTGGCTCAGATGGTAAAGAATTCACCTGCAATGTGGGAGACCTGGATTCGATCCCTGGGTTGGGAAGATCCATGGAAGAAAGCATGGCAACCCACTCCAGTATTCTTGCCTGCAGAAGTCCCAGGACAGAGGAGCCTGGCGGGCTGCAGTCCGTGAGTTGCAAAGAGTCAGACACGACTGAGCGACTAAGCACAAAGTGGTTCCACAGAAGTATGTGTACATACTTTTACCAAAAGTACAGTCACTTTTACCAAATGCATCTTAGTCACTGCATTTTGAGTCTCGCTTCCAAGTGTGAGCTGTTTTTTTTTTTTTTTGACACTTTGTGTAGGACTTTGACGAGAAAAAAGAAGAACAAGTAGCAGAGGTATGAGTTTTCTTTTTGGTTCATCAACCCCGGTGGGGGTGGGGAGAAAAACTCAGCCTTTTTTGTCTGCTTATTATTCTGTAGCAGGTCCTCTCCTGGGTGTTTGAGATGATTTTTTTTTTTCATTTAATCTTCACAATCAGTTTGTGAAATAGATGTTTTCCCCTTATTTTATATCTGAAAATATTGAGGTTAAATAACCTGCCCAGAGTCTCACAGATCTTAAGAAGTGACACCAGAAATTCAGTGATAATTTTGTCTCATTCCCCAGGCCACTGCTGTTTGGCACTGAACCATACTGCTTCTCCCTGAAATAAAAGGTTAAGAGGACTCAGGAATGCAAATGAGGAGGTGTTGGAGCATGAGTGATTGGTTCAGCTTCTGGTAAAATAATTTTTAACCTTTTCCCACTGTGAAAGCACATGGTAGAATTCATTTATATTTTGTATATATCTCTTTCTTCTGGGCTGAAAGCTCTTATGCTGCCTCTTTATCTCTCACTCTCAAGACATATTGAAAAGCAAGTGAATAACTATGGCACTGTTATAGAAATATATCCTCCAATATTTTCCAGTGTATAAAATGCAGTGGTATGTAAGATGCATGGCCAATGTTATAAAATGGCCTAGATGAGAAACTCATCTTTACTGTGTTGCTCCAATTGCCTCATGCTGACACCAGGGGGCAGCATCTTCACACAGCTTCAATTCGGTGGGCATTGGAGGTAGTGGGCCATGTTTGGCCCAAGTGGAACAAGGTTGTGTGTTAGTTGCTCAGTCATGTCCAACCCTTTGCAACCCTATGGACTGTAGCCCTCCAGGCTTCTCTGTCTATGGAATTCTCTAGGCAAGAATACTGGAGTGGGTTGTCATTCCCTTCTCCAGAGGATCTTCCTGACTCAGGAATCGACCCAAACCTGAATCGACCTTCACCTCTTATTTTCCAAGCCAGATGACCCAATCTTAATTGGGCTAAATGAGTGCAAAACGATTTTCAGTCAGTGTTTTTGAAGAAGAGGGTAGTGAGAGGCATAACCTTCTGTGTTAGCACACACATTAAAGTATTTGGTTTTTTATATGAATGGATGTGTTCTGTGTATTGTAGAATTCTTTCCTCTACCAAGAACACCTGTTTTCTTTTTCAGGACTGCAGTACTGAACATGCAGTCTTAACACAACTGCAACTTAAACTTTATTTCCCACTAAAACTTTAGTATATATTTATTTTCTGAAAGGATACCTAGCACAGTTACCAGAATCTCAGAGTTTAATATTGATAAATACTATTTTGCTGTCCAGTCCTTACTCTGATTTAATCACACGTCCTTTACACCATTTTATTCAGTCCAGATCCACAGTTCCATGTTGCACTTTGTTGCCATTTTCTTTGCTTTCCCTTAATCTGGAGTGGCTCTTATGCTTTTTTCCATGTTCCCACCTTGGTCATTTTTCAAGGATATGGGCCAGTTATTACATACATTGTCTTTCAACCTGAATTTGGCTAATATTTTTCACCATTGGATTCAAGTTCTATTATATTTTATACTGTACCTTGGAAAGATGAGTCCTGATTTCCAAAGGCTAGACATGGGAACGTTGTTTATCTCATACTATCTCTTCAAAAACTAGCAATTGTGTGTAGATGGCATTTTTTAGCTCTACATTGCAAAGCTGCCCTAACCCTGTGGGCTTGGGTTTAGTTTCACTGAGAACACTGGAAATCTGCAGAATGACGATGTAGGAGTTGTTTATCAGGAGTTTTATGCTTCAGGACTGGAGGGCAGTGACAGAATTATATTGTGTAGCCCTCTGTGTTAAAAATCTTTTTTTTTTTTTTTTGTATCGTGGAGCCAAATGGAGTTCCCTGTATGTTAATTCACTTGTCAGATGTTAAGTGAGAAAATGACAATTTGCCATGTAAATTGTTAAGATAATTAAGCCAGTCTTCTAGGGCATGGCGAAGGCTGCTTGTTTGACTCTTGTACCCCTTCCCAGGGAGGATGGTACATTTTATTTCCTTGGCAGTAGAATTTCCCTCTGCCAAGGAAAAAAGCATTACTACCCTGAGTTTATAAAGCAAATTAACAATGTCAATTTGGATACATTGATAATTTCTTAAGACTATTTTATTAGTAGTGTTATAGCTGCTATCAGAACCAGAGAAGTGACTCTGTCTTTATGTTTTTTTCTCCTCCCTTTATGCAGCTTCTCCCAAATCTTTGTGTTTCCTTTCCCCCATCCTGCTGTATTTGATAACTCAGCTTTTCCTAAAAGGATTTTGGCTTTTGTTGTAAAAGTTGAAATGAAAAAGCTATATGCAAATATATGCAGATTAGATTTGGATTATTTTTAAGCCACATGGACAAAATTCCCCTCAGCAGTCTGTTCCCACTAAGAAAAATTCCTCCGTTGTTCTCTTTCCATTTTAAACTTTTTATTTTGAAATAATTTTAGATGAACAGAAGTGTTGGGACTATAGTACAGGGAATTACTGTAACCCTTTGTATAACTGCCCATAATGTTACATTTACACAATGATGGTATATTTGTCAAACTAAAAATTGATATTAATATGATACTATTAAGTAAGCCACAGAGTTTATCAGGATTTCCCCAGTTTTCCCTCTGATATCCTCTTTTCTTTCCGGGGTTCCAGAATGCATTTAATTGTCATGTCTTCCTGGGCTCCTCCAACCTGTGGTGACGTCTGAGTCTTTCCTTTTTGTAGCAATCTTGACCCTTTTAAAAGAGATCTAGTTGTGTGTTTTGCAGAAAGTGCCTCAATTTGTGTTTTTTCTGATGTTTTCTCATGATTAGACTGGAGTTATGATTTTGGGGGAGGTTATGGTTTTTAGGAAAGAATATGATGGAAATGAAGTGTCATTCTACTCAGAGAATCTCATCACATCATATCTGGGATATACAGTTTCTTTATTGACTTTTAAAATTTTCTTATATTCTTTCTCTGTTTTGCGGTTTTAACTCTTTATGGTGCTACCCTGGTGGCTCAGATGGTAAAGTGTCTATAATGCAGGAGGCCTGATTTGATCCCTGGGTCAGGAAGATTCCCTGGAGAAGAAAATGGCAACCCGCTCCAGTACTCTTGCCTAGAAAATCCCATGGACGGAGGAGCCTGGTGTCCATGGGATCGCAAAGAGTTGGACACAACTGAGCGACTTCACTTTCACTTTCACTTTCATGGTGTTACAACTATTTTTTAAAAATTGAATACTGTGGTCAGTTACTTGGTTGTTCACATAAAATCCTCAGAGCTCATTTAAGTTTTCTGTATAACATAGGGTATTTCAATGAAAGAAAATCAAATGCAGGCACGGTTTCCTCTTTCTCAAATACTTTCAACCTCTCAACTCCCCCTGAAAAGCATAGTGAGAAGTGGGATATTTCCTGCCCTGTCAGTAAACAAGGTTGTCACAGTCATCAGTGATTCCAGAGGCCCAGTGTGAGCTGGTGAGCCTAAGGGCACTCAGGAAGGAGAAGAATTACAATCACTCCCTGTGGTGAGCCCCAAGGGAACTCAGGATGTGAAAAACAGGATTCTGGCCACAGGATAGCTGAATGCACATGAAAGGAATGGTTTCAGTGAGCCCAGACTCTTGCGATTTCCGTGTGGAAAAGTCATAAATTTCTTAACTTAGGTTATCTGGTTATCTTTAATTAACAATAATCTTTTGATGTTCAGACTGCCTATCCTTTGTTGCAAAACTTCTGTATAACCTGACTCCTTCCTGCACCTTCTCAGAGCAGTTCTCTCAGGGTTACGTGAGACGCTGTCTCCTGGGTTTGAAATCCTAACAATTTCTGCCGAATAAAACGTAACTCTCAACTTTTAGGTCGTGACTATTTTTTTAAGTTGACAGTGGGTACGCCACTTTCTAAAGTGTTTAGACAGTCTTGGACAAAGCATAGCACACCTTGAGATTTCTTTTAAGGTTATTTTTAGTGTATCAGATTTGTGCGCTGGAACAAAGCATGCTAGAGACATGGACGTGCTTGACTGAGTCCTGATCTGCCTAACTCCTTGCTGAACTTTGACTCTTTGAGTTCTAGAAATGGGGCTTTATTTGGCTCAGAGCATCTGTGGATATTTCAGAAAGCTGATCTTAATCTTAATATAAACTTCTCTTGCCAGTATAAGGAATAACATGGATGTGGATTGTATCTCATTTTCCATTCACTCATGAACTATCTGGGTCCTAGAAATATTCAATTTAAACAATGAGCCAAAATGAGAAAGGGCCTTAGTGATCCACGAACTGTAATCAGTCTATGAACACCAGCAGCTGAAACTGTCACTCTCAATCTTTCTCTCTTACTTTAGAAATACTCCCTTTTTATTGAAGTATAAGTGACATAAGACATTATGTTTAATTTCAAGTATACAGAATTGTTTGGTATTTAATGCATAAAATCTTTGTAATAATGTCCTCCTAAACATAGAGTGACAAATAAAATAAAACATAAAACAAAAAAAAATGTAGTTTTCTTTTTATAACATTCATCTTTAGAAGGAAGATCACTCTTGTTTGCTTCCTATGATTTAATTCTAATTATGGCTCCCAGAACACATTCTAAATTACGTGCTGTAGCTTGAATATTGCTAATTACCTATCCTTCCAATTGGGAGGGAAAAAAAAAAAGAAATTTAATTAGCTCTGAAGTTCAAGAACTATTGAAACAAGCACTATTTCCACCCCACTTCTCTGTATTTCCTCTTGCAGATGATGTATTTAATTGCTGGTATTTCGTACTTGATGTGTGAATGTATTTGGCAGCCATTGCAACCAAGTTGAGTACCATGAGCTTTCATAAGCCACATATGTTCAGAAAGTTTTCTGACAGGGCAGAGAAAAGGAAATCTCAGATCTTCTGCACCCTCAGTCTTCTACTAGAACATGCTGTGCCTAAAGTACTGATGAATGCCCTTCCTGATTGGAAAGGTGATCTTTGGAAATTCCTTGAAGCTGTTTATTTCAGTGCCCCTGAGATCTCTTCGATCCCTTTCTCTCTAGTTTTTAATGTGCTGTGGCTCTTTCTGAGTTTGTCTCTTTCCTCACTGGAGTATACTTCTGCACTTCTTCCTTTAGCATATTTGATTGCTATGCCATCTCTCTGCTTTCTCATTAATCTGTATACTCCATCTTGGTTTATATCAGTATTGTCTGACAATGAGAGTATATGCTTCTAAAAGCTGTGATCTTTTCTCCATTTTCCTTTTTTTCTTTTCCAATTTCTGTTTATTGCACAAACAGTGGCATAATAGTAATAAGGGAACAAAAGAAAATTGAGTTCTATGTTCAAATTACAGTGGACCAACAATTTTTGTTCTCTATTTCTAGTTTTGATCATATATGTAATGTTTACCTATTTATAATGCTAAAAGACAGACTATTTCATATTTTACTTGGAGCATTACATCAAAAGGATTTTTTTCATATTGTTATATTGCCATCATCCTGATGACTGTTTATGTCATTAAGCTGATACACTGTCATGTGTTTAGACATTTTTAATTGCTGGACATTTAATGTTGCAGTATTTTTCTGTTTATGAATAATATTCTATTGTGCATCTTTGTGTTTATGACTTTTGCTTCTCTTCTAATTATTTCACTGAGGTAGGTCACTAACAAAGGACTTGAAGATTTTCGTTGTTCTCAGGTTCAGTGCTGTGTTTCGTGTTTGTTTTTAGCACAATGTCATTTATAGGAAGGCATTTTGTCAATGTCTTGGGATCAGGCAGTGATAAGGAAGTCCATTTTGGAAGCAGTCTTTTCATGTGAACTTATTATTGGGGGGTTCTGAAAATGATCTTTTAGGAAGCGATAGCGAAAGCAAAGCAGCCGTTGAATCTTTGGGGAGATGATCAAATTGTTGGGATTTAAAAGGTCAATTTGAGATTCATTCGCCGGCCTGCTGTAATCTATACTGAAATTTTTTCTAGGAAAAATATATTCTCAACAATATCTAAGACTATTTTAAAAGCTGGCTGGGTGTCCTGTATATCATTCCAAATATCATTTGAAAGTTTTCTTTTATGTCTAACCGGAATCTCAATCTGCTGTGGAAAATCATTTTCAAGTATTACAATCCAACTTGCAATTAAACATAGCTACATTCTTCTTCACAGAGAGTAGAGACCTCTTGTCTACTGTGACCGTGAGCCATTTTGAGTTGGGCATGGAACAGAGGGAAAGCAGTGTCCCTGTAGGGTTGAGAGAGGTGGTTGAAGATGAGCCTTGATGTAACTCCACAGTAGCGTCCTCTTTCTTAATATCTGTTTGGTTTTGGTCGTCTTAAGGGGAGGATTCACTCTGTAGCTCAACAGTGCCTGCTGTGACTGGTTACCATTGCTGTCTCATTCCAATCAGACATGGAAAATATGCTGAACAAATTTAAAGAGCTGTGAGTACTTAACTAATTTGCACTGCGAGAGGTGATGATAGTAGATGGCAACTTGATTTGAAGCCCATGTTCAACATTTGGAAGTGATAAGCATTTTATTAATATGTTCATCTCAAAAATTATCCCACATTTATTTTTCTTTTACTCCCTCTGTCATTTTTTAAAATTTAATTTTAAATTTTATTATGATGATTTTTGGGGTTTTTTTTTTTGGCTGTGCATGCAGCATGTAGGATCTTAGTTCCCCAACCAGGAATCAAACCCATGCCTGGAAGTGCATCACCTCTGCAGTGGACGTGCAAAGTCTTAACCACTGGACCACCAGGGAAGTCCCCTCCCTCTGTCCTTTTATTCTTATGTTCCCTTTCTATTGTGGTCTCTTTTTCTGGTATTTCCGATGCTGTTTTTCTCCCACTACCTCTTCGTCCATTCCTCCTCTGTCCTCTTCTATATCACTCTTCTCTCTCTCCTTCCCTCTTAGTTTCTGCCATTCTTAATTCCCTTCTTTTTCCTTTGGGAAAATAGGCTTTAAATTTTAAGTATGCTAAGGGAATGTCATTTCATAGTGAGAAACTGCAGGATTCAGGGACTGCATTTTATGGCTTATTGATAAAGAGAGGCTGCAGGAGCTTGTGCTTATGGCCGTGATTTAAGGGTGATGGTCCCGTGTCTCAGATGAATTCGATTGTGTTGTGGGGCAGCTGGATTCCATTGTCACCTGATTCTGACCTTTCTTTGCCACTTAATTAACAATGTGCCAGCCGCAGATCGTAAAGTGAGTGCAGTTCAATGAATAATACTACATACTGGTGCCTGAAGTTTGTCTTAACTGTGGGACTAGTGGGCATGGGACGTGCCTGGATGTCTAGCCGGGAGTGACATTTAAGCTCTGTTGCCTGATGCTGGCTTATGAGAGCTTAGTTGCTCACTACAGATGGCGGATGAGCTCTGAAGCTTCAGGCTTACGTGTCCGGGAGCCCAGAGGCAAACTGACCCTTTTCTCCTTAGGCTCAGCATCTGTGTTGGCCGTTAGAAATGATCAGAATACACTTTAATTTATTTTCCTGATGAAGCTTGGGAGGCTTAATTTTTGGTGATTAAACTAGACTTCTGAATAGATTTCCCCAAACCCCAAACATCTTGCTCAGAGATTGATATAGTGAAGTAGGCTTGTCTCCCTTGACGAGTGTTGCTGTAGATTCAGTCCTTTTCATGGCTTTTGTGTTGTGTATTGATAACAGACACGAACTGACTGCCAAGCACGTACACAGGAAAAAAAGAAGTGGGGACGGTATTAAGCCTGGGATGGATAATACTCATTAGCTTAAGATGCATTAAATAAGTTGAGGTAGGATGGGAAGGGGTACAGAACAGATGATTTGCACTCCCATCATGGTTTCATTTACTAATTAAGGAGCTTGGCAAGGTGGTTCAGACAGATTTAGGGAATGAATGTAAGCAGGCTTCTAGTGATCACTAAAATTTTATTCAGAACACGAAACAGATGACTTTGGTTTCACCGGAAGATGGACAGATATGGCCATGTGGTCAGTTAGTAACCTGGAATTACAGGAACCTGGGGGCGGGCCATCACTATTGCGGCTTTTCTCTGTCCAGTCTCAGGAAAGCCAACAGAGCAGGTGCCATCTGCACTGTGCATATGAGTTTGGGGGTGGGAGTGGTCCTGAGAGGAGCCAAAAAACAGAGAGAGGTCCTTTAAAGGAAAGCGTTTCTTATCTTTTCTCTGAATAAGTTTTGAGCTTAACATAAGATGCATTACTGAAGGAGTTCACCTAGAGTTTATGCATTGAGCCTACCTGTGGGAAGATGCCACCGTGGGGACAGAGGAGGTGGTCATCATGGGCAATTTAAGTTTTTGCAATTTAGTTTCATTATTTACTTTGAAATGAATTCTCTGATAATTGTGCTCAGTCATTTCAGTCATGTCCAACTTGTTGAGACCCTATGGACTACAGCCTGCCAGGCTTCTTCATCCATAGGATTCTCCAGGCAGGAATACTGGAGTGGGTTGCCATGCCTTCCTCCGGGGCATATTCCAAACCCAGGGATCAAAGCTGCGTCTCCTGGGACTCCTGCATTGCAGGCAGATTCTTTACCTGGTGAGCCACCAGGGAAGCCCTGCTTTGATAATTGGCTTCATGTAAAATCAAAGGGAAATTTGGAGTAATACCTTCAAAGGCAAATCAGTGGGATTTCCAGTCATTTTCTCCATTGCTTGGAGAAGGAAATGGCAACCCACTCTATGTTCTTGCCTGGAGAATCCTGTGGACACAGGAGCCTGATGGGCTGCTATCTGTGGGATCGACAGAGTCGGACACGACTGAAGTGACTTGGCATGCAGGAATGCATTGGAGAAAGAAATGGCAACCCACTCCAGTATTCTTGCCTGGAGAATCCCAGGGATGGAGGAGCCTGGTGGGCTGCCGTCTATGGAGTCACACAGAGATGGACATGACTGAAGTGACTTAGCAACAGCAGCTCCATTGCTTTTTTCCATCAAAGAGGACCACTGTAACTTGGCTTCCACCCACCTCAGCAGCCCCTTTCCTTGGACCCTCAGATGGCATGATGAAGCTTTCAGGTGGAGGATAAGAAGACATGGTGCATTCCATGTGCCCATGCCGGCTGGATCTGAGAATAGGGAGATACTACTGAAGCCACTGGACCTAATTTCAAAGAGTGTATCTCCAGAGTTAAATGGGTTTGCCTTAAATTCTGAACAGTTACAGATGAGGTAATCCTTTGAGACATTTTATTAAGCAGATTGAATTAAGATACAGGAAATGCTATTTCACATTTCATCAGAGAGGAAAGTCAAGTCTTATGAAAGTTGTTTACTATAACAGGAGGTTGTTGTGTGTCTGTTTCAACTCAATTTTCTCATTATTTCAGGATCTGTGTTCCCTGCTGCCCTCTACTCCTTGCACAGTAGAAAATCTAGTCTGCTAACAGCTTGTTGAGATAACTAAGAGCTTTCTTCCAGTTGTGGGAAATTGAGGCTCAATGAAAATAGTCCACGGAAACCTCTATTTGCTGTATCAAGCATGTGTACTTGTATGCATACATGGAACCTATTTGTTTAGCTCCAGTGTTGCAACTTAAGATGGCCATTTTCCTTCTAGGCATAGCATATACATGCACTAACTTGATAGTAACTGAGTAGTTAACTTGAGTTATACTTCTCGTATTGTTGCTAATGTGCCCTCCACCTAAGATAAGGCATTTGGACACTTGCTGTAGAATCTAATATGGTAATCAAGGCTATAGTACTTCTTGGTAGCAAGCTAGATCCAAAATTTACATAAATGTCATATCTAGTCTTACTTTTTCTTAGCTTGAAAGTGAAAGTCGCTCAGTCGTGTCCAACCCTCTTTGCGACCCCATGGACTATAGCCTACCAGGTTTCTCTGTCCATGGGATTTTCCAGGCAAGGATACTGGAGTGGGTTGCTATTTCCTTCCCCAGGAGATCTTCCCAACCCAGGGATCAAACCCTGGTCTCACGCATTATAGACAAATGCTTTACCATCTGAGCCACCAGGGAAGTCTTAGCTGATAGAATCTTTGAGAGGATAGGGAGAATGATAAGTTGATTTGGGTGTTGTAGTATTTTGGAGAGAGGCTTGGGAAGGAAGCAAAATGAGGGATGCATTGGTATATCTCAAATGAGGGATGCATTGGTATATCTCACTTGGCCTTTCTTATGTAAAAAAGATATACTCAGAAAACACTTCCTAGTTATTGAGAGTAATTTCTTTTCTGAAATATCTCAAGTGGCTCAGAAGAGGATTTTAGTATGAAATGACTTTTTTTAAACGAAAGCACAGACAATTCTCTCTCCACCCTCAACTCTTTACAGAATTTCAAAGAAGAGGAGAAATAGAAATGAAGCTGACAAGAGAAGTCATCTAAAATTAAAACTCTCCATATGGAATTCCTTTTTCTTTTCCTCTATATATTGTACTTGAAGTCCTAAAAACTCAGCTCCATCTTTGAGAATGTTGTTACAGGATGGTCATTGGAGGCTCTTTTAACATCTACCATTGTTCAATGATTGATATCTTCTAAATGGTTAAAGTGTTCTTCTAGATGATAACTTTTTATTGAAAAAAAAATTCTTACTATCTTTTCTTATATATTGAATAGGATGAGTACAGAATTCAAAAGGTATATGTGTGAGCATGCTCAGCTGTGTCGACTCTGTGTGACCCTATGGACTGTAACCTGCCAGGCTGCTCTGTCCATGGAATTTCCCATGCAAGAATACTGGGATGGGTTGCCATTTTTCTCCAGGGGAATCTTCCCAACCCAGGGATTGAACTGCATCTCCCGATGTGGCAGATAGATTCATTACCACTTGAGCCACCTAGGAAGCCCTTAAAAGGCACAGAAGATGGAAAAAAAAAATGGTGAAATGATTCCTGCTACCTCTTTCCTCCAGCCTTCCTCTTCCCTTCCCTGGAGACAAATACTGTTGTCACTGTTTTTAATTTTTATCTTTTGGTATGTGTATGAATATGTTTAGGAATTCATGGAGTTTAACTATCTCTTTATGCTAGATGTGTTTTCTTGGTTCCCATCAGTTTAAAATGTATTTGAAGAGAAAGTAAGGCTTAGTGACAGTAATAAGTTAATGGATTATATTTAGCTAATCACATAAATTTACCTAGAATTCTCCTAGATAAACCTTCTTGCTACTGTATTACATTTATATCTCCATATTTCATTGTCAGAGAAGTCATTTATTGGGAGATATACACTTTATGTACAACTTAGAATGAAAATAACCTAACCAGTGAACTATTAACCAATACTTACTATTATCTATTTATTTAATCCTATTATTTGGGTCTTCCCTGGTGGCTTAGATGGTAAGGAGCCTGATGGGCTGCTGTCTATGGGGTCGACATTCAGAAAACTAAGATCATGGCATCCAGTCCCATCACTTCTCCCACCTGCAATGCAGGAGACCCAGGTTCAATCCCTGAGTCAGGAAGAGCCCCTGGAGAAGGGAATGTCTACCCACTCCCGTAATTTGCCTGGAGAATTACACGGACAGAGGAGCCCAGCAGGCTATAGTCCTTGGGGTTGAAAAGAGACACAACTGAGCAACTAACACTTTCACACTTCATTTCCAATTATTTAAGTATTTTCTAAAATATTATGTTTATTTAAAGAGCTCAATTAGATACTGATACATAGATGGGCTTCCCTGATAGCTCAGTTGGTAAAGAATCCACCTGAAGAGCAGGAGATCCCAGTTCAGTTCCTGGGTTGGGCAGATCTGCTGGAGAAGGGATAGGCTACCCATCCAGTGTTCTTGGGCTTCCTTTGTAGCTCAGCTGGTAAAGAATCCATCTGCAATGTTGGAGACCTGGGTTTAATCCCTGGGTATATAGATGCTTATTATTTAACACTCTTGAAAGCACATAAAAGGAAGTAGCAGGAAAATAGATGTTTCATTCCTGAAATTTCTATCCATGGACCCACCTCTTCTGAATCATTTCCACCTCACTACTTCATTATCTGTCTATATTTTCCAAACAATTTGCCCCATGTGCTGTCAAGAACCATTTGGTGATACAGTTTACAAAGAATCTGAAAACAAGTTAAAATCAGTGGTGCTGAGCTCTTAAACTATCCTTCTTCTGCAGTTTTGTAGAGTTGGCACACTCTTGGCTCCCACCAGGCAGGAAATGTAGTGAAGCATGCTCGGTTGCCTCTGCTTCTACCCCTTTCCACAACCACTGGGGCTTGGGGTTTAAAAAGAATACCTCCAATATTGTCTCAAGGTTTTTATTGCAGATCCTGATACCCATTCTGCTATGTGATGCTGGGTTTTTAATATTCACACATGCTCATGCAAAGAAAATTACTTTGTGACTGATGTTTGATAGAGAGAAGTCAAAGATCCCATTGATTATGAAATTCTACCCAGATTTAGAACTATTAAAATATAAAAAACAAGTACATCTTAGAATTGATGAAGATGATAACCTTAATTCTGAGTCTTATTAATTAAAAATGGAATTTCTAAAAGCTTTATACTTTCAGATGAGAATTATCTCTAGATCATAGACTTTTGCAAGGCTCATAAATCAAAGCCATAAGTCAAAAGCACTAAGCTTTGAGATTTTGACATGTCTTAGATTCATAAGTGTAAACCTTCCCTTCCCTCTTATGCTCACAAATATTGACAGCACATTTCTTTTTCAGAACATCTGAAGTGAGTTAGTTTGATATTTAAGTGACAGGTTAAGAACTCTTTTCTTTTCTCCCCTAATGAGTCAGCTATTTGTTTTACCCTAAGAAATTCAGAGATCAGATTTAAGATAATCTTCTAATAGAAAAAGGGAAAAACAATGAGAGAAAATTCTAATTTGTGACCCAACTTGGTTTAAGTCACAGCTATTTTTTCCCTTTATTTTAAATGTGTAGTATTATAGTCAATACATTCCTAAGAAAAAATTCAGAATTTGGAAAGGAGGCAAAGAGTAGAGTGGCATATCCTTTCAATGTGGTATTGGAGCATTAAAAAAAAAAAAGCCTGGCCAAAGATGATTCCATTCTCCAGGAGAGCATTCCTGTGTTTAACTGGGTTGTTTACTGTTACTAGAGCCTAGTCAGTGGGAAATGGTACACTACTGAGTAGCTTTTAGCTGGTAGAGCTGCCTAGCAGGAAATCTTACCCCAAATATTACAATGCTCTGTAGGATATTAAGTAGCTTTATAAGTAAGCTAGCAATCCTTTACTAATATTCTTTTTGCAGATGCTACAAATACCACCCTCTTCAAATGCACTATGAACCAGCTTTATCATCCTACTGGTTTCTTCATTACTGGTTTGAGTAAATCTTGACCCATGTTTATTCTGTATTTTTACAGAAGTCCTGTTATTAAAGTTTTGAACCTTTCCCTTTGTAAAGATTTTAATCTCTCATGTGAAACAGAGTTATTACCAGTCACTATGAAATATATTTGTAGCTTGACAAGTGTGTGGTAGTAGTTCATAGTAACCCGAAAGCATGATAATGCATATTTACCAGGTTCAAAAGTAGACTGCTGAGGATGATGTATGTGAGCAAGACTTTTACCCAGTGATGTCAGCGTGATTAGCAAATGATTCTATTTGTGTGAATGGAAAAGCTTCAGGAGCTGGAGTTGGGCTTGTGTAGGGAATTGTTCTAGCCAGAGCTGGAACTGTCCACAGAATCCTGAGAGCCTTTTCAGAACAGCCCTGGGGGTTCAGGGGTGCCCTACAGAGGTAGATTTTGTGTTTACTCCTTTGGCAGCAGGAGTGGGGTTTTCTAAGCCCTCGACCATGTATGCAGTTGTTCCCTGGAGTTATCACCCTGTCTTTTAGAGATCATCAGACATTAAATATATTTAGTTCGGTTTACCCTCCCACACCCTGATTATTCTCACATTATCCTTCTCCTGCCATCAGTCCTATTTTCTCCTTCTTCTTTCTTCTCTCTGCCTCTCTATCCATTAAGGAATTCTTCTCTGACTTGGAATGGTATGGCAGATAATATCATGTTTAACTGAGATATATATTTATTTGATTACTTCAGGGCTTTTTATAATGTCTTAGAAGCACAGTAAATGCCAAGCAATGAGACACACACAAATCAGTGGAGGGAAATTTCATATGTATTTGAACTTTGCATTGATCACCTTAACTGTGTACCTAAGTCATTTTCCTAAGAAGAGAATTAATGTATCTCAGATTTATGGTGGCTTAGGGACACTTATTTTGAAGTGACAGAATACTCAACATACAATGCTGCGTTATCTTATGTAACTCAGCATCTGGAAGTCAGGTAAAATGTTGATGAATGTATAAATGAGTGGAAAATGAAAAATGCTATTGAATCTTTTTTGCCAGAAGTCTCTATAAATATAACAAATTACTATGCAGGTGGGAGACTGAAATTTTCCACACTTGAATGCAAGGAGATGGGAAAGGTACAATATCCCCCCAGGATCTTTGGGGGAACTTTTGATTCTTTAATTCTTTTCTGATTCTGTTGGCAGAATCCTGGCTGGGGGAGACAATTCAACAGTGTTGGGAAAGAGGCTCCTTTAGCACAGTATTGGTGAGATCTTTGAGTAAGTGTGGGCTGAGCATAGTCTGGGAATCAGTTCTGTGGGGCCAGTGAGAAGGCTGAACTAATGGAAGCTGAAGCTTAAGAATGCAAGGACCATTGATGTCTTGAAGGGAACCAGAACTAGAGAAAGGACCAGAATCTCCAAATGAGGGATCTTTTGCTGGAAGGTGAGAGGGGACACTGATGCAGTTCTAGATGGAAAGTGAATAACCCACAGCAGCCATTTCCCTAGGCTTACCTGTTGCTCTGTTCAAAACATTTTTTAATGTTGTCTCACTTGATCTTCACCAAGCAAATAAGCGAGAATACCTACAAAGAGTTATAGGCGAAGAAGTGGGTTTTTGTTATTGTTATTCAGTCACTAAGTTGTGTCCGACTCTGCAACTCCATGGACTGAAGCATGCCAGGTTTCCCTCAGTTCAGTTCAGTCCAGTTGCTCAGTCGTGTCCGACTCTTTGCGACCCATGAACCGCAGCATGCCAGGCCTCCCTGTCCATCACCAACTCCCGGAGTTTACCCAAACCCATCCATCCAGTCAGTGATGCCATCCAACCATCTCATCCTCTGTCATCCCCTTCTCCCGCCTTCAATCTCTCCCAGCATCAAGGTCTTTTCAAACAAGTCAGCTCTTTGCGTCAGGTGGCCAAAGTATTGGAGTTTCAGCTTCAACATCAGTCCTTCCAATGAACAGCCAGGACTGATCTTCTTTAGGATGGACTGGTTGGATCTTCTTGCAGTCCAAGGGACTCAAGAGTCTTCTCCAATATCACAGTTCAAAAGCATCAATTCTTCAGCAGTGCTCAGCTTTCTTCACAGTCCAACTCTCACATCCATACATGACCACTGGAAAAACCATAGCCTTGACTAGACGGACCTTTGTTGGCAAAGTAATGTCTCTGCTTTTGAATATGCTATCTAGGTTGGTCATAACTTTCCTTCCAAGGAGGAAGTGTCTTTTAATTTCATGGCTGCAGTCACCATCTGCAGTGATTTTGGAGCCCAGAATAATAAAATTAGCCACTGTTTTCCACTGTTTCCCCATCTATTTGCCATGAAGTGATGGGACTGGATGCCATGATCTTCGTTTTCTGAATGTTGAGCTTTAAGCCAACTTTTTCACTCTCCTCTTTCACTTTCATCAAGAGGCTCTTTAGTTCTTCACTTTCTGCCATAAGGGTGGTATCATCCGCATATCTGAAGTTATTGATATTTCTCCCAGCAATCTTGATTCCAGCTTGTACTTCTTCCAGCCCAGCGTTTCTCATGATGTACTCTGCATAGAAGTTAATAAGCAGGGTGACAGTCTACAGCCTTGACGTCCTCCTTTTCCTGTTTGGAGCCGGTCTGTTGCTCCAGGTCCAGTTCTAACTGTTTCTTCCTGATCCTTCAGTATATCCCAGAGTTTGCTCAGATTCATGTCCCTTGAGTCAGTGATGCTATTTCTTTTCTAAGAGCATCAGCTGATTTTGAAGATTGCATTGGAAGCCACATTGGTGTCTCTCCAAGTCTGTGCTACTTATCATACCCCTTGCTGCCCTTTATGGGTACTTGTTTTGCCCTTTGTGGTTAGCCAGGCCGTTTACTAAGGAAGTACTTGCCAGAATTGAAGAGACTTTCCTGCCTGTTCAAAGCCATTTAGGGTGAATTATTTGGAGAATAAGACTCTGAACACGGTGGGCACAGGACCCAGGTGGATATTTTCCCAGCATTGCACAGTAATCCTAGAGGTGGGCTTTTATGGGGTCTTTTGGGGGGGGGGCAGCTGTGCTCCCTTTGAACTGTTCCTTGATTTTTCCCATCTCACCCCCTGCATATGGTGGCACTGAGAGAGGTACCACCTATACCAGCTTTACTGATGAAGAGTGAGCACTTTGTGAACAAATAGACTCTTTCTACCTCCTCTGCCTTTTATCTGATATGTAAGAACTTGGCAAAGCTTCTTTCCTTCAGGGTGCTGAAGAGAAAATTGATCCTTTACTAGAAAAATAGGAGACTAAGAGAGGAAATTATGCTCTTTTGTAGACAAGGGAGGAATTTATATACATATGTTCAGAATGGTTTTACAGACTGCCCATGTATGCACTCACTCTGTTGAAGAAAGATTCATTTGTGGAGGATTGAAATGTTCCTATTAATATTCCTTATCTAAGAGAAATAGAGGTATCAACTGAATTTCACTACAAGTAATAGGAAAACTGATCTCCAAGGGTCTTCTTTTATATTTGGTTTCCTCTTTTGTTGTTAAAAATACATTTCATTTCTCTTTTACATGCCAGGGTACAGCAGAGGAAAAAGATAGCATAATCAGCTGAAAGTAATAGCAAATGTTAGTGCCCATTTGCAGTTCTGGTGACAACTACCTTTCATGTTACATTTTATTGTGCCTTCATATTTAAGGTGCAAAGCCCTAAAATTATTAAACCTACTTCAGTTGCTGTAGTCAAATAACATTAATAAAATGTAGCCTTTCTAAATTTACATTGTAATGATGAACTGTTTTACTCAAAGAAAAATAACTGAAGATAAAAGATATTGGGCTTCCCTGGTGGCTCAGCGGTAAAAAATCTTCCTGCAAATACAGGAGAACTGAATTCGATTCCTGAGTGGGGAAGATCCCTTGGAGGGAAAAATGGTAACCCACTCCAATATTCTTGCCTGGAAAATCTCATGGACAGAGGAGCCTGATGGGCTACAGTCCATGGGATCGCAAGTGTCAGACACGATTGAGTGACAAAGCCGGCACTACCATCAAAGATATTCATGTGTGTAGTTACAATTCAGATTTAATAGATAGTAACATTTAACTGTATTTGGGAAGGAGGCATGATTAAGAAAACAGGACATTACAGAGTAAGGCCATGTCTCCCTCTCTCTCCACCTGTCCCTATCCTTCTGCTGTCTTATCATGATGCATATCACTTCCCTGCATGTTTTTGTACTTTGAAAAAATGGTTGTAGAAATTTTAAGTCCAATTTTCTTTACATATATATCTTGTGATAACATTATCAGTTTAAAGTCATAATGTGTATGTTTGAAGTTATTTTTTTCTGAGATCGAATTACAAAAAAGACCCAGTTGTTAGAGGATGTTTAATTTAGTTAAAACAACCACCAAAAAATAAATCAGACTTTAAGAAGTTAGTTCCAGTTTCTCTTGTCCCTCACCCCCACCCTCAGCCTGTGGGTAACCCAACAGATCCTGGCATGCTGGGGGTCCTTTAGGACCAAGTTCCTAGAGCACATGATGTTCGCAAGATAACCAGGAGGTGTTTTCTTTTTTAACGTGGTAGTTTTCATTAATAATTCCATTCAATCTGTTTGCTAAGGTTAGGGCAACATGGCATTCACATGCTATTTATCTAACATTTTCAGTAATTCTTATCCTCTTTCAGGGTTTATTGCTCTCTCATTGGTAGTGGTCTCAAATTCTTGTTTTTCAGATCCTTTTTCTCAGGACTGAGACAGTCACAGTCATTGTATCTGCAGATGGGTAGATTTAATGTGAGCAAAACCAAATCAAGCAGAGGTCACTTGCTTTTCTGTTGGCTCCTGTGAGTGACAACCAGGAAGGGAGATATTTCTGCCATGGTTTTGCTGATTTCTTAGAGGCAGGAGGTGTGTCATAAGATGCATTTTTAGAAGTTTGTTTTTAAAAAATGTACTTTATTACTGATTTTCAAACTAAAACTGTGGCACTCCTTCAGATCTTTCTATCCTCAGCTCCAGCTATTCTCTTTGGAATTGCTTCCATTACATTCTTTAGGAAGCCATCTTCTTTCAAAAATTTTCAGGATAACTGGGGTGGATGCCTGTATTTAGCTTGACTATTTTTAGATTGAACCATGTGAAATTCCATTACTGCAGGTCACAAATGGTCAGATATTGGCAGTTTCACAGGTTTAGCCCTACATATTTGGGGAACCCTGAACATTTATAGCTCTGAAGACTTTAGAGCTGAAGGGTCCCATCAAGATAATATTGTCCAACTACCAGCATTTATAGGTGACTGCCCCTGGACTGGCCCAGGATTGCCCAGTCAGTAGTGAAGTGCCTCACTCAGGCTGAAGCTGTGATTGTAGTTTCCTGAAAAAGTGAAGTGAGGTGTGAACAGTCAGGCTCCAGGAGATGCTGGCTTAAAAGGATCGGGTTAAAGAAGGGGAGTCCTTTAAGCTCAGAAGGCCGTACCTTTTGTAGGGCTGGCAAATTGAGCAAATGCCGTGCAGTGGTCCAAGCCGGGGGGCCTCAGGACCTGAGATTGCCTCTGACTCAGATAAGGGACCTCTCCCTGGCCTTCTGAGGGAAATGTCTGAATTCTCACACTTTCTGAAATGCTGTATTCAGGAGACAAGCTGTTCTGCACAGGACTCACTTGAGCAGGTGGAGATGAGCCTTTCTGTCCAGGTGTGTCCCTTGGACACAGCTGGACATGACCTGCAGGGGGCCCTCAGCAAAGGCTTGGGCGGAGTCCAGCGTGAGACTCCAAACCATTTCTCATCTTTTCCTGCAGGATGGTCTCTGTTTTCTTTTTAGAAAACAGTGGACACACATCTACTCAGATATAAATAAGATAAGCTGTGATTGTAGTTTCCTGAAAAAGTGAAGTGAGGTGTGAACAGTCAGGCTCCAGGAGATGCTGGCTTAAAAGGATCGGGTTAAAGAAGGGGAGTCCTTTAAGCTCAGAAGGCCGTACCTTTTGTAGGGCTGGCAAATTGAGCAAATGCCGTGCAGTGGTCCAAGCCGGGGGGCCTCAGGACCTGAGATTGCCTCTGACTCAGATAAGGGACCTCTCCCTGGCCTTCTGAGGGAAATGTCTGAATTCTCACACTTTCTGAAATGCTGTATTCAGGAGACAAGCTGTTCTGCACAGGACTCACTTGAGCAGGTGGAGATGAGCCTTTCTGTCCAGGTGTGTCCCTTGGACACAGCTGGACATGACCTGCAGGGGGCCCTCAGCAAAGGCTTGGGCGGAGTCCAGCGTGAGACTCCAAACCATTTCTCATCTTTTCCTGCAGGATGGTCTCTGTTTTCTTTTTAGAAAACAGTGGACACACATCTACTCAGATATAAATAAGAAGCAATGCATCTTCAATAGAGAAAACTTGAAAAATATACACAGGTAGGGAAAAAAGTCTTCCATCTCCCTACCACTACAAAAAAATTACCATTAATACTTTGGTAAGTTTCCTTCCAGTTTTTACAAACTCACAATTACATGCTAAGTATATATCTTGATATTGCCTGCATGTATATGTCTGTTTATATATATACATATGTAATAAGAATACATAGAGAGTACTCTATATAAAATACACAATATCAAGGAATATATACTACTGTTGAAATTCTACACAGAGTACAACATATATTTTATATTCCTAAGTACTCTATGAAGATAATTTTTTAAATTTATTTATTTTAATTGAAGGCTAATTGCTTTACGATATTATAGTGTTTTTTGCCAAACATCAACATGAATCAGCCATGGGAGCATATGTGTTCCCCATCCAGAACGCCCTCCCACCTCCCATCCCCCAGGGGTCATCCCAGTACACCTGCCCTGAGCACCCTGTCTCATGCATTGAACCTGGACTGGCAATCCGCTTTACATATGATAATATACATGTTTCAGTGCTACCCTCTCAAATCATCCCACCCTTACCTTCTCCCACAGAGTCCAAAAGACTGTTGTTTACATCTGTCTCTCTTTGCTGTCTCACATATAGGGTCATCATTACCATCTTTCTAAATTCCATATATATGTGTTAGTATACTGTATTGGTGTTTTTCTTTCTGACTTTCTTCACTCTGTATAATAGGCTCCAGTTTCATCCACCTCATTAGAGCTGATTCAAATACACTTTTTAATAGCTGAGTAATATTCCATTGTATATATGTACCACAGCTTTCTTACCCATTCATCTGCCAGTGAGCATCTAGGTTGCTTCCATGTCCTGGCTATTATAAACAGTGCTGCAATGAACATTGGGGTACACGTGTCTCTTTCAGTTCTGGTTTCCTCACTGTTTATGCCCAGCAGTGGGATTGCTGGGTCATATGGCAGTTCTATTTCCAGTTTTTTAAGGAATCTCCACGTTGTTCTCCATAGTGGCTGTATTAGTCTACATTCCCACCAACAGTGTAAGAGGGTTCCTTTTTCTCTGCACACTCTCCAGCATTTATTGTTTGTAGACTTTTTGATAGCAGCCATTCTGACTGGTGTGAGATGGTACCTCATTGTGGTTTTGACTTGCGTTTCTCTGATAAGGATGATGTTGAGCATCTTTTCATGTGTTTGTTAGCCATCTGGATATCTTCTTTGGAGAAATGTCTGTTTAATTCTTTGGCCCATTTTTTGATTGGGTCGTTTATTTTTCTGAAATTGAGCTGCAGGAGCTGCTTGTATATTTTTGAGATTAATTCTTTGTCAGTTGCTTCATTTCCTATTATTTTCTCCCATTTTGAAGGCTGTCTTTTCACCTTGCTTATAGTTTCCTTCATTGTGCAAAAGCCTTTAATTTTAATTAGGTCCCATTTTTTATTTTTGCTTTTATTTCCATTACTCTGGGAGGTGGGCCATAGAGGATCCTACTGTGATTTTTGTCAGAGAGTGTTTTGCCTGTGTTTTCCTCTAGGAGTTTTATAGTTTCTGGTCTTACATTTAGATCTTTAATCCATTTTGAATTTATTTTTGTGTGTGGTATGAGAAAGTGTTACAGTTTCTTTCTTTTACAAGTGGTTGACCAGTTTTCCCAGCACCACTTGTTAAAGAGATTGTCTTTTCTCCATTGTATATTCTTGCCTCCTTTGTCAAAGATAAGGTGTCCATAGGTGTGTGGATTTATCTCTGGGCTTTCTATTTTGTTCCATTGGTCTATATTTCTGTCTTTGTGCCAGTACCATACTGTCTTGATGACTGTGGCTTTGTAGTATAGTCTGAAGTCAGGCAGGTTGATTCCTTTAGTTCCATTCTTCTTTCTCAAGATTGCTTTGGCTATTCGAGATTTTTTGTATTTCCATATATTTGTTCTAGTTCTCTGAAAAATACCCTTGGTAGTTTGATAGGGATTGCATTGAATCTATAGATTGCTTTGGGTACTATACTCATGTTTACTGTACTGACTCTTCCTATCCATGAACACGGTATAGTTCTCCATCAATTTGTGTCATCTTTGATTTCTTTCATCAGTGTTTTATAGTTTTCTATATATAGGTCTTTTGTTTCTTTAGGTAGATTCATTCCTAAGTATTTTATTCATTGCAATGGTGAATGGAATTGTTTCCTTAATTTCTGTTTCTCTTTTCTCTTTGTTAGTGTATAGGAATGCAAGGGATTTCTGTGTGTTAATTTTATATCCTGCAACTTTACTTATATTCATTGATTAGCTCTAGTAATTTTCTGGTGGAGTCTTTAGGGTTTTCTATGTAGAGAATCATGTCATCTGCAAATAGTAAGAGTTTTACTTCTTTTCCAATCTGGATTCTTTTTGTTTCTTTTTCTTCTCTGATTGCTGTGGCCAAAACTTCCAAAACTATGTTGAATAGTAGTGGTGAGAGTGGGCACCCTTTTCTTGTTCCTGACTTTAGGGGAAATGCTTTCAATTTTTCACCATTGAGGATAATGTTTGCTGTGAGTTTATCATGCTGCTGCTGCTAACTCACTTCAATCGTGTCCGACTCTGTGTGACCCCATAGACGGCAGCCCACCAGGCTCCCCCGTCCCTGAGATTCTCCAGGCAAGAACACTGGAGTGGGTTGCCATTTCCTTCTCCAATGCATGAAAGTGAAAAGTGAAAGGGAAGTCACTCAGTTGTATCCAACACTTAGCGACCCCATGGACTGCAGCCTTCCAGGCTCCTCCATCTATGGGATTTTCTAGGCAAGAGTACTGGAGTTTGGTGCCATTGCCTTCTCCGGGTTTATCATATATGGCTTTTATTATGTGGAGGTATGTTCCTTCTATTCCTGCTTTCTGTTTTTTTTTTTTTTTTTTAAATAACTGGATGTTTAATTTTCTCAAAGGTTTTCTCTGCATCTATTGAGATAATCATATGGTTTTTATCTTTCAGTTTGTTAATGTGGCGTATCACATTTATTGATCTGCAGATATTAAAGAATCCTTGCATCCCTGGGATAAAGCCCACTTGGTCATGATGTACGATCTTTTTAATATGTTGTTGGATTCTGTTTGCTAGAATTTTGTTAAGGATTTTTGCATCTATGTTCATCAGTGTTATTGGCCTGTAGTTTTCTTTTTTGTGTGTAGGATCTTTGTCAGGTTTTGGTATTAGGGTGATGGTGGCCTCACTGAATGAGTTGGAAGTTTACCTTCCTCTGCAATTTTCTGAAAGAGTTTAAGTAGGATAGGTGTTAGCTCTTTAAATTTTTGGTAGAATTAAGCTGTGAAGCCGTCTGGTCCTGGGTTTTTGTTTACTGGAAGTTCTGATTACTGTTTCAATTTCCATGCTTGTGATGGGTCTGTTAAGAGTTTCTATTTCTTCCTGGTTCAGTTTTGGAAAAGTTATTCTTTTCTAAGAACTTCTCCATTTCTTACAAGTTGTCCATTTTATTGGCATATAGTTGCTGATAGCAGTCACTTATGATCTTTTGTATTTCTGTGTTGTCTGTTGTAATTTCTCTATTTTCATTTCTAATTTTGTTAATTTGATTCTTCTCCCTTTTTTTCTTGATGAGTCTGGCTAATGGTTTGTCTGTTTTATTTATGAAGATAATTTTTCAAGGCTGTGTAATGTTCTATCAGGCTTCGCTAGTACTCAGAGGTAAAGAATCTGCCTGCAATGCAGGAAACCCAGGTTCGATCCCTGGGTGGGGAAGATCCCCTGCAGGAGGACATGGCATCCCACTCCAGTATTTTTGCCTGGAGAATCCCATAGACAGAGGAGCCTGGAGGGCTATGGTCCATTGGGTCACAAAGAGTCGGACATGACTGCAGTGACTGAGCATGCACACACACAATATTCTGTAAAGTGATTCCCACCCCACCCCATTGTGTAGTTAGCTAGTTCTCCTTTTAGAATAGCCATTAAGAAATGGGCTCTGGACTTCTGGGATCAAATCCAAGCATAATGTTTGTGTGAATGTGGCAAGACAGTTAACTTGTCTACTCCTCAATTTCTTCATCTTTAAAACAACCATAAGAATTCTACTGGTGTGGAAAAGAGAGCACAGTCTCCAAATTTAAAAGCCAGGACTTTGCCATTTCAGCTATGCTGAAAGGGGGAAGGAGGAGAATGCTTATGAGACACAAGCCAGATCCCTGACTCATCAAAATTGCAGGCAGTCTTACATAAAGTTATATAAAGTATAAAAGTCTTATATAAAAGTGTGTCAAAGGTCTCTTCCCAGGTTTGCCTTTGGTTGGCAAGGAGAAAGCATCTGAAGACACCAAGGTAGGACTTTGCATCACAAATTAAGGCTACTAAAAACATTCCTTTCAACTTAACATTTTCAAGACACAGGATTTATCCAGTTAAAATTTAGTTATCTTTAAAATCAGTACCATATTTTCCAGGGGAGCAAAACATTAAATATTTACATAGGGCTTGTGTTATCCAGGAACTAAACATTTACTAAACATTAGCATTTCTTTGATAGTTGAGATGTTTAACTTTGATTAAAGAGTCATTATTTTTCTTAGCTCACAGCATTGCTGTGAAAACAAAACACTTAGAAAAAGGATTGGCAAACTTTTCTTGTAAAAGAAGGGTCAGCGAGTAAAACTTTTAGGGCTTGTAGGCCAAATGCTCAAGCAGGTACAGATAATATGTAAATAAATGTGCATAGCTATGTTCTGACAAAGCTTTCTCTATGAACATTGAAATTTTAATTTCATATAATTTTCATGTGTCAGAGGTAATTATTTTCCTTTTGAATAAAAACAAGATTTAAAAATATAAGAAGAGACACACACTTTTAAACTCACAACTCTACAGAATTAAGTGGTAGACCCAGTCTGGCCCCTGGGCAGAAGTAACCCCTGGCTTAGAATAGTCCTCAGCCTTCATTAAGTGCTGTGTGTGTGTTAGCTGTGACACTTCCATGATTAGAGCTGTCACCACCATCATCACTAGCACCATGCAGTGCTAGGCCCTGGAGGTGGTGGGATTGTAGTTCACAAGCCCCTGCCTCCCTTTGACCTCCTGAGAATCCATCCGTAGCAGCAGCATCTTGACCAACTCCTGGCTCCATCACAGAAAAGAGGTTTTGTCTCCATGTCGGCGGTGGTGCCCATATCAGAGGCTGCCTGGAGAGCTGTGCTAGGCTCAGAGGGAACGGGTTCCCTGCACGACTAGCAGGGCCAGCCCTGGAGTGAGGAAAGCACACGTTCTGTGTCCTTTGATGGACCTTTTAGCCTGTGCTCTTCCTGGGGACGGGTGAAAGAGGGAGGCAGAAAAACCCACTGTGCACAACTGATTCTAGTTCACCTCCCGTTTTAAAACTACAAAAGGTTGGCACACAGGGAGTTCTAAAAGGAGCAGTGAAAGCTGCTGAGAGTTCAGGGAAGAAAGTGTAGGGTGTTGGTAGCAAGAGCCACGGTGCTTGGGTCATTGAGAATCCTGCATGCATTCAAAGCAGTAGAAAAATTGCAGATATCTTTACAAACCTTGACAGCATTATTTCATTATTCATGAAGGCTTATTTAAAAAACTATAACCAGCTTCATTTTAAAGGAGATTTATTCCCAAGGCGTTTTTAATTGAGTTTTCATGGTAATTCTTTGTATTGATTGTTAACTCAACATACCAAAAAAACAATATTAGAATTTATTCTTTTATTCAGTAAGTCTCAACTCTGCTTCTTCAAGATAATGAAGTAAGAGTGAGCCCAGTTTTTCATAAATTGTATGCATAGCACTGCATGGCCTTTTCTGACCTTTTAACAGTTATTTTTAAAAGGACAATTTTTTAGAAAACTTTATTTTATATTGGAGTATAACCAGTTAACAATGTTGTGATAGTTTCAGGTGGACAGCAAAGGGACTCAGCCATATGTATACATGTTTTATGACTAAGGAAATCTGCCTTAAATCCAGAATTTTCTGTGTGGGAGCTTCCACATTATGCATGTGTGAAGTTACTTATGCTTGTGGTATGTGTGTGTGTGTGTGTGTGTGTGCGCTGTGTGTTGTGTGTGTGTGCGCGTGCACGTGTGTGCGTATTTCAAAGCTGTATTGTTAAGGCTTTTAATAATTCACTTCTGAAACAGAAGTTTCTTGAAGCCAAGTACTATTTTGTTTTAATCTTTGGATGAAATTTATCATGTTTGTCTCCTGTGGTGCCTTGCACAGTAGTAGAAATCCAAAATTATTTGATAAGAAAAGGAATGAGCCAGGGCTGCTAAGTGTCTATTGTCCTTTGCTCCAATTCTCTACCCTTTAGTTCTCTGGAAAACATTCTGGCTGGACATCCAGTCCTTGCTTCAGTATTTCTGAAAAGGCTGTTTTCTGCCAATTCTGCTTCCTGTAGCTGCCCTTACAATGATATCAATCCTTGAGATGCCTGAGGACAATAGTGATCAAACCCACAACTCCCATCCTACTATAAACC